>CM072526.1:22569448-22626948 GCA_036898135.1 Oncomelania hupensis
GCACGGACCCTTTTTACACACACTGTGTCACATATCAACATCCATCATACAAACACGTGGTGGAAAGACAATGAGATCGCTTATAGAAGACAGACAGGAATTACAAAAGTCACAATATTTAGTTTTTAATGTATAGGTTGATTGCACCTAATAGCTCTACCATTATTGAAGGGAGCGAGAGAAAGGGGATACCCGGAGAAAACCTTCAGTCTTGAGTCACATGAGTGCGTCCTTTGGAGTGTCGAACCCGTAATCTTCGGCATAAGACGCTAACGCTCTAACCAATTACACTATCAGACCCACAGATATAATGCTGGTCACTTATGTCTGCTTTATTACAATGCTGGTCACTTCTGTCTGCTTTATTACGTCTCACTCTGAGGCAGTTGCCGTTCCTGGTCCTACAAACAATACTTGGTCAGTTCTCTCCCTTTAGTCACTTGCAAAATGTCTGGTGGCCAAAAAATGTACAGGATGAAGTGAGAAAGAGTGTGTGTGTGTTGTGCGTGTGTTTGAATCTGTGCAAACGTGCGCATTTGTGTGTTTGTGTGTGTGCGTGTGTTTGTATTTGTATCTGTACAAAAATGCGTGTGTGTGTGTATGTGTGTGTGTTCGTGCGTGCGTGTGTGTTGGTGCGTGTATGTGTGCGCGCGTGTGTGAGTGCATGTATGTGGGTGTGGGTGCGTGTGTGTGTGTGAAATGTAGCCTATCGACCCACAAATATATCGTGTACGTAATGGTTTTGTTGTCACTTGACAGTAAAGTTAAAGTATCGGTGGTCTTTGTCTTGTTTATCTCACAGGCAATGCACGGACAGGAGGAGTTCAGATCGTACGTTCTCTCCACGTTTCGACAGTCGGCTTCCAGCAAGGCCCAGCTAAAGCAGCAAAAGAAAGACCACCTGATGCAAGCCTGGAAATCTGTGCCCAGGTCCCTGATTCAGCGCGTTAAAGACCGGCACAGCCTAGACATGCAGTTGTTTGGTTTTGACGAAAGCAATTATTGACTCGCATGCATAGCAATGCCAGTCTATGTACTCACTACCCCCCAAAACAAAAAGTCCAGATTTGTGCCATATCTTTGCGAGATGAGTCTTAATAAATACAACAATAATATTTACAACAACAACAACAAATATTGTTTTACAAAAATGTTTCGCTCTTTCCGTCCGCCGTCCGTTGTCTGTGCAAACTTGCAAGTGGATTAATATATCAGAACCTATTTCAACTATCACAACCAACCTTGGTAAGTCGTTGTATATACGTGAGACCTTATAAATGATCAGTGAATGAATGATTTCACTTCGAGATCAAGGTCACAGGTTCAACAAATTTTAGTTTAAAAAATATCTACTAGCGCCAAACACCTCATAATTACAAATATCAAGGGATAATTACAATTATCATTAAAAAAAATTATAATTATCTTCGCGTGATCATGTTTAATTTTCAGTTTGGGCTCAAGCAATCCGCCTGGAAATGCGCCAAAACCGAAAAATGTACTTATCACATAATAATTACAATTTTCACTTCATAATTACAATTTTTACGTGATCATGCTTAATTCTAACTAAGGCGGCTTACTAGCGCCAAGACGTGCATTTACAGGTATTAGTGATAATGGTAATTAACACGTGTTCTGTGTAATTCACATTATGACGGCCTACTAGCGCCAAAACCTCATAATTAGGCCTACAAATATTATGTGATAATTACAAATTTCAACGCACGACATATATTTACAATTACCACGTAAAAATTATAATTATCAAATTAAAATTACAATTTCCGGTTTTGGTCCATTTCCAGGCGGATTACTAGAGCCAAAACTGAAAACTAAGCATGATCCTATCCTATCCTATCCTATCCTGTCCCATAACCCGAAGGTCGTAGGGGCACCACAGATGATCGTTTAACCAGCATACTCCATCTTTCTCTGTCCTCAGCAGCCCTCATGGCTTCGCTCAGTGTCAAACCAGTCCATTCTCGAATGTTGTCCTCCCACCTCTTTTTCGGTCTCCCCCTTCCTCTACCTCCTTGCACTGTGCCTTGCGGAATGGTCTTTGCAAGGCCTGATGATCTGGTGACGTGGCCATACCATCGGAGTTTCCGTTTCTTCACCACTGTGAGCAGGTCATCGTGTTGTCCAATGGCTTGTGTGATGGTCTGTCGGACTTCGTCGTTGGTGATGTGTTGGGTATAGGAAATGCACAGAATTCTTCTGTAGCACCTCATCTCCATGCTTTGTATTCTTCGTTGGAGATCTGCTGTGAGGGTCCATAAGCATGATCACGTGAAGATATTTGTAATTTTTCAATTATAAATGTAATTATCCCTTAATAATTGTAATTTTTCTATGATATTTGTAATTATCTCATGATATTTCTAATTATCAGTTTTTTGCGCTAGGAAGGCGTGGCAAATACTGATAATTATTAGTTAACACTGTGGATTATCGGTATATCTGTAAATTACACGGAACACGTGTTAATTTAAATTATCTCGTTATAATGGTAACTTTTGGTATTGGCGCTAGTAGGCTGTCATAAAAAAAATTATTTTTTCAAATTATTTCACTTTTTTTTCTCTAAGTAATTAATATGGAACTTATGATTGTTTTTATGCAGGATAAATATCGATCAATGAGACAAACATACTATCCAGTTTTGGTCAACCTCACTCCACGGTCAAGATCACTGGAGCTGTCCAAATTCGGTTAGTAAAGGTACTTTGAAGAGACCTTGACCCTACACTATGAGAGATATGAAGTCCAATTAAACTTGTATGTAGAGACGATAGATTGATCTTTAAATTATGTTCCGTTTTTGCCTTGATCTTGAAGGCCAAGGTCATTTCAGGCCTTGTAAAAACAGTTTTAAAAATAGGTCAGCGTACAGTGGAATGGCTGTTTATTTTTACCCATAGTATGCAACAACATTGGGTTATTTGATCATAAAGGAGCATGAGAGGTCACGTGAAGGTCAATGTCAAGGTCATCCCAAGGCCATTGTTTTTTTTGGGGGGCATAATACCACTTTTGCTGTAGTTTATTTGATAGCAACTTACTTGAGTGTATTTAGGTCATCTCAAGCTCAAGAGCTTAGAAAGATCAAAGTCAGTATTACTTTGTATTTAAATGCCACCGTTTCATTGTGCTTTTTCTGGGCACTCATTTTCATGGTAAATATTGCAAATTCCTTACGTAGAATGTAAGTCATATGGGCTTTGCCCTTCTAGTTGAATCTGTGGTTTGGAGGAGGCGGGAGACGGTGTGCAGGTGGAGGGTGATGGGAGTGGAAGTGGGGAGAGGTGCGTGTGTGGGAAGGGAGAGGGGTGTTTGTGTGTGTGGGTATGATTATAGGAAAGGGAGGGGAAGGAGGGGTGAGGGAAGAAGGCGATAAGTATATTTTGAAGGGAGAGTGTTTTGGTGGGAGTACGTGTGTACGTGTGAGTTTAGTGTAGAAATATCCTTTCCTCAGAATTAAATTCAATTGTCTACTTGCCGGAAAAGTACTAACTTAGGCTGCGGTGCGTATGGTGGGACGGGAAGCTTCCCTCATCTCACGTGCGTGCAAACGCGCGCGTGTGTGGGACAGTTGAGTTTGTATGTGCTTAGCGCTTGTAATGAGTGTGTGTATGCCCTTGTGAGGAAACTTTAACTCGGTGTGTTGTGTATGTGTCTGCGCATGTGTTTCTGTGTCAATGCGTGTAGATAGAATATACTTTTAACTCAAACTATTACTTATGTGTTGGTGGTGTTTTTCGTGCGTTCCAAGTTGGTTTTTTTTGTGAACTCCATTATAAATATGCCAAAAGTGTTCTTAAGAAAAGAGTCATGTTCTTAAAGAGATAAAGGTTTTGTTCGTGTCTTTGGTTTATGCTTTGGTTTGTGGATTTGGGGTTGTGTTACCCACCCGGCTGGTGTTGCTAGTTTGTTTTATAGTTATGTTTCTAATTTTTAAAGCGTTATGGAACACGCAGTTTCAGGTGATTAATTGTCTTGTTTGAGTTTCTCTCTCTCTCTCTCTCTCACACGCACACACACACGCGCACGCACGCACGCACACACAAACGCACACAGGTACGCAATAAACGAAATTCACAACATTTCTGTATAAACCTAATTGTGCTCGAAAATAAAAGCGGTCTTTGATTATATAAGCAGACTTGAAAGCGTCTGGGAGCTGTTTCTATGAATGGATATAAAGAATGAATGAGAAATATACACTTCTAAGTTACTCCGAGGTGTAACTGTCCTATTCGTCCCTTATAAACAGGGCTGAGCTTTAACGTTCGCCAACTCGCCAATGGCCCCTAAAAATAGTGTGTGGCGAGCTCGATTTGGGGTACCATTCGCCCGGTTGGCGACTTGAAAATACCGCCAGTGGTAGAGATTCTGTACCTGTACACAGACTTTTGACTTGCAATGTAAAACAAAACACGCGCCAACCGCTTCTGCAGTCAGCACCGGAGACCCGTTCCGATGCATGCTAGGAAGTTAGGTAACGCTAGCAAAGCGAGGGATTTGCGAAGTAAAAATAGCCTTTTCTCGCGAGACTTTCTTCTTTCCCTCGCCGCGAAACGCTACTGCCCTGCGAGATCCTAGCCTTCTTGCTTCCTTGCGTGTAATTTTTTTTTTTTTTAAATCAGTTTATAGTCCCCTCTCTTCCCAAAAAGGATAATGAGGCTTACTTCAACAGAGTTTACATGTAAAACAGCGATCCTAGCGGTAGTCCTGTTTCTATGTCAAGGGAGGTAATACGCGTTCAATAAACAACTGTGTCGGCAAGGTTTACAGTCGATGCAAAAGCTCTTTTATTTCACTGTTTTCTTTGTTTTGCGTAATAAAAAAAAAAAACAAAAAAAAATCAATAAAAGTAGTTTTTTATAGGCAGATTATAAGGCAGATATAAGATTATTGGCATGAGACATCAAGAACTGAGCAGTTCTATTTTTTGTGTGTGTAGCCTAGGTGTGTGTGTGTGTGTTTGTTTTTCTATGAGCACCACCCCACAATGTGAGCCACCTTGTCGTACTTTCTTCTTAGCGCGCGGCATTTTCCCAAGTGACGACAGTTATTTCGCTAGGTGGCGTTTCTGTAATATCGAAAGTAGCGAACTCCCGGAAGTGGGCCTCATGGCATGTCTTTATATATCAAGGTCTTTGGTGTATCGGAACGAGTCTCTGACTTCCTTGATGAGTCACGCGAGACTTGCCGTACTTTCGATATTCCCCATTCTCAGTCTTTTGTCAATCTCGAACGATGTGGCGCTTTTTAAGCGGTGTCTCGGAGCCTCCAGCAAAAAAAAAAAAAGTCCGAAGAAGAAAAAAAAAACAGCTGAAGAAGGCACACCCAAGCTCCTTCAAGGTTTGGAACATTGAGGAGGAGGATGTCGATGATGAATAAATTATACAGTGCTTGTTTTTAAAAATGAAACAGTGTTGTTGTTGTTGAAATTTATCTTGTTTATTAGCTGCAATAGTTATACAGTTTAAAAAAAATGACCGTGCTTTCAATCAAGGGGTCTGGCAACCTGAGAAATATTTTGGCAACTTCAACTTCCCAGGTTAGGAGCCCGGCTGGCTCCTTAGCCTGGCTTGCTAAATCTCAGCCCTGATAAAGGTTGATACAACTGTACTACCCCTCCTCATTCCCCTGACCTCCACTGTAGGGTAAATTACACTTTGATTCTGCGAAAGAATAACAAACGACAGGTAACAAACAAACAAACCAGCCACTACTTTTTCTGTTGACGACTTAAATAGGGTGATAATCACAGGTTGAATGTCAAACACAAGAATATGTTTTAAACTCATTTATTTCATACATTCTCGCCAGCTATGAATAAGTATTCTAACAAAATGTTGCAGTGAGCTGATTAAATAGAATTAAGTTGTAACTTCTACATAATCAGCTCACTGCAGTCGAAGTTACAACCTAATTCTATTTTAAGCCTGAAGATTTAATACGTTCTATGGCCACAATGATCATAGACAAGAAGAAAAAGAAGAACATCAACAATCGTCAATTTTTCTTCTTATACTTCCTCCACAGAGGCAGGTTAGGAGCCTACAACCTAACTTAACACTTTAACGTCTTCACTATCGCGCCACACGTTGTAGCAGGCAGACCAGACAATTCACATGTATGCAGTCCTTTCACTCAGTGACTTTTGCAAATGAAATGTGGGACCAGATAGTTAAACAAACAGCTTAGCAAGAAGAAAATAAATGTGTTTTCAAGGTTCTGCGAAATGCTTCCACCGAGTCTGTTCTCTTGATGCCCTCTAGAAGAGTCTTCCACCAGACCGGTGCAGCGTATCTGAAAGACCTCTGGCCATAAAAGATGAAAGCAAGTTGGACGCACACAAAAACAAACCAAAAAAGACATACTGTAAAAAATATTTTCACATTTTTATCATTTATTTGCAACATTTTATAAAAACACCCAATACAGAAGCAAAACGAAAACATGTCATGATAGGCCACGATCTGAAGTATCTGCAAACCAAAAATAATATTTAAATAGAAATCGGAACAGTCACTTGTATGGTCACAGCGGAAAACGTGTTTAGAAAAGTGTGAAGCATAATGGCCTTGACCTTTGAGAAAGTACAAATGCGAGTGAGCCAACATGTTTTGCAGTAGACAGACCAACATTTGGCTCGTTCTAATTTCCCCCACCCCCCACCCCACCCAACCTATTTCAAAGTGTTTCCAGACAAGTCTGGAAATACAAAAATATGCCTACTTTACTGGTGATGATGATAATGATGATGATGATGATGATGATGTTGATAGCAACAATGATATCATCATCATCATCATCATCATCATCATCATCATCATCATCATAGCAACAACGATAATATCATGAGGAGTTTAATAGTAGCACCAAAGAGCTTATTACGGAAAGAGGGGGAACTTCCATTATGTCATATACAAAAATGCGAGACGCTCTCACGGATTATTTCCCTTTGCTCGGGCTGGTTATATTTCATCATCTGCTATATGAATGACCTGTGCGTGGTAACTTATTGAGCCTATGCCATTGCAAAAGAACATTTTTATGGCAACGTTTGCAAAAAACAAACTTTTAACCATCATTATTATTAACATTCCGCTACTGCTGTCTTTTTTTTTCTTTTTTTTTGTTTATGTTTACTTATTGACATTTATTAGGTGCTTTTGTGCTGCTTATGTGTGTATGTCATAGGTTCGTTTTCTGCCCTGGAATTTATTATTTTTTAATCAACGACAGATATTTTAAAATAAAATATGCATGACAGACTGTTTCATTTATCCGAAACTGTGTAAATCCGTAATCGTGAGAGAGAGAGAGAGAGAGAGAGAGAGAGAGAGAGAGAGAGAGAGAGAGAGAAAGGGATGGGAGGGGAGGGGGGGGGAAGAGAGCTCTGTCATTCAATCAATTAATCACAATAAAGCACAATAACAAAATGTTTCACTAATAGTGTGAATTTAATTTATATCAGGTCCCTCCCCAACCCTCTCACCTCCCACATCACTGGCTTAATAACATCAGTCACTTCATGGAAAATAATTAATTAATCAGACAGAACAATCAGAACCTAGACTACAACATTCCACGCAATATAGATCTAATGCGCAGAAATTCACAATCAGAACAAGGACTGAGTTTCTACATTACATGTTTTTTTTCCGTTTGCACTCAAACGAAAAGGGATTACAACAGATCAAGGACCATTTTTGTGCCTAGGTAAGGGGTTATCTTGCACAGTATTTGCTCACGAGGAGAAAACAGACTTAGTCTAATTTAACTTGTTAACATAAGCAGTTTGACGAAGCCAAACTGCCAATCTGACATCTACTTTTGAAATATAAGCACAAATATAGTCAAACAACCTAGCAATAACGTAAACAGTGAGCGACCTGTTGAACGTAAACTGTCAGCAAGCAAACTGTTTTGGATTTAGCACATAGGTATAACATGAATCATTCAAGCCGCTCTCCGATTGTTTCAACACTAACAGAACTGCAGCGGTCTTAGTTTAGGCCTACATAAACACAAAAAAAATGAAGTTTTTCAATTGCAATTTACCTTTCTTTGTCTCTTGGAAATTTGAAAAAGGACTTGCCAACACAACTTTTCTTGTATCTGACATTATGGCAATTGATGGCTGTGCAAAAGTCACCGCCCTGTTTCACTCGGTCGTCTTTTGACTTGCATACAAGGGCGCATAACTCGTACCTTTCGTCTCGCGATTCTGTACCAAGTTCCCCCTCTTTCTATCATTAAGCTCTTTGGTAGCACTCACTCAAAATGTCAGTGTTTACGCTTAGAGCTGTCAAGATTAGGCGTTTCGAAATGTTAAAAAAAGAAGAAAAAAAAAAAAATAATAATAATAATAATAATAATAATAATAATAATAATAATAATAATAATAATGTCAGTGACGATGTAGAAACGCAAGCGTCAAAGCGCACCACAAATGCTCCATTGAAGCGGCGCTTCTGGCTTTCCCACATGCACAGACAGGCGAGTACCTCGTCTTACAAGCGGAGAGGCCAACGTAACAGTGTGGTTGGCTCTACGGACTCTTAATGCGACAACTAACTTGACCAACCCGGCCCTGTACGTCTTCAGGTCGACCACGGATTTCCACTGTTGTACGGTGACTGCCTCTCTTGTTTTCTGCCTTGATACATTTGACCCTGAGGTCGCCTTCCCGTTTGGGATGTTTACCTTAAATAACAAAAGAAAGACTGGTATTAACTCTCGGACAAATTGTTTAACCTGATTTATCCAAAGACTACCCAGTGTAACTTCGAACTTGGGCAGTTTTGAGACATTTAGATTTCTAAGATGCATAGTGCTGTTTACAATGACACAAATTTAATATTTTTACACCTCTCACACCCATCCACCCCCCCCCCACCCCTCTCATCCCCAGCCACCTCCTCTAATTCCCACACCACCAACACAAAAGAAAAGTTAGGTCAATGCTTGAAAACCACATTTAGTTTACAACGAAACAACCTTCATATTATAGTATAAGTAATCAACAACAACAAAATGGTGGAGCTATGCCCGAAGAACAAATACATGTAGCAATTTATGATGTTGGATAATTTAAACCGAGGCATTTTCTTTATAGCATAATTGTAAGTTAGAGTGCGCCTAAGAGAATCAAAAGATGCTGAAATGTGCACAAAATGCATCTTCGAATCCTTCAGTACTTTCAGAGTTTATAGACCTAGATTGTTTGTGTTGCCAATGATTTATGAATGATATTAGAAAACCTGTTACCTTTTTCCGCCTTGCCGCCATCGGCTATTCCCCTCTTGTCCATCATTTTGCTGACGTCTTTAGCCTTCCCCCGGACCTCAATTTCTTGCTCTTTGTTGCCTTTTCGGTCAATGTGCTCCGTAACTTTGACCTTAACTGTGGGGTCAGAATGTGCCATCTTACTTCTGCAACAAAACAATAAATAAAACTTCAAACAAAACAAATATAAACACGTTAATTTATTACGCTGTTTCGTGTGAAATGCTAATATAGAAATTAATAGGTATAGGTGTTTCCGCAACATTTTCGGCCGTCGGAATGAGTGATGATAAATTACTGAATAGGTATCCAAGATTTTAGAGAGGAAAAAAGTGTGGCGCACAAAGAAGACAGAACCCAACACTGAACCCTGCCCAACGCCGTAAATAATCGATGCTAGATCAGAATTGTTTTGGGCAATGGAAACAGGCCGTGTTCTTTCAGAGAGATGGGATTTTAAGCCAGTCAAATGCAGGGCAACGATTGCCAAAAAATGATCTGCTGACGGACACAATACAGTTAGTTGCAAAGATTTTATGAAAATTAAGGCAGAAATATAGGCCAGGAATCAGATTCCGAGAATTCGTGGACTTTGGCTAGCCGGAACATGGAGCTATCTTCTTTTTGAAATGCAATAAAAACTTGTTGTGTGCATTTCTTCATACTTCTCCCTTGTCTTCTGTCATTCAACAACATCCCGTCGACCATTTTCTTTTTGCAGATGACACACAACTTGAAGGTTCTTGCGATCCTGCTGACATCGACACCTTGACTCAATCATTTCAAGACTGCACGACTGACATCAAACAGTGGATGACAGACAATAGACTTAAGTTAAATGACGACAAGACCGAAGCTCTTCTGTTCTCTGGCTCATGTTCCTCCTCTGATCTGCCATCAGCTGTCACTTTTGCTCCAGTAGCATACCTTTTTCTGAGAGTGCCAGGAATCTTGGAGTCATTTTTATTCTTCTCTTGACATGAAAGAACACATTAGTAAAGTTTGTAGACAGTGTTTCTTTGAACTAAAGAGAATAAGTTCCATCCGTCGCTATCTTATTGTTGAAGCTATTAAAACCTTAGTTACATCATGCATCCTATCCAGATTGGATTACTGCAATTCACTCTTGGCTGGCTTACCCCAATCTGCACTTGATCCCCTACAGAAAGTTCAAAACTTTGCTGCACGCATCATTTTCCGTTCAAACCGCCTTTGCTTCACAGACTCCATTGGCTACCAGTTGCTGAACACATAAAATACAAGATAGCTTGCCTTTGTTTCTCTGTTTTTACAGGCACAGCTCCTGCTTATATTTCTGATATTTTATCCATCTACACCCCTTCTCGGGCTCTGCGATCATCTGCTGACACACGTCTTCTTAGACAGAGCCGCTTCAACAGACAATCACATGGTTACCGCTCTCTACCTGTCTTTGGTCCTCAACTTTGGAATTCCCTTCCATACAACATTAGACATTCTTCCTCCATTTCCTCTTTTAAATCACAGTTGAAAACATACCTCTTTATGGAATATTTCAATTAATCATATACAAGAGAGTGTAAGCAGATGTGTGTGCTTGTGTTTTTCATACTTGTTCAACTGTATTTTGTACATATGTATATTATGTATCTTTTGTCCAGTTTTGCCTGTCTTGTCTTCCCATTCCCCCAACCCCTTGCGCGCCTTGATCCTTAGCCTAAGGCTCCTTACAAATGACGAACATTAGTAGTAGTAGTAGTAGTAGTAGTAGTAGTAGTAGTAGTAGTAGTAGTAGTAGTAGTAGTAGTAGTAGTAGTAGTAGTAGTAGTAGTAGTAGTAGTAGTAGTAGTAGTAGTAGTAGTAGTAGTAGTAGTAGTAGTAGTAGTAGTAGTAGTAGTAGTAGTAGTAGTAGTAGTAGTAGTAGTAGTAGTAGTAGTAGTAGTAGTAGTAGTAGTAGTAGTAGTAGTAGTAGTAGTAGTAGTAGTAGTAGTAGTAGTAGTAGTAGTAGTAGTAGTAGTAGTAGTAGTAGTAGTAGTAGTAGTAGTAGTAGTAGTAGTAGTAGTAGTAGTAGTAGTAGTAGTAGTAGTAGTAGTAGTAGTAGTAGTAGTAGTAGTAGTAGTAGTAGTAGTAGTAGTAGTAGTAGTAGTAGTAGTAGTAGTAGTAGTAGTAGTAGTAGTAGTAGTAGTAGTAGTAGTAGTAGTAGTAGTAGTAGTAGTAGTAGTAGTAGTAGTAGTAGTAGTAGTAGTAGTAGTAGTAGTAGTAGTAGTAGTAGTAGTAGTAGTAGTAGTAGTAGTAGTAGTAGTAGTAGTAGTAGTAGTAGTAGTAGTAGTAGTAGTAGTAGTAGTAGTAGTAGTAGTAGTAGTAGTAGTAGTAGTAGTAGTAGTAGTAGTAGTAGTAGTAGTAGTAGTAGTAGTAGTATTTGTTCTTTCTAGAATTGATTACTGTAATTCACTCCCTTCTGGTTCTCCTAGCTGTCTAGTTCAGAAAATGTAAAAGGTTCCGCTCAAAATACACTTGACCAATTATAGGTCACTTCTCTTCTTCTGTCCCTTCATTTGCTTCCTGTTGAACGGCGTATCCAGCACTAAGTTCTGTCCCTGTGCTTCAGTTATCTCAACTCCACTACCTCTCAATATACTGCAGATCTTAAAACACTTTCCAGAAAACGTCTTTTTTTTTTTCTCGGACACCCGTCTGTTTGCGCTTCCACCCGTGCGCACTAAATCATATGGTGAACGTGCTTTGTTTTAGCAGGGCCTTATTACATGAAACAATCTGCCTCTCTTTTTCCTGGAGAAACTAGTCTTCAGTCCAACCATTTGAATCCTACCTTAAAGCTCTTGATTCTTCTCTCTCTCTGATTGAAATTAACGGGGAAAACTGCATATTAATTGTTCGCGCCTGTGTGGAACAAATATTTTTAACTATAAAAGGAGAAGAAGAAACAAACAAACAAAGAAGAAGAAAATGAAAGAAAAGAGGAGGAAAGAAAGAAGAAATGAGGAAAAAAAGAAAGAATGGAAAGAAAGAAGAAGAAAGGAAGGAAGAAGAAGGAAGAAACAGAAAGAAAGAAAAAAGGAAGAAAAAAATAAGAAAAGAGGAAGAAAAAAAAGAAAGAAGAAGAGAATGAAAGAAGAAGAAATGAATGAAGAAAGAAGAAGAAAAGAAGTTGTTGTTGTTTTAAAAAAGAAGAGGAAGGAAGAAAGAAAGAAAGAAGTAGGAGAAGTGTACGTAATATATTAAATAATAAATGAAATAAGAACAAAGGCAACGACGTACCTAGAGTGATAGGTTCGGGTCCAAGTCAAGATGCCGTTCGGTAAGGTTCTGCGGGGCTGCTTCCGAGTTTGATGTTCAATAGCGCCTTATTGCTCACGTGACATTAAAAAGTGTAAAGGTGACATTTACTGTCCTTGCCTTTTATTTACCAGCAGCACCAATCGACGCAGCAGAGGGCGGAGCCAGAAGGGCGTCAAAATAATCACTGCTACGGAGATTCTAGGAATTCGGCACCCTTAAATAAAACCTCTGGCTGCTGTTGGGTGAAGACAAAAAAGATGACAAAGCCAGCCCACCTAGATTTTGTTTTCTGAGAAAATCCACATTGCGTGTCTCGGTGACCTTATTTGTCTAAGTGGAAGAAAACTGCGATTGATAAATTGAGATTTCCTCGAAATAGAGTAGCACAGGGCAAAAGGCCTACTGGGGGTCAAACGCCCATCCCCAATATTTATGAGATCATGTGATGCAACGATCTATGTTTTGTTTTGTAAGATTCCTCCCACTACCAGCACTTTCACGCCACAAAGAGGACTGAAGCAGATGAAACGATAAGTTTTTCAGTTCGACTTGTTTGTATTCGCCTTGTTTATATAATTTATAGTAATTGTATACTTCCTTTAAGTTCGATGCCATCGTCTAGATAACAAATAAAACAAAGTTTCTCCCTGTTTCGTTGTTAGAGGGACCTGTCAGCCTTCAGCCACAGCTGTTATATCTAAAATATTCTTAATGGTTTTTCCACTACATTCTATAGATAAGCAGTAAGTCAGACTGAGGCTAAACGCCCATAGTGCGATCGGGGTAAGACGCCTACCTTGGGCCTTTTGCCCCATATACAAGGCTTCTTGCCCCCTTATTGTTTTGAATGAAGAACTGACTAAGGGTTCACATAGAACACTGCTTTAATATGTGTGTATATTTGTACATTATCATTTATTTTGCATGTTTTCTTTGAAACTAAGTCTGACAGAAGCATTTTAAAATTGCCTACAAATATGACGAGAACTTACAAAGGGAAATATGACCAAGACAACTTGTCGGCAGCACTAAAAGCTGTCAGCGATTGTGATGATATTCTGGGGAAGATACGATTATCTTACTAGGGGGTAAGACTTATTGATAGATGGGCAATGTGCTACCACTATCGGTCGTTCTTTTACCAGTATTCCTAAAGTTGTGTGAGAGACAGATCACGGCACTTTGGTCACATAAAATTTATATTTGTTCTCGGGAATTTTAGTATCATTTGGCTCAACTTGAGAACCGTTATTTACTAATCAAAAGACTAGATTATTATGTCTCGAGAGAAGAAACTAATAGCTACACAACAATACAAATAGAATGACACCAGTCGTATGTATGTAATTTCACTTGTTATATATTCAACACAAACTTCAACATTTCTGCATTAATCGGTAAATTAATAAGTAATATAGTTCCAAGTGCTGGGAAAATGTTTTAACAGGTTTCTTTCGTCATTTGCTACCTGCGGTTACGATTTTCACTGTTCGTAAGTTTCAAAGGTTCTAGTTTCTCGAGGGTATGACTCAGTTGTTGTGGGTGACTTAGCTAAGGCAAGTCGGGCCGCTCTTGAAGCTGTGGGTTTGGACGTGGTCAGGTAGAATCGTGGTAGTTCTCCTTGGTTCCACGGGAGCGACGGTCAGGCGTTCGTCTCCACAAACGTGATGATCCCAGGTCCGACCTGTAAAAGTCGGAGCTCTGGCTACAGTATTCTCGTTAGCTATAAGTGTGCGGTCCCCTCTGCAAAGTGTCTATAGCATCAGACACCTGCAGGGTTCCCATATTTACAATTCAATTCGAATCTTAAGGCTAAGGTACATCAAACCACATGCATACTGTCTCAGAAACAATAATCTGTTTCTGCAACTATATATATCAAGAACATATTATTTATACATGGCAATCAATATACACTAAACATACACATATCAAAACTATTAGTGTTATCTTACTTGTAGACTCTGGGACTCGTGAAATCGTCTTTTATGTCTCTAGCACCCTCTTGATGAGATGGAGATAGACGAACACTGCAGTTTGTTCCCTTGGTCGACCCTCACAGCTTAACAGTTCTTTTGCGACTGACTAGCTGATTTTTGGTCCCCAAGGGTATGCAAACGTCCCTAGGAGTCTTCTGACCAATCGTTTTATTTCTCGTTTTCGTTAATCTCCATCTCACTCATTTGCTACCTGCGGTTACGATTTTCACTGTTCGTAAGTTTCTAAGGTTCTAGTTTCTCGAGGGTATGACTCAGTTGTTGTGGGTGACTTAGCTAAAGTAAGTCGGGTCGCTCTTGAAGCTGTGGGGTTTGGACGTGGTCAGGTAGAATCGTGGTAGTTCTCCTTGGTTCCACGGGAGCGACGGTCAGGCGTTCGTCTCCACAAACGTGATGATCCCAGGCCCGACTTGTAGACTCTGGGACTCGTGAAATCGTCTTTTATGTCTCTAGCACCCTCTTGATGAGATGGAGATAGACGAACACTGCAGTTTGTTCCCTTGGTCGACCCTCACAGCTTAACAGTTCTTTTGCGACTGATCAGTTGAGATTTGGTCCCCAAAGGTATGCAAAAGTTCCCAATAGTCTTCTGACCAATCGTTTTTAGCTCTTGTTTTCGATAATCTCGCCTCTACAGAATTATGGTTCTAATTTGAATAGTTCCTCCCCTTCTCTCTCGTCACTGGACACGCATAATCACTTTTCAAGTGGAGTATCAGGGATAGAGTGAAGAACAGATGCCATAACGATAAGCGGTGCCTGCCCAATACGGGTGACATCATCTTGGTAACTTTTGGCTGGAGTGAGCTACTTAGTGTCTCATGGTGCAGTAAGTTAGTTAATCGAAGACAACGCTATGGTTAGTTTTTGACTAAAGTATGCTAGTTAGAATTCTTGGTCGCCAAGCCTGTTGATGGTATCGGTAGCTATTGGCGGTGTGACTGTCTCAAGGAAATTAATTTGCCATGTGTGGGCTGCTTGTTAGCTAACTGTTGTATTACCGTCCAGTTTCGTTCGATGGTATCTCTGTTTCGCTAAGCTAATTTTCCACATGTTTGTCGTCAATATTTCTGCTGTTACAGCGATGGAGTTCCCCTCATTCGAGTCAGCAGAGTTTGGTGTTCCGGCACATACACTTCGGTAACATCGGGACAAGGTAGTGAACCTGGGGTTTTAAATTTCGGCAGATACCACAATACCCTTTGTCCCAGGATAGAGTGGCAGCTGAAGGCTCATGTTGTGGACATGCAGAGACGATGGACTCGGAATGCGGGATTTGCAGCGCCTTGCGTTTGATGTTGCAGAAAAGGCTCACGTCAGCCACCCATTCAACGCAGAGTCACAGCCTTAACATTTGGCAGGCTCAAGCAACAAGCATCGCACGTCTTGCGCGTGTTTTTTTAAATTTATTTTGTAATAAACTATGTTTCATATTTTTACAAGGAAATAAACTTAGTTTACAAAGACACTGCAGAGAAATCAACACAAGAAGGAGGAAAAGGACAATGCCAAGGTCACTATAAATAAATAAAAAGACCCTCGGACACATTAAAAAAAATATTCTGCATTACATTACATTACATGATTATTGATTTAGGTCCAGCGGACTCTTCCGAGCCAAATCAGGACCGGACAACCCCTGATCCGCATAAAAGATCTGCTGAAACAACCCTAGTGGTAAAACTGAAAGCTCTCCACCAGCCAGTCACTTTACAATAAAGACATCCCACGCAGGGGACGCTGAGGCTGTACTCTAATTTATCGAACCCCCGTTTACAAAAACAAAATAGAATCCAAACATCATTATAAATTATCAACAAAACACATACATATACAATGCCTACATTGCTAAATAATAATAGGAAGCCCTAGTGACTACCTGGCAGAAAGCGTCCAATATTCCCAAGCTGATCCAACAGACCTCATACACAAGTAAGAAGTCTTGTCCCGGAAGAGTTTTCAAGAAAAAAGGTAGGAGACTGGTCTAGCGAAGAAGAAGATAGTATAGCAGATTGATAGAACAGAGCAGGAATGAGAAAGAGCAAATGAGAAAGACAGCGACAGTGGGAATTTAAAGCACTAAATTTCCAGAAAGTGGGGATACTATTTATACTGAAACCCCCGGCACCCCAACGGGGGTATTCTGCATTTAAACACAAACAATATTATTACTACATAGCTAATAACAAGCAACAGATCTACATGTTCAAAAGGATGGTAGATTAAAGATCTCATCCTTTCTCTCACTTACAGGTACATGTCTTCTTTGACATCTATAAAGAGGTTCTTAACGCTCATGACTACCCACCCTCGGATCAGGAGTGTGTCCTCTTTCAACAAAGTTGTGATTATGATTTGGCTCTTTGAAGTCCGCTGGACCCTATAAAAAATGACTAATTAACACACTCAAGGGTGGAAAGTATGGATGAAGCTGGACTAACAACCGTGCAGAACCTGGCAAGATCACATCTTCAAAGGGCGTGCGCCAAGTCGGCAAAGATACAAGTGATGAGTGCGGAGTTTAAATAACGTTGGTGTGTGCCTGCAATGCAACTGGAGTCTCTTTGCCACTAATGCCCCTGCCCTCGGGTAGACGCTACAGGACACCAAAGTTCAAATCGGTACGCACTAAAAATAGTTTTATACCCACCGCAATCTCTTTATTAAATGATTGAGAATTTGGACGTATGATGCTTCTGTATGACAGTGTGCGTGGCATGATTGATATAATTAATGTCCAATCCGCATGAGATAGTGAGTATGTGCCCCTGTGATCTTACATTTCCGTTTAGTGTAGGCCTATGTGCTTAGCTATTTTTATATTCTTTTATGAACATATATATCTAAACGTCTTACGTTGTTGTATATTGATGCGATTATTGCTTGCCAACAGTGATTGTTATGTTGCAATACCTTCTATCATGATTATGACACTGAACGTAAATCATGTGATAGGTATTTGTTTTTCCCATGTAATTTCTTATGATTACAGTTTTAAATGGTTAATTCAGTAATGTCTTCTTGATATACTTTTATCCTGTTTTACTGTTTACTGTTTATTGTTGTTATACTGTCCTTTATCGTCTTGTAACATTTATATATGGCACCACGTGTGAATTTCTCTTTGATTGAGATAATAAAGTGATCGTATTCGTATATTTTCCCGAGAAAGAAAATAGTAAAAACCCTGACTAAAGACGCACCGCCGCAAGCTGTTGTGTAGTATCGTAACCAGTTGTGTAGCACTCCCGAATTCATGACGGGTCTTCATTCAGACAATGAAACTAAGTTTAACTTGAAACGAGGGCTAATAGGATTCGCAGCTCCATTTTCAGTTCTTAGAAGGCATATTGGGGTGGGGGAGGGGGGACAATAGTGTTTTTCTTTCACCCATTCCACCCTCAATCCCGGAATCTCAGGAGGTGTGGGGGTGAGCGGGGGTGGGGGGGATGGAGGAAGCATGGGAGTAGGGGTAAGTGGACGCTGGGTGTATGCGAACGGTTGGGTGGGGGGAGGGGTGAAAAGTATGAATCTGTATCGCTGTCGTAAAAAAAAAAAAAAAAAAAAAAAAAAAAAGGACGCGTCAAAAATAGATAAACGGGGAAGATAGAGAAAACGTTGATCTTTTCAACACTCTCTTTCTCTCTCTCCTGTCTTCCTCATTTGGTGTGAAATTTCGTGGAATTCGCGATAATAAATGCCAGGGCATCATCCGCGTCTATACCAAGAAAGAATAAATAGTTCGTTTCCAACAGGCTATTATAATGTTAAGTATACAGGTCGCTTGCGTGGCAATATATGAAACTCGAATGTTATGTAGGCTACGCTCGTAGGTCCTGTACAAGAAATACGATACAGATCTATCCTATCCTATCCCGTAACTCGAAGGTCGTTGGGGCACCACAGATGATCGTTTAACCAGCGTACTCCATCTTTCTCTGTCCTCAGCCTCCCTCATTGCTTCGCTCAGTGTTAAGCCAGTCCATTCTCGAAGTCTTCTATAGCACTTCATCTCCATGCTTTGTATTCTTCTTTGTAGGTCTGCTGTGAGGGTCATGTTTTGCAAGCGTATAGGAAGATGGAGATGACAAGGGAGCGCAGGAGCCTTCCCAGTTAACCACAATTTCGGGGCCCGATCGGGCCCGGATCGGGCTACCGATCGGGCAAATGGAAATTGGAACCGACTCGGGCCCGATACGGGCAAAGATCGGGCGATCGTCGGGCTATCCGAAACTTACCCGATCGTAAAACCACGTTCGCCGAACAGTAGCCCGATTTTCGATAAAGATTGGCGATCGTCGGGGTACCCAAAACTTACCCGATCGTAACCCAACCTTTGCGGAACGGTAACCCGATTCCGGCAAATATCGGGCATACGTCAGGATACCCAACACCAACACTATTGTAACACAACTTAAACCAGAAACAACCCCGATAATGCCCCATCCCTGGCCAATGCTGATTTACACTAAAATCGTATCCCACATATTGTTTATGATATGTGATTGCACTGCTAAACAAATATCCATGCCATGTGTTTGGACAATAAAGAATCTTGAATCTTGAGATGTCTGGTGTTAATAGGGACTGTCGGCACAGGTGTTTTTGTTTTCGGAAGTCCTTGGTGTGTCCCCACTGAAGTAGGCTATTTACACACCATTTCAATAACGATATATATTAACGTGATCTTCATCGCTATCGAAATCGTGTGTAAATACATAACCAAAAGGCAAAGCAAAAAATAAAAAAAATAAAACGACAGCGGAATAGGTTTTCGCAGGATATTTTATCCGAGCACATGCAACTGTAGAAGAAAATAACTAGAAAATTGGCACCTAAGGACAAAGGGAAAAGACCAGCAGTAATGGGCACGGAAGTTTACCCTTGGCTTATAATGTATAAATAAATACAATAGTTAAAAGAAACACTTTAACAATATTTTACATATTGTATGATAAAAATTAATAATTATAAGCACAATTAAATAATGATATCTTGCAGAATTGATTTTGTATAAATATTTTTCACATACCTACGCCGCAGCAAATGTGAAGCAGACGAAACAGTCCACAGACAGTTTAGCCAATGAGAAGCGAGAGTAGGCCTATGTTAGTTTGCGCGCAGCAGTGCCTTTGTGGTGGGCAGAATCGGGCGACAAGCGGGAGCACGAATCGTTACGCATCCACATTCTGGATCTGGATCTGGATACTGCCGATGATGTTGTTGGCAGAAAACACCACAGGAGCCATAGATGGCTATTAACGTGGTGGTGGTGTGTGCGCGCTAATTAATTTGATTTAAAAAAAAAAAAAATGCTTCATAGTTCTTTTTGTACTAACTTTATATTGCCTATTGTAGTTCTGATTTTATTTAATTATATTCTTAAAAGGGCTCCTCTTGTGGAAGCCTGGTGATATGTGTACAATTAAAAGTTTAAAATCACTGTTCTATTATGTTGACTCTATAAGAACTTGTCAGCATCCCTGTACCTCCCGATTGCAGAGGAGAATGAGCTAGGTGAGGATAGGTTGATGATGTCATCGGGAAGGCTATTCCATTCCACTACTGTCCTTACGAAGAAGGAGTTTCTGTAGAGATCTGATGATGAGGGTGGTAAGATAAAGCATGTGTTGTTGTTGTTTATCTGCCTCTCTATGATGTTCTGTGTGTCATATCCTTTAAAGGTGGTGGGGCGGATTTTCCGTTTGTTCTTTGCAGCAGTAAGGAAGTTGTTGGGAGGGAGAGCAGTAACTAGTCCTCTGGTTATCTTGTAGAGCATGGTCAGCCTGAGTTGTTGGCGACGTTTTGCAAGTAGTGGGAGGTGGAGCTCGTGAAGCATCCTGCCAATGCATCCTGGGTCCCGGGATCTGTAGTCTCTCATAATGAACCGTGCAGCCTGGCGTTGGATGCGTTCCAGCTTGTCGATGTCTTGTTGGAGGTAAGGATCCCACACCACTGCGGCATACTCGAGAGTGGATCTAACAAGTGCGATGTAGGCTAGGCGTCGGCACTCTTGTGGACAGTTCCGGAGATTTCGGCGTAGGAAGCCCAGTGTGGATCCAGCTTTCTTGCAGGCGCTTGTGATGTGGTTAGCCCATTTCAGGTCCGCAGAAATTTGGACGCCTAGGTAGGGGGTAGTATCAGTCTGTTGGAGTATAGTGTTTCCAAGGCTATAGAAGTGTTGTGACTTGTGTCTGGTGGAGAGAACGTAGCACTTTTGCGCATTAAATCGCATTCCCCACTGCTTGGCCCATCTCTCTAGGTCTTTGAGGTCTGATTGGAGTGTGATGTGATCCTGGAAGGAGCGGATCTCTCTGTAGAGTAGGCAATCGTCTGCGAAGAGTCGCACTGTTGATTTTACTGTGTCCGGCAGGTCGTTGATGTGGCAGAGGAAGAGTAAAGGACCCATCACTGTGCCTTGGGGGACTCCGGATTCGACAGCTACTTCCTCTGATGCCTCTCCATCCAGGACCACTCTCATCTGGCGCTTGGTCAGGAAGTTTGTGAGCCAGGTGTGGATGGTGCCTCGTATGCCGTAATGATCCAGCTTGTGTAGTAATTTGTTGTGTGGCACAGTGTCAAATGCCTTGCTGAAATCCAGGATGATGATGTCGGTCTGATGGCCTTTGTCATGTGAGGAGAGAATGTCTTGCATAGTAGTGAGTAGTTGGGTTTCGCAAGAGTGGCCTGTTCTGAATCCGTGGTTTCTACTGGTGAGGATGGTGTGTTTTTCGAAGTGGGTATGTAGATGTCGACAGATGATGTGTTCCAGTAGCTTACATGCAA
Source organism: Oncomelania hupensis (assembly GCA_036898135.1). NCBI lineage: Eukaryota > Metazoa > Mollusca > Gastropoda > Littorinimorpha > Pomatiopsidae > Oncomelania > Oncomelania hupensis. The sequence continues at coordinate 22,590,817 of CM072526.1, forward strand.
CGGATGTTAAAGATACTGGTCTGTAATTTTCTGCTTTGTTTCTATCGCCTTTCTTGAATATTGAGGAGACGTTTGCTGTTAGCCAGTCTGCGGGGAGCTGTCCAGTCTCTAGTGAGGTGTTGTAGATGGCTGCTAATCCTGGGGCAACAGTTTCGGCGCAGTTTTTGAGAATTTGATTAGGGATGTTGTCTGGTCCTGTAGCTTTGTTGGGGTTCAAGTCTTTGAGTAGTTTAACGACGCCTTCTGTAGTAACCGTTAGTTTCTCTACAGCGGGGAAGGGGGTGCCCTTCATCTCTGGCAATGGTGTGTCCTCTCTTTTTGTAAAGACCGACTGGAATTGTTGAAGCAATATCTTTGCCTTGGAAGAACTATCACTATGGAGAGATCCTTCATTGAAGAGCGGGGCAACTCCTGTGTTGTCTTGTCGCCTTGTCTTGACATAGCGCCAAAAGGGTTTGCAGTTGTTGTCTCTTAGCCCGTCCTCAATGATGGTGTTAATGTGGCGCCATTCTGCTTGCCTCATTTTCCTCCTGCATTCCTTCTGATGGAATCTAAAGTTGGTCCAGTTGCCGGTCTTCTTGGCTTGGTTGTATAGTCTCTTTTTATGCTTTAACAGTCTCTTAAGTTTGTAGTTGACCCAGGGTAATGTAAAGTTGATTCGTCGAAGGCTGGTAGGTATGAAGCGTTCAGCTGCTGCTATCAAGTTAAGTTTGAAATGTGTCCACATGTCTTCAACGGGAGTTCCTTCCTTTCTCATTGTCATGATGTTGTCTGATAATTGCAAGATTTCAGAGTTCAGGTGGTTCCAGTCTGCTTTAGAATAGTTGTATCGCTTGCGGGGCTTCTCTTTGATGCGGTTAGGGTAGAGGTCAAAGTCTGTAACCACAATGCTATGATCACTAATGCCTGGGATTGACTTGGAGCTCTTGGTGAGAGAGGGATTGCTGGTAAAAACTAGGTCTAGGATGTTGTGTTCTCTTGTTGGTTCGTCGTGGACTTGTGTGAGGTGTGCTGATGAGGTGATGTCGACTAGCGACTCCTGGATCACCCGATCTGGCGCTCCAGGGGCAACTGTACCATTGTTCCACTCTACATTAGGGCAGTTGAAGTCGCCGGTAAGAATAATCTGTTTTTGTCCTCTATTATTTATTTTTCGTAGTGACTTATCTAGCTCATTCAGGTCTGTCTGGTTTCGGTGAGCCATGTAAAAACAGCCTATCGTTAGGTCTTTGTTTTGTTGGAGGTGTATTTTTGCCCAGAGTATTTCGCATGCAGAATCTAAGTCCGGCTGTATAGATGAGATGAGATTTTGGTTTACTAAAATGAAGACACCTCCAGCTAGGCTACAGCGGTCTTTCCTATAATAAACAAAGCCATCTGGGAATATCTCTCTCTGCTTGATGTCTGGTTTCAACCATGATTCTGTGCCACAAATGATATCTGGTTTTACATAGTTGACAATGGCAGCAAATTCGGCTTTCTTTTTCTCTATGCTGCGGCAGTTTACGGTCATGATGCGAAGGTTCTTTTTCTTTGATATGTTGGGGTTGTGGCTGGAATCATTGGCAGTGTGGTAGCATTCTGCGTGATGCGACTTGTAGGTGTTGGATGGGTTTTGTCCTGGTGGACTAGGATGGCTGAAACATGTGGAAATGTGGTAGTTGTTTCCTTGGCCTGGTGATTTATAGGATGGGTTACCGGTGGTGCTCTGGTAAGAATTCGAATGGTGAGAGTTTGGGCTGTGCTGGTTAGATTTGGGGCTGCTAGTTCTCAGGGGGCTGAAGCGGTGGGTATGGTTGAAGGAAGTTATGCTACAGTCCGTGTTTTGGAGGGGGGCATAGTAGTTTTCTGATAAAGAAAAGCTCCTGAAGGTGAAGCTATCACAGTTTATACTGTCGCATTTTGGACAAATCCATTGCACGCTTTGTCTCTGTAGTGCTCTGAAATCACTAGACGAGAGTTCGACACATGACCTGTGGTACCAGATGGAGCAATCATCACAAGCAATACAGTCAGCACATTTCACGTCTCTGTCACACAAGCCACATGGGTAGTAGCTCTTCTGGCGTGGGCCCGGGTTGCTATGAATGTCTCCAGCCAGCAAGATCGATAGTAGTGCAAGTGTACTGACCTGTCGTTGCGACGAGTAGGTTCCGATGGGCAGTTTAATTGCCTTCCTAATGTTCCCTTTCACGAGTAGTCCAGGTAATGTGTGGTCAAAGATCGAGTAAGTAGATCGTTGTGTGAAGAAGTGGCACACACACAAAATGAAACACAGTAATCCAAGTGTAAATCTAGCATTCGCCATAATGGCGATTTAAATTATAGAAAATCAAACCAGAATCGTATGTTTAGTGATTTAGGCCTACTGTTATGAAATAACGGCAGTCGGACGCTAGTGTCGTAGTGAGTTCACAGTGCGCGCTCTATGCTCTAACTATTTGGCCATATATCGGCTTCGCTAACACAATCTATACAAAATCAAAGTAATAATAATGTCACAGAAACCTTATTCTAACTGTAAATTAACTTTTTAAAGAATGTCACTATCAATAAATTAGTTTAATCCACATTAAATTGGCGTTGATTCTTAGAGCACTCGAAAAACACGTCTTCCTTCCAGCGCATGCGCACACATTTCTAGACTCCGCTACGCATCAGGTTTTTGTAAGGCAACATCGGGCCACAACTCTAGCCAGACTAAAGTCGGGATAAGTACTGTGCCCTACGCGGCGCGAGTGGGGCCCAGGTCGACTGCAGTCGGTCGACCGCGGTTGCTTGTTCATAAAACCGACTTGCGGTCAACTGACTTTTCAGTCGTTTGACCGCGGTCGGCGGACTACGCGCGATGCTCATAAAACTCACTTTGTCGACGAACCGCGTTTTTTTCGAGTGACTGCAGTGATGGATTGGCTGGAGAGGAACAAGAACTTGAACAGCTGGTACAGAGGCTTGCTGAGGTCAGAGAAAGATGGAGTATGCTGGTTAAACGATCATCTGTGGTGCCCATACAACCTCAGGGTTACGGGATAGGATAGGATAGGATAGGATAGGACTGCAGCCGATCGACCGCGGTTGTTCATAAAACCGGCTCCTGATCGGGCTGGTTTGCTGGGTTACCTTGGATTGTAGATTGATGGTCCTGTCTTTCCAAATGGGCTTCATAAAGATACTTTGCCACTATATGCTCCGGTGTCGCGTGGCAATAATCTACAAAATACGTTGCTACCTGTAGCTGTAAACTAGGCTGGCGCAGTAGTGCAGTGGTTTAAGCACAGGCTATAGCAATGTTTCAGCGACGTCTGGCGGGGTTAGTAGGCGGCTTACCTTGATGGGTGGTTGACCATGCCTAGAAGGCGACCACTAAACGACACCCACCAGATCGTAACAAGCCCACGACACGCCCCAGTCCACCCAGCTGTGAATGGGTACCTAGTACCTGGATCTGTTTAGAACCGGGAAAGTTAAAGTTTGTTGTTTGTTTTGTAGATTATAGTCACACGACACTTTCGCATATAGGTGACTACTGGACCGATTTATACTGACACCAGCGGGCCAGTTGTTGGTAAAGGGGAAAATAATATGATCACACGTTGACCAATCCGGGATTCGAACCAGCAACCTTTCGGTTACTAGCAAGACGCTCTTACCAACTGAGCTACCCGGCCCCTGCAAAAGGTAAAGCAGCGAGGGAGGGGAGATATAGGCACCGCCCTCATTAAGCTGGTCTAAAGAAAAGGGAGGTCCCAAACAAATCTCCTCCCCATCGACCGATTGATTGATTGATTGATTCTTGCTTTAGGTCCAGCGGACTCCTCCGAGCCAAATCAGGACCAGACAACCCCCAATCCGCATAAAAGATCTGCCGAAACAACCCTAGTGGGAAAATTGAATGCCCTCCACCGGCCAGTCACTTTACAATAAAGACATCCCACGCGGGGGACGGCTGAGGGTTGACCTCAACTACGCGAACACCCCGGTTACAAAAACAAAATAGAATACAAACATCATTATAAATCATCAATGAAACACATACATATAAAATGCCTATAGTGCTAAATAGTACAATCATAGGAAGCCCTAGTGACCACCCGGCAGAAAGCGTCCAACACTCCCAAGCTGATCCAACAGACCTCATACACAAACAAGGAGTCTTGTCCAGGAAGAGTTTTCAAGAAAAAAGGTAGGTCATTGATCTAGCGAAGAAGAAGATAGTATAGCAGAGTGAAGGACAGAGCAGGAATAGGAAAGAGTAAATGAGGAAGACAGCGACAGTGGGAATTTAAAGCACTAAATTTCCATAAAGTGGGGATACTATTTATACTGAAAAACCCCGGCACTCCAACGGGGGTACTGTTGCCGCAGTGAATCTGTCTTGCCTATAAAGGAAAGACAGGTTTTCAACTGTGGCTTTCACTGTTCCCTTTATAGCCCATCGACCGAAAGGTTGGGGGAACACTTTTATCTTTTAGTTGTTCAGATCTAAAACAGATAAGTCACATATAGGACTAGCAGAAGAAATAGAAAATAAAATCCAAACGAGTCGCATAAAAGTTTCCAAATGTTCACCTTCATTACAAAAAAATACTTCCTCACGGTAAAGCGTTAAAAGCATAAAATGAATCACATACAGTTCACATTGTGTGTATGGGGGTGGGTGGGGGGAGGGTCCTTGTTTACACGGTGTTATATGGACAAATCAGTGAACATCAACATAACTTGTATTGACATGCCTACTTTGTTTTTAAGTCAGAACAATGATCCGTTAGGGTTAGGGTTCGAACACTGCAAAGTACTTAAAAATGGGGACGAAATATGACCCATTGTCAGCACAACGTATGTGGAGTTTCGGGAAATTAATGATAATAATGTGTACCCTCGGCTGTGGGTGTGTATGTGATATTCTTTTAAACATACACTAAATTTTACATTCATTACGTTTGTGCAGCCGGAAGGCTAATTTCTATGCTCTTCATAAACAAGTATTTAAAGAGCCTCAGTTCCCGTCACATGCTGGTAATACATTTGGAGACCTAGATAAAGCGTTGCATCAGTATTACATAATTACTGGCAAAGCACTACCTCCAGCAATTTATGGCATCCAATGTTCATTGCATAAAGTCACATACAATGATGGAGAGTGGAGAGGCAATTCTTACTGTATTTGAGTTGGTGGTGGTTTACTACAATATTGCCAAACCTATATAATTACTACTTCTTCACGGTTGTCCAAACTATGTTATTCTGATAGGGGGTAACTGGAGAGGAAAAACCGCTATTGATAAACAAACAAAAAAGACTGGCCTGTCACAAAAACACCAAATACTATATGAGTAATCATAGAAGAGTTTGTTGAGTCACATTATGGATGTAAAAGCTCTCCAGTGAGTACACAGATTACAAAAGCTTTCTGTCCCTTTATAATGTCATCTCGTGAGTTTCCTACTATAAAACCAGTATGGGTCACCCGCTACAACAGGCCGAGAATCAGTGACAACAAAACCCTCCAACACAGGTAGCTAGTCGAGTCACAACTGACAACTCCACGTTTCCTGTATAGCCTAATTGAGATATTAAGACCCAGTGCCCAAAGCAGACCTTTTGAAAAGTTTACATTCAATGTTCACAATTATTAGCCACACTAAAATGTATGAATATATAAGCAGACGTTTTACACAGTGTGTACATCGTTTTTGTGTGTGCGTGCGTGTACGCATGCATGTGTGTGTGTGCATGTTTGTTTGTTTGTGTGAAAATATCCTACAAGTATTCATCTGTTTTTCTTTATTTTTCCAAATCAGTCTTGACACACAATAGTGTAATTAAGTCCACTAATCGAGATTTCCACACCATTTTTATTAAACACGCAATAAAAGCACATTATTAATAATATAGTAAACAATCATTCAAGCTCAGCTCAAACCCACCCATTCATTTCTGCTTCTATTATTCCAAAACTCAACTGATGGAACAATAAGAGCAGGCAAAATATAAGTTTTCTTTCTTTTCTTATTCATTTTACAGATAAATTGGCAACATCAAGATGAGTGTATGGACAATGTCTTGGTATATAAACTAAACCACGCGACTTAAAACAATTTCTTAACGTCAGCCACTGCCCATTTACACCTCATAAACGGAAGTAGCCACACAAACTTCGTAAAACCAAGAACTAGTCACAGAACAATCATAAAACAATGCATGGATACTAACTATGCTATAAACTGAATCTTCTTGTCATTCAGAATGTATAAACTTCCTTCCAAATGTCAGACGATGATAAAAACGTAAAGCCACCAAGTTTCACCACCAATTTAAAACCTACACCTTAAACATAAGCACACACACTCCCACACACACACGCGCAAGCGCACGTACAAACACACACACCAATGAGTAAGTTTGTAATTTCTGAAGTACAGCTACAGCTCATACACACAACTACATCTTGCAAACTTCATTTTAAAACAGGATCGTCAACAATTAAATCAACAACTTTTCATTACTTCACAGAAATAAACATCCACCTGAATTAGAGATATATGTCTGCACATACAAACAATTGCATACCATTTCAGAACAAGGTTGTTTTCAATGTAACCATGCCATACTCTTGTAATCAGATACACATTTTGTTTTCTCTCATTTCCTCTCCCCCCAAATAAACACCGCCTGCACACCTTGGATTGTAGATTGTTTTTGTATGCATGGTTCAGTTTGCATTCATTCAGTCATATAAAGTCTGTATTGATTAAGACCCAAAATTTGTCAACAACATCAACTATCCATTGCATACAAATTACATAAAATTTATTTTTTAAATAAAATAAACAATAAAATATAATAAGAAATAATAGTAAAAATAATAGTAGTAATAATAATAATATTAAAAACATTTAAAACAAGCCTCACACAACACGGTTAGACTCCATATGTACAGCAACATCCAATCTTTCTCGTCAACTGCAACAAATCTCTTACAGCTGCCCAGCCCACAGCAAGCACAAAAACCTGCGGGAAAATCTCTTTTGCTTTTTGTGGCCCTAAACAATGGAATTCGCTGCCAGCTAACATTCGTAGAATTGCGTCCACGCAGACCTTCAAAAAAGCACTTGAAACACATCTTTTCAACCATTACTTTCCCACTGATTGAACTCACAAACACCACAATTCTTCCGCCTGCTGAAAACCGGTCTACTGCCCAGTTTTAAACTGTTACCTTGCGGTGAATACTTGTGTTAGTGTTTTTAGGTCATCTATCAATTTTATATAAGGGTTTTTACCAGTGTCTTACAAGTTCTTCTATACAACTAGTTTAGTGAAATTTATCTGTTGTAGTTGAGTCTAGTCCTTTTAATGTTGTGATTCATGTCTTTTCATTGTATTTTACTGTTTTAAGAAATGTTTTACAATCTTATGTTTTTGTTTAATAGGTGTATAATGTTTTTAGTTGTATTGCTTTTGTTACATGATGTTATGGCCAGGTGCTTGTGCATCTGTGTGTGTGTGTGCGTGTGGCTGTGTGTGTATAGTTAATTAATGTACATACTTCTGGTTTAGCAGTTTTTACTAGGCATGTTTTTGTTTTACATTATTTTATTTTGTTCTAATACTATTGCTTTTATTTAGTGCATTGCAAAGCATGGCGAGCCCATGCTTGTTGGGGTACCACACTATATAAGTCTACTGTATTATTATTATTATTATTATTATTATTATTATTATTATTATTATTAAGCAGGGACCAGGCAAAATAACAGTAACATAGGCATTGAGGCATTGAGCTGGTGTGCGAGAAACACACTCAGAACGACAAGCTGTTTTAGGTTTTATTATTAAGCAGGGACCAGGCAAAATAACAGTAAAACGTAACAAAACATATATTGTCACGTGTGGGTTTTAAAAAAAACACATCTCATGTGTTGTTCACTTTCTTTTTATGGCGGTAAAACCTAAAACAGCTTGTCGTTCTGAGTGTGTTTCTCGCACACCAGCTCAATGCCTATGTGAGCAGCACTCTTACGTTCTCCCACAATTTGCTATCTGCGGGCTATTTATAGTTTGCCTACACCCTCCCTTTCAGTGAAAGGAAAGGAAAGAAGAGCACCGGCGAAGCTATTTATAGCTAGCCTGCCTGAACTAGCTTCAAAACCTAAAAGCTTTGGCTGAGTCGGTGTGCTCGCACGTACAAGTCTCAATCTTTTATTCAGCAAAATTGTTCAGCATACAAACTCCTTCACTCCATTTAAAATATAAAACTTTTTTTATTCCGGCTCAAACGATTGGATTGAACAAACACAAATATGGAATTGTTGCAAATAAATACTTTACTTTACTTTGACAGTTTTCCCAAACTTTCAAAGACCCAAGTCAGTTTTTAAAGACTTATAAAGACTTGAAAAAGCAATGCAATTTTTCCCAAGCATTCAAAGACCTTTAAAGACCTTGCTAACCCTGGTAGAAATTGCACAGTAAAGTTCCCACTCTCTCTCTCTTAAGATGGAAAGGCAGGAGCTTTAAATTATGAAAACATTTTCTAGATGATTTTTTTTGCCAATGTACCCAAAATGCTCTTGCCCAAGCTCATAGATAAAAGCACTATGTGTAATTATAAATACAAGGATAATTATGTCATTCTGAAGGTACAATATGAGGGGTAGCAACCAAATATCTTAGCAGAGCATGCACCCCATTTGTGCTTAATCCGAACAGAAACTCAAGAAGTCTACAATCTGATACGATAGATTGGTGTATAATCTGGAACAAAGGGAAATAACAACTATAAGAACTTGGGAATGAAAGAGTTAAGCTTAAGTTTTTTTTTTAAAACAGTAAAACCTAAAACAAGTTATCACGAGTGCGTGAACACTTTACACTTTACATCTGATTCATACCTGTTGTTGAGTTTCCTTTTAACACTGTCATGCGCCTATCACTGTATCAGCATTATATGTATTGTTTGTAAACAAAGGACAAACAAACAGATAGGAAATAAATGTTGTGGAGGGGTATTAAACTGCTAAGTGTCAGCATGAGATGCAGTTCCATTTAACCCAAACATGAATATGTACACTTGAACACCTGAGAAGTCCTGCTCTTAGGAACACACGTTATGTGTCTGCTGAGCACGTAGCCTTTCCTGTGAACTGAGGCAACAGTATACATAGAACAAACTCATGCATGTTTATAAATACACTCCATCCATTTCACAATCACTCACAACAACACCTATAAACATGCATATGCACTTTCCCTCTCTATTACACATATACACACTCTTTCATACATACACACTTTCTCCCTCTTAAGCAGGATCCTCGCTGTAAATATTACTACAACAATCTATTTTTTCCATTTCTCCTGAATCTGGTAGGCGGTCATGGGTCGCCCGCTGACTCCACATGTCCCAACCCCCACACGACCCTTGGTGCCGTCTGGCGTGGCAAAGATGCTCTTCTTCACTTTGCCCTTGCTGGTCTTAGAAAACGTCTGCACACAAACAAAACACTGCGTTAAGTTAAAATTACAAAAATCGCAAAACAGGAAGTCAGACAAGCAATTTTTCTGCAACAATGTGCTTGTCTGCAACAATGTTTCAAAAACAATCTCCAAATTCATTGTGTTGCAACAGAGGCCTAGTTGCACATCTATACACAAAGCTGCACTAAAGCACAGTTCGGAAAGAAATAACGTCACTTGATGGCTAGCAGGTTGACAAGGAGGCTGTGTTTCTAGCTTGCTGAGGCGATAAGACATCAGGTAAAGCGATAGCAATGTTTTGTTTAAGTGTTTAACTGTCCAACTTGTATCATCGCAGTGAATCAGACTGTTTGTGCAATTTTTGCCTTGACAGATTCGAATCGAGCCAAACTCTATCAGCGATATCTTTGACGCTCGGTGACTTGATTTTGCGCATGCACTAGAAGTGCAGGCAATCCAATTAGCTACAATACGCGCACACACACCCAAAAGGTTTCAATTTGATTGGCTACACAACACAAATTTTAGAGCAAGTTCTAAATCATGAAACTTAAAAAAAAAAATTCACACTACAGATGTTTTAGACATGGTCACACGTAAACACAATAAAAACATGAAAATATTAGTGTGTTTCACAAGTATTTCATGATCTTTGTTCCGCATGCGTTGCTCATGCGACTTCACCTAAAACATTTGCTAGGATACAACAACCGTTTGCATTCAATGTTGAAGTGTGTGCGACGTCAGATTTGTCTAACCTTCACCCTAGACAGTTATTATGATCGTAAAAAGAGAGTATTACTCTCCCTACATTACTGCAATGGCCTCACTCACTTGGAAAAATACTAACAGGCATTCATAAAACCATTGCACCATGGAACAACACTGAGCATCTTAGTAGTGCAACTTTAATCCATCAAAAGACAAAACTAGTAGTGAACGGAACAGATGTAAAGTAACAATTTTGAGACACAAATATACCTAGCATCGCTTGATCTCCTTCATCCCATCTTCTAAACATGTTAAAGAGTATGGTCAGCGAATTCATTAGCATCAAGATCAGTTTCACTCTCAGCCGAAAGGAACCATTTCACCTACACATTTATTTTCTACTAATTCACTCAGTGATAATGATGCCTACTGCACATTTTAAAGAAAAAAAAGTTTGTGTCTTGTTTTATTTGAGAAATGTGTAAGGCAATTGCCGCTTCAGTACAAACATGGCGAAGACAATGGCAAAAGGTTTACCTTGCTGTTGAAGTCCAGCCATTTGTTCTTGTCAGCCTCTTTCTCCTCTTCCAGCTGTTTCAGACGCTGAGCTTTCTTCTGCGACTTCTTACGCTTGTACTCTCTCTGCTCCGCCAACAAGTCCTTCCTGAAACAACAGGTATCTGGGCTCTACAAACAGTTCACACTCGCGTGGCTCAAGTTAGAACCAGGGTTTTCAGCCAACAACCCCTTAAGCGGGAACATCCTAATATAAAGACAATTCAGTAACAGCATTGCCATTATCTGTGAGTCATGAGAGAGAAAACTCTCTTTCGATATTCATTTTAAAGAAAAGGAATCTTACTCTCATTTCGAAATATAAGGTCAACATATACCATCGTTAAGTCAAGGGAGAGAAACAACAAATCCTTTGATAAAAATACTAAAAATAATAACAATTAAAATAAATAAACATGAAGAAGAAGAAGAAGAAGAAGAAGAAGAAGAAGAAGAAGAAGAAGAAGAAGAAGAAGAAGAAATCACAATTATATAACAAAGTGCATAAATCGGTTCAATGCACATGTTCATGCATTCATAAATATATCCATTTAATGATTTATACAAAACATCCAAGCCTACAAATCATAATGCAATCAGCACTGAGATATGTGACAAGGTTCCCCATTTGCAAGGAATCTTAAGGAGTGGGCTCACTTCGATTTTACAAATTTACAATGTTAAGGTGGTTTTTTTCACTCTATTTTAAACATTTTAATGGGTGGGGGAAAAGAAACATGGACAGGTTTTTCCAACATATACATGTCATGGACGCATTCATTCATACAGAAAGAAAGAGAGAGAGAGAGAGAGAGAGAGAGAGAGAGAGAGAGAGAGAGAGGTGAGGGGGGGGGGGGGGGGGGAGGTGAGCACACACAAAAAGTGTGAAAAAATGTCCAGATTTAAAGCAGGATTGACTGATGGTTTCATAGTGAAACAAGGGAAGTAACAACTGTATACAATGCATCACAGATCTATGTTCCATCAAGATATAACATCACATCCAAAACATAGCGCGACAAATTATGAGCTTTGTGATTCGTTGATAGTGCAGAAGGCAAACCAATGAACATGGAGCTAACTTTTCAGTGGCATGGCTGTGATAATTTTAGATTATGATTGTTTGTGAAAGCAGCTGTTCTGGCTTAACATCGCGTTCATGGTCTTCTCACGCTGCAGATAGATTTTTAATGCATGTTTTTATCACCAGCTGTTACATTTAAGACGTACTTCTCACGCTGCAGATAGATTTTTAAGGCATGTTTTCATCACCAGCTGTTACATTTAAGACGTACTTCTCACGCTGCAGATAGATTTTTAAGGCATGTTTTCATCACCAGCTGTTACATTTAAGACGTACTTCTCACGCTGCAGATAGATTTTTAAGGCATGTTTTCATCACCATTTGTTACATTTAAGACGTACTTCTCACGCCGCAGATAGATTTTTAAGGCATGTTTTCAGCACCAGTTGTAACATTTAAGACGTACTTCTCACGCTGCAGATAGATTTTTAAGGCATGTTTTCAGCACCAATTAATGTAACATTTAAGACGTACTTCTCACGCCTGATAGGTGATTCTAAGGTGTGATTTTGAGGGTATATGCCCAATCTCGATGTAATGGGAAGCCCTGTGAGATTCATGTACATCTGCATAATATGAGGAAAGAAGTCAACTAATTGCATTAAGTAAGCCTTAAAATCTGCTTGCAAACTACCAATGTCTGTCAAATGCTACTCAACAAGGGAGGTAATGGCCATGTGGCGAAACATGACATGTGTCCATACCTGGGGATTAGTGAGGTAGAGAGTCAAATGATAAGTAAGTCCTCAAATTTGTTTAAAACCTTTGCCTGTCTACAACACATTCTTACGACTTGCAGCCACAGGGCCTAGGTTTGGAATAACACGTCCACAGAATATCAACAGGATTCAAAAGATTCCTGTTGATCATAATTAGTATTTGTATACAGCAGAAATGTGGATGTAGTAACAAAATGTTTTGCTAGCAAACATTTTTAGGTTTAACATACTTTCCAGTAAAACTAAAAGCAAAGCCTGCAGAAATAAATGGATACTCAGAAGTCCTTGGCAGAAGCCGCAATTCAGGCGCAAAAATCCCAAAGAGGCACAAGGGGCTAAAATTGTCAGTATCTGTCCAGTTCTGTTCAAAAAGGTAAAGCTTACTTTGATTTCATCTTCTTGGAGTCAGGGCCGCCTGCTGTGTCAGCACTGCGTTTCTTGTCGTCCTCCAGTGGTTTGAGCAGCGAGACCTGCGTTACATCCGTGTTGCCGTACTCGTTAAATGTCACTGTGCATGCCCCATCATCCAAAATCTCCTCTATCGTAGCTTCATAGTACCTGAACAAAAGCTCACAGTCATTTTAGTTCCCACAATAATCGTTCGATCTGTTTTTATTATCTTGTAACGTCCTTACATACACATCCCTGGATCGCACAACATACACAAATGTATATCACATAAATGTACAAATCCTGTAAATGAAACTCAACAAAAAGCTCCTCAACATGCAACTTACAAGGGAAAGGGTTTAATTGCACAATGGAAGTTCAAAAAGCAGTCACATCAATATATTTTTTAAGAGTATCTGCAGTCGATAGGGTTTAAAGTTCTCAGAATCATGTCCGATTTTCCTTACTTTACTGTTTCCTCATGAACCAACCACTTTAACTCACAAGGTAGTGACAAGCCTTTTCATGACTGTTTACAGACTGCACTCTATCCGCTATACCAAGCCACAATACTGTATCCCTTGTAAAATATTCTGGGGAGAATAGCGACTGTAGTTAAGGATATACAAGATCCTAAATATGCTAAGATATAATTTAATACTTAAGAACAAACAAATGAAAGAATACTTGACAACTCACATGTTCCAGCTATGAAGATGCCAAGAGAATTTTAAAAAAAAATTAAATTAAAATTGTCCTTATACAGCACATTACTACCTGCTCGTGAGCTGCTCAATGTGCAAAGATAAAACAGGATCTAACTCATAACAGTCAGCCTGGAGCCTCTGGCGTATTGTCTATATCCCAGACAACCAAGCACAGTCCATGTCCACCAGGGATGGAGGAGAAAGGACCTAGTACTTGCTGAGTGTATTTGTGTAGCTGGCACTCACTCGCCTACATCATCAGCATCAGGATCTTTCCAGCAATGGAACGTGTGATGGTGTACAGCCTAGACCTCGGTTTACTCTCTCATCCAAAGGAGTAGAGACCAACTGCTAGTGCATCATAGTCATGTTATTTTGGGGTCTCTCCATGCCACCAACCTTCAAAGTTCCAACCCTCGCCTGCAATATCATTGCTGAATATCCAATGCTGCAATTGTTTTTGCCTTTGCTTTTACCACTGAGCCAACGCGCCCCCCAAGTTTTCTCTCGTGTCATGCAGGCATGGGTGCTGAAATCATTCGCCCAGTGAACTAAACTTTGTGGCTCACTTCCCCAAACGTTGGCCTATTTTGCTGCTTTTCACCCATTCTGATTTCAACGTTTCTCTTTCAAATTTCACAAATTTCGAACTGTTTCTGCTCTTCTTTTTTTTTTGTGTGTGTTTGTGTGTGAAACGTTGATCATGGACTAGTGAGAAATGCTGTGGGCAAGTAACTGTGCCCCGAGTCACTAACCCAGTGGGCGAATGGAAATTCCTGGCCTGTATTGGTTATCAAGCATAAAACTCTGGAACGTCAACTCATACTCACATTCCATCATCAGAGTAGAGGGCTAGGCACTGCTCTCCAACCTGCCAAGGTATCTGTGACTCTTCTGCTTTTGATGTGGACGCTGAGGCTTCTGCCGAGTTTCCATTTTCACCGCTGCCTGCCACCGCTGACGACTTTCCTCCGGAAATGAGCGCGGACGTCAGCTCTATCACTTCCTGTGGTCACAGAGAACACAAAACAAAACATATTAGCATGCGCACTATGGCAAGCTGCATGGGTGTAGACAAGGGTAATAATCTATAGCTCAAGTCTACGTAATACATACTTTTCTTTCAATAGCTTATGACAGAGTACTGATAAATTGTGTATACTATTTTCTATCATACTGGTATTGTAGTGTTTCTCAATAAAATTAAATCTTGGAATGGAAGTATATATTCCATTACTCTAGGGAAGAGAACATAGGTTTTTACTACTGCACAGAAAGCGTAGCCTGACTGCTTACATCATGGACTCTCAGTCTTCCAACCTAAGTGCATTATACTTTAAAAGAAAAATGTTCAGCTAGAATACTATTAGTGTATTACCATTAGTCTAGATTAGACTGTTATGGGGATAAGTTAGATCTAGAACTAGAAACATCCAGACTATATAGCCTTTTATTCTTTTATTTCAACATCAATCTCTCTGCTTAGACTAAGGCAATGTATTATACGTCTGTCTCCCTAGACTAGGCACGATGACAAGGCTATATAACCAACTACAGGAAAACCTAAAGCCGACAATAGCAAAAACCTTAAAAAGGAAAAATGGCGTGATGTCGGAGCTGGGAGGGAGTACTTACACGATGCCCCTCTTGAGGAACGCACCACAAGAGCTGACAGTGCGTTCTGCCGCAATACAAAGGATCATCTACAAAACAAGAGTCTCACAGGCATTAGGTTGGTTGAGGTCATTCAAAAACTGCCCACGCTCTTACAATGATTACTCCGTTTATCTGTGAAAGGTGCCTTTTAGTTTTACTCACCAACACAAAATAATTTTAAAAATTTGTTTATTTGCCTTTTTGTTTTACTTTATTTACAGGTTAATGTAAGCCGTTAATTAATTCTTGATTTTATTTATTAAAACTGAAGTATGCAGTGCTTCAGATTGTTGGCGCGCCCGCGCCATTGGCGCATATTTTATCAGAATGGCGCGTAACAGTCAACGTGAATGCGCCAGCCTGGCGCGTCATAAAAATCAAGAAGGACTAGGTGAACATACGATATGAATACCTTCGATTGTCAATGACCCATCTTTTTCAAAATTGACCCATCATTTTGCTTGGCCATGGGTCATTGGGCCCATGATGTCTGAAAACAATCTGAAGCACTGGTATGTGTTTTTAATTTATTTATAATTAAAGATTGTTGTACACATTTTGTTCTACTTTCTGTACATCTTCATTTAGATCATTAATTTATCCTCGATTTCACTTACTAAAATTATGTATTAATTTAACGTATATATTTGTTTCAAATGTATTTATATTTATCTATCAATTTATGTATCCAAAAATTTTATTTTTAATCTGCTTATAATTACTTAATTTTCCAAGCAAATTTTGCATTAAAATGTGTACAACAATAAATCTTCAGTGTAACTTTCTGGAATGATCTATTTTCTGTGCTTTAAAATGGTAAATGGGGTAAGCTATATATCATATGCCATGGTTGAGTAACTGTTATTTTTATATCCCGGTCTTACCATTACGCCATTAGTCCCCAAAATTTGAGTCTGGACATAAATCCATGGAATTTATCAATCAATCTTATCTCTGTGTAAAATAACAGTGTACTTGCTCATAATTTTTATTTAAATAAAAAGACTTACCATTAAAAATAAACAAGGCACATATATTTCCAAACATTCGCATACATAACCAAAGAAACCTGCCCATTTTCAAAAGTGTTAATTTTGTTGGGTGTGTTGTGACTTGGACTTATCCTAACAAAGCAACAGGAAATGTGGGATGGTAAGCCCTGATTTGAGGTATCTCACTCTCTGCAAAACCCAAAAATTATTCAAATCGACGGAAACAATTTTTAGAAACAGTGCAAATTGTTATTAGAAAATGGTGAAGCACAACGACCTTGACCTCTGAGTAATACAAATGCTGCAAAATGCTTAGTAGTACTAGTAGTTAAAGCAGCCGCAAAATAAAAATGATGAATTTTGATATAGTTGTTGAATGTTTATTCCTGAGGTAATGCAAAACTGTATTTTATTTTTAAACAAAAAAGTAAAATTGAGAGCGACTGACTGACCTCCAGACCAACAACTGGACTGTTACTGAAGGGTGGTCCATGATCTTAAGTATCTGTATACCAAGGCTCCACAAAATTTCTTGAGCCGTTTTTGAGATACTGAGCAAAACGTGTTTAGCGACAAAATGACTCCAGTGACCTTGACCTTTGAGGTAGTGCAAATATGATGGCACGGTAGGCCACTAACCTAGGTAATGTTCCTGTGAAGTTTGATCAAAATCCGCTCAGTTGTTTTTGAGATAAGGCTTCCAACTAACCGGCATTTGGCCCGTTCAGACATGCCTACCCCAAAATGTGAGTTTCAGAAACGAAAAAAAGTTTTTCCAGGACAGGCCACGATTTTTCAGAACAATACATAACAAAAGTACCTTTTATTTACACTATGTACATGCTGAAATGTCTTCTTCGGTTACTGTTGTTTGTGAAGGGGCACTCTTTAGATCTCTGTAATCCTCTTCTTTAAAGCTCCCTCAAGACATCTCCAGGCCTAGACTTGGCAATGAGTAGAGCTTCGCATGTGGGGTAAAAAACAAAATGTTTCCCCTTTGTTGCCCACCACAAGATGTGGCCACTTTTTTGTAGTCCTGTTTAAACTTTTGAATCCTACACTTGTTCATTCTGTTGCTGTCCTCTTCTTCCACACGGACCACAGACACAGGCCGTTTGGTGAACATTGAGGCTTAATGTCTCTACCCACCACTGGCGATATGGCAGACGGGGATCCCCATCCCAGGGAACAAAGGAAAGGGACCTAAATCAACACTGAACCACCAGAGCAATCATACTGCTAAAATGGACAGTGAAAAATTGCCACTTTTCATTTCGCCCACCACAGGATTCGAATCTGGGTCATCGGTGTGCCAGGCGAACGCTCTACCACTTGAGTTATGGGCGGTGGGACTGCCGTTTGGTAGCCGCCATCCTCGATACTAGTAGGCCTACTCTGGAAGTTTGGAGAAGTCGATTTGCACATGCACATCCATTCTGAAATTACAACGCACATGTGCACTAACTCAGATTAATGTCCACAGAGGTGGTGAACCACTCCTCGGCAAACTGGGAAGGAAATATGCTGACTCACACGCAAAATCTTTTTTTTTTTAATGGGAAATTTACTGACCGTCCCGGAACAGGCAGACAATATATGTATTTCCGTAAAGTTTTGTTTATTTTATGGATTTTCCGTAATAAATATGTCTGTACCTAACGGTAGGCATGTCTGTAGTTCTGATTCCTTCAATTGCAAAGTATTTCCTGATATGTCTAAAAATACCATTAATGTACACAAAATACAAATATAATAAATAAATACATCTAATCTATTGATCCAACCCAAAACAGAAAATGATACTTTGTTTCCATACTTATATTTCTACTATTTATTGGTAGTACTACACTATTTTTCTACAAACTTTCTTTTCCTCTCTCTCTCTCCAGGGCGCGAAATTAACTTTTTTCTTTGAGGGTAAACAGGACCCTTAACTTTTAAAAAGTGAGGGTCCTGTCTGAAATGTGAGGGTCCTAATACATAATAAACAATCGCACATAAAAAAAATTCAAACACATTTTAATAAAACAGAACTTTAATTCCCTCTTTTTATTCATTAACAACGGATATGTTTAAATAAGTACTGGTACTCTATCTGAGTCCCAAATTTTTAATTCGAAAAATAACACTCTCTCTCTCTCTCTCTCTCTCTCTCTCTCTCTCTCTGATTCTTTTTACTCTTTTTGTATAAAAATGTTTTGATTAATTACTTTCTCAATTAAAGTGTATTAATAATGTTAATACGTTAAGCTGCTTCATCTGAAACAAAATAAGCTTTAAAATAATGTTAGTTTTATCCCAACTTTTTTTAATTAGAAAAGTCATATGAACACAGAAAATGACTATAACAGAAAATACTTTAAATATTCTGAAACCTTTTACCTGAGGCCTTTTTAATGAAAAAAAAATCGAAGGTAAGCAGAAAAAAACTGTTCTAGTACATACATGACACCATCTTCTCGCTGAATTTTTCTGTGCCACGGAAATTTCTTAGACCATTCTTCTTGGTAGTTTCTGCTACGTTTTGCTTGCTCGTACTGCTTTTGTTTTTTCTTCCTTTCATCGTCGTTTTCTGTCGAGGCAGGTCTTTTTCCAAAAATGGAAAAGTATTTGCTCTTCTCACTAGCCATTTTCGGGATTCATAGTGAAAGCAGACGCTCGACAGTGAAAATACGAACAGCCCATTGATTGGCCAAAAAGCGTGACTCCGAGCCAATAAAAAAAGACGTACTTAATATTATTCAAGGGTAATAACTCGAGTGACAAATACCTCGCATCCATAGCAACATATAGCGCGATGGGTACTCGACATCGATTTTCGAAGATTTATTATTGCCTTCTACTTTTCACTGAAAAATAATTTTTGCATCGAAGATTTTTTTCAGTAAAAATGTATTGATTACTCAACTTTGTAACGTAGTTGACATTTTTTTTGCGGGTAAATCGGGCACGCTAGAAATGAAAAGAGCGGGTCCGAATCAACATTTGAGGGTAATTCGCCCCGGACCCGCCTTAATTTCGCGCCCTGCTCTCTCTTGGCAGCTCTCCGAACATAGCAACTTTCACGTCTAACTTAAAAACTCATCACTTCCCTAAAAATGTGTGATCTCGTCTACCATCACCATCATCATTCCTTCTTTTCTGATTCAGACCACCGCCGTCACACTGCTCGCCCACAGCCCACTCACTTCTTAGCTGTTCTCCTCCTCTTCCACCCTCCCTCGTCTTTTAATTATATTTTCCTATCCTATCCCATAACTCGAAGGTCGACACCACAGATGATCATTTAACCAGCGTATTCCATCTTTATCTGTCCTCAGCAACCCTCATGGCCTTTCGCTTATAATCTTTTTCATGTTAATATTATGTCTTTGCATAATATATTAGTGTCTTGTTTTAGTTTTGAAACACTTCTTTTCATATGTTTTTCAATATTACTTTTAAGTATAAATGCATGAGAAGCTGAGCCTTGAACTGATGTTATTCGGATAAAGTGCTATAAATACCCCTATTGAATATAGCTTCAAAAGTTTTCAAATTTATTTTTCACCCATCCTCAATAATTTTATTTCCTTTGACTTTGTTGGTGCTGTTGTTCAAAAGTACAATAAATTAAAAAATGTATGTAATTCTATTTCAAAATTTTGCAAGATAATTACATTGTTTAAACGTTGTTATTTTCTTATGTGTAGTCAGTCCTCTAGATTAACAATATCATATTTAAATATTAATTAATAAGATACGAAGTTTCTACTGCTTGCATCAGTTTCAAGTAGTCTATTTAGTATAATCTTGAAAATAAATAAATAAAATGATAAATATATGTTTGGAACGTTTTGAAAAAAGGCACCTTTCACAACTTTATTTTCTGTTAGTGTTACAGTCACTAATTTTTTAACAGACATTATTTAAATAAAAAACAGTAAAATCCACTTTTTATAATGCAATGTGTTGAACTGTAGGGTACAACATTTTTATAACTGTTTTTGAATTATGCATTGAACTTTGAAGCTTTGTTTTATTACATTTAATTTATAATTTACAGATACTGGCAGGTTTTTTGCTCCTCTTAACGACAATTCTGGCAAAGTCTTCTGACAAAATGACAGAGTCCCTTAAGAAAGTGCCATAAAACACAAACATGCAGGTGTTGCTTTTGTTTTATACACAAAGCTACAACTGCAAGAGCTAAAGTGGATTCCACTGCACACAAGTTCCATAGCAATATATATATTGCTACATTTATGATAATTAAGGTAAATTATATGATAATTAAGGTAAATTATGTTTTAACCTCTACAAATAGCTAGCTCATAAAAGATGTGCACACCTGTAGATCTCCCTTTAGCTTCAGTAGATCTTCATTTGTAGGATCGGTCATCAAAGATGCTTCCACCTGCAAAATCAATAAGAATGCGTTGTAAGTTGTGATAAAACTTAGATAGCAAATGATTGTAAAGATACTCATGTGGATGTTAATAATAAACATTTCAATCGACTAACACACGACATATGTTTTGAGATGACAGTAAAACTTAACCATAACAGTTATGTTTAAGTTTTACTGTCATCTCAAAACATATGTCGTGTGTTAGTTGATTGAAATGTTCACTGGTTTCACTTTATTAGTAAATATTAAGAATCTTTAATTTTGTTTACAGTTTTACAAGCCTAAACAAAATCAAAGATTCTTATTCAGCAGCAGTATGCTCTTACTCTTAATATTAAGTGAATAAAATGAAGAATTTAATCAATTATCTAATTAAATAAATAATGCAACTCTTTATGATTTTGAATGACCACAGTCCACATTTTATCCACAGGCACAGAGCCTTTCTTCATAGACCTCATTTACTGAGTCCAAAGTGTAAGTGCTGTTGGGACCCATGGGTGATAAAAGACTGAACAGTTAGTTCTTCCTCTTCCTGATCAGCAACCACATTCGTCATGTTGATCACTCCGTTACTATCAGGGGTCTGCGCAACTATGAATTTAGAGATTGGGGGTGGAGGGTGTGGGGTAAGAACAAGGAGTGGGAGGGATGGAGGATGAGGGAAGGGAGAAGAGGGGCAAGCGCTGGAATGTTTGGAGATCAAAGGTGGGCAGAGGCCCTTGAAACAAATGTGTCAAGAGTTGGGGCCTCTACCAGACTGTGGCAAGCTATTCCAGTCTTTAACAGTCCTTGGCAAGAATTAGGGGACTGCTGGTACTGAATACCGTAATACGGCAGTTCTGTACTATAACTTATAAGCCTAGTTCAGTTCAATTGGAAATAGTCCGATATTCAGGAAAGTGGCCTATGAAATGTTATGTCCTAAATTACTGACGAAACAGTCTAGAATTGAGGGGATCTATGCATGAAACCGGCCTACTTTAGTTCTGAACTATGTATAGTTAGGAACTCTAGTTTGGTACTAATTATTTTCATAGCCCCGCAAGCACCACAATGGAATAGGTCAAGAATTCTCTGTCTCAAACTAAATGTTGATAGTACAGGTCTAACTATCCTGAAAAATCCTCAAAGGGAGGCTACTTCGCCACGTGAAGCCTACTTATTACACAGGTTTGAGGTAACTTACTTGGACACATACCTCCTTTTACAGTTCATGATGGGGTCACACTGAGTAATACTAATAGAGACGGCAGAGGCTTATGTCGTTATGGTAGAGAGACGACGTTAACACTGTCCGTCTATGTCAAAAACAGTATGTCGTGGCAGACAATGCCTTCTCATAACTTGGTCATCATTACGATTTTGATGCAGTGCAGCCATATTGTTTTTGGCTTTAATCTGCAACTCAGGTCAGCAGCCCTGACCGGAAAAGGACTACATTCCGGTCAGTACTTTAGGGCGGAATTTTTCATAGGCCATTTTCCAGCCAATAGAACTGAACTAGGCTATAGTACGGACGGAACTAAGCGTTTAGTCCTTTTTCATCCATAGATCCCCATTTCTCGTCCAATTGGGACTACTGGCCCGAGGTTTCGAACAAAAGCTGAAAACAATATTGCTGCCAACCTGCTGATTTGAATCAATACAGGTGAGAACTGTGTCAATATCGCGTTTATCGCGAAACAGCATCCTCCATTTGAAATTTTTAATGATGACCAACTTATGATAAAGTTTCGTCTGCCACAACACATTTTTTAAATGCCAGAGGAACTTGATCTAGTAAATTACCCACACTACGTAGCTGAGACTGCCAAGGTTTAGGTCGCCTCTCCACCATGATAACCTAAGCCTCTGCGGTCTCCGTTATGCAATGTGATCCTGTCTCAAAACAAAAAATAAGCACGGTACGTCACATGGCATAATAGATAGACCTTATGCAGCGGATTAGTCTCCCTTTGACTGCAATATCCATTGCAGGATTTTTCAGGACAGTTTGGTATTATCAACATTTACTGATTTAGTTTCAGACTGAGAAGTCTCGACCTATTCCATCGTGGTTCATACCAGACTATGAAAATAAATCGTACCTAACTAGCTCCGAACTATGACATAGTATGATAGTTCCCAACTAAAATAGGTCGGTTTCAAGCATAGCTCCCATGCCATGGGCCTGTGCCTGTGGTGTGAAGCCAGTGTTCTTCGCCACAGACAGAATTAATTCTTCTTCTATTTTTTTCCGAGCTTACCTGCTGAAGTTGCAGTTTGTAAGTTCGAAAACTTTCAGATAAATCGTCAGAAGCCATTGTGTTTGATTATTAACAGTCCGTTAACGCTGGTAAAAAAAACCGAACGAATGGACAACAACAAATCCCACAAAATAAAACGTTCGCCTGATTGATATAGATCTCTCAAGTTGTCCGGAAATAGACTTTTACGCATGCGCAGTAAGCTTTCAAGCGAAAATAACATAGTACCGGAATCTAGGCAAACAATATAACAACACCCCAAGCAACGTCTTGGAAAATATTAAAATTAAAAAGAATAAAATATATTGTAATCTCTCCGTTATAAAATGATTAATTAAGAATAAAGATAAATAGTTATCTACATTTACAAATATGCAACAACCATGATAAATTCATCCGAACTTACCTAGGTTTCTTGCATTCGTCATTTTTAATCTAGACGCAGGGGATAATAATAATAAAATAATAATAACAGGCAATTTATAAAGTGCTTTCCAAAATCACAAAGCGCTTTACACAAACAAATGTACACACAACATGCGTACATTGGTCAATGAAACGCAACCACACAATCATCCCCCCCCCCCCCCCCCCCCCCAAAAAAAAAAAAAAAAAAAAAAAAAAAAACTCACTCAGGGCGCCTAAGAAAACGCCTCTCTAAAAAGATGCGTCTTCAAGTTGATTTTAAAACACGCTAGTGAAGGACTGTGGCGGACGGACTGAAGTAGCGAATTCCAGGTCTGAAAGCAGAAGAAACTGTCTCACCCTGTGGAACTTCTTTTCATCTGCAGACGAGCGGAGAGAGCGAGAAGGAACATAGACAGTCAAAAGTTCGGAAAGATAGCTATGAGCAGTTCCAGAGATGATGTGGTAGCAAAGACATGAGGTTTTATATTTGCACTCATCGCCATCTTTACCAGAGTGGGAATCCCTGACAGTATTAGGACGGACAACGGATCTCAGTTCATCGGCCGCCTGATGCAAGAGGGATTTGAGTTGCTACAAGTAGGCCTACATCATATTCACACGCCGCCTTACCACCCAGCCAGCAACGGTCAGGTAGAAAGACTGAATGGTACCCTTCTTACCATCCTCAGGAAAGTCGCCGACGACAACCCAGAAGCGTGTGACACCTACGTGAATGCGGCACTGTTCGCATACCAAGAAACACCCCATGCAGCCACCAGTTACACCCCATCAACATTGCTTTTCGGTAGACCACTATCAGGACCATTAGAAGCACTACGCAGAAGTTGGACAGAAGCAAAAGTGGACGACACACCTAAAGGTGCAACGAAGTATGTCGCAGACCTGCAGGAAACACTCAAAGCCACATGGAAGCAAGCTGGTGAAGCACTAAAGAAGAGAAGAGCCCGTCAGGCGAAGTACTACAGCCGCCATGCGAAGGACCGAGAACTGCAAGTCGGCGATCAAGTGCTACTATTACTCCCAATTGGCACTGTCGCGATACAAGCGCCTACTCTACGCATCCTCGATAATCTGCTAAGGCCAGACAATGCGTCATAGACAGTACGTCATAGACAGTGACGATAATAATATTGTTTTCGGAATGACGCAGTATGCGACATTTTTTTTTATTTTAGTGTAGTTCATTTTTAGAGTATTGTTACCATAGACAATTTGTGTACTATCCTTTCGATTGGCTGGATGTGGGAAATATCGTTAAGAAAAACCATTCGAGCGACCATCTTGGAGGGCAAGAAACATATGTTTACGCCAGACCACTATTTCGGATGACTGAGGTCATAAAGTTGGTTCAAAAAGCTCGTCTCACCCTAAACAACACGTGTCGTAGACACCACAAACGAATCCTGAGCTGGTAAGTTACGATCCGATGTGTGAAGCTGGGGAATGGGTAGTCTTGTGCTTGTGTCCATTGCGCCATGCGAATCATTCATCGTCCTTCATCAAGGTGATTCGTTATTATTCTTCAATGTATGCAAATTGTATGATAATAGTTATTTTAACATGTTGTTCTCATTTCATATAAATTCTTCAGCGCGTGAAGTTTATATGGTGATAGTTAATTTAACATGTTTAGCTTAGTTCATAAAGAATGTTGGTGCATTCTTAAACATTGGAACAGTGTGGATGAACAGCGAGGAAAGAACATTATTATGTTTTGAGAATAAGATACAATAACCCGTGAATATGCAGGGTTCTTATTCAAACAACGTCAACGGCGTTCCTCGCTGGTCATTCAACAGGATACAGATTGTGTATTTAGTCCCTGTTAATTTGTCTGTGCGCAGGGAAAGGATTTTTGTTTTGCTTCCTTCTTCATAATATTTTCGACTGTCGGATTCCTGATATGATCGTTTTAACCTACTTCCATCCTCAACGCTTATTCTTCTGATGACATGGAGCTCGTCATATCCCTGACGTCCATGTGAAGCCAGCTGGACGATAATCCTTTTGGTCAAACGTGAGGACAGAATTAAGTTAAACAAAAGAGACAATTCTTCTTCTCCATCAGGGAATCCACGTCAGATAAGTGACAATTTTAATCAACAGTGAAATTCTTTAGAACCATGATTTCACGGGTTTTTGTATCACATCATATGAAATAAATATCATCAACCATCAACCAGTGGTATTCTTTTTTAGTTGTAAAAAAGCAAACAGGACGAATGAATAGCCAGTAATTTCTTTTATTCTTTATTTTCTATTTCTCAACATTATTTTCTTGTTTCTTACCGATTTTTAGGCATAATACAAAGAGGAAATTGATTCTATTTATATAAAATTCTTTCAACTGTTCATTCATCTTTTAACATCTATATATATATTAATATAAATTATATATATAACGCGACAGGCACCAACAAACTTGACATCGCTTGGAGAGGACCGTTCCCGGTGACTGCCAAGAAATCCAAGACAGTCTACCAAGTGGAGGTCAACGGGAGAACCCGATTCCACCACATCAACCTACTCAAGAAATATACTGACCTACCCGCGACCCCCAGCACTCACAACTTGTTGGCCATCGCCATCGCCATCGCTGAGGAAGGTGAAAGTATGGAGACAAATGCCGTAGAGTATTCCCTGCAGTCCAAATAGACCCACAAGGGTGTGATACTCAACGGAAATCTCTCCGCCAAACAACAGCAGCAAGTACTACAGGTCATAAGGCAACATCAGACTGTGCTCACAGACCGACCGGAGAGGACAGACCTCGTCGAAGTAACCCTAACGGTGACCGACCCAACCCCAGTCCGCCAGAAGCTCTACCAGATGCCACTGTCACAGCAGCGAACCATCAAGGAAGAGATAGACACCTTACTGGCAGCTGGAATCATATATCAGCGTCTACTTTACCCTACATCGCAGGCACTATATTGTTGCGAAAACCCAATGGAGAGCATCGACTGTGCATCGACTTTCGACTGCTGAATACCATAACGCAGTTTCAGCCAGAACCACTCCCGGACCCGACCGATCTATTTGCCAAGCTACGGGCAGCAAAGTACTTCTCGCGCACCGACCCCAGCAAATATCAAATACAGCAATTCCGAAAGTAGCCTACCTAGGGTTTAGCACCATGGAGGGACATTTTGAGTTCAACGCACTCCCCTTCGGGCTACACAACGCACCTAGCATCTTTAGCGCGATGATGCGGAAACTCCTGGCATCCCTGAGCAGCGAGCACCTACACTCGTTTATGGACGACATCTTCATAGCAACACCTACGTGGGAATAATATGTTGCCCTCCTACAACAACTACTCGCCCGCCTCAGAGACACCGGCTTGACGGCAAGACCAACCCAGTGCCAGATTGGGTTTATGGAATTAGACTTTCTGGGACACACCATTAGACAAAAAAGCCTGCGGCCGTTAGAAAAGACCGTGAAACGTCTGCTCGAAGCTACAATGCCCAAGACCACAAAGCAAGTGCTGTCATTTCTGGGGCTCTGCAGCTTCTACCAGAAATTCATCCCCAACTTCAACAGAATCGCCGCGCCACTGACCAATGGAACCCGGAAAACCGCCCCGGACAAAGTCGTTTGGACCGCCGAATGCGAGACAACATTCCAAACTCTCAAGGCCAAAGTGACATCGGCGCCAGTACTCCATCTACCAGATTTGACTCAGCCCTTCGTTCTTCGCACCGACGCAAGACAGTGACTTAGGCCTCGGAGCAGTACTGCTACAGCGCGAACCAAAGGATCCAGAGACGCTATTCCCTGTCGCGTACGCAAGCAGAAAACTGAGACCCGCCGAGACACACTACGTCGGAGAAGGAATGTCTTGGACTTGTCTGGGCCATACAGAAATTCCAATTCTACCTGTATGGGACCCACTTCACAGTTCAGGTGGACCATCAACCGCTATCGTTCCTGGCAGCCTCCAAGTCCTTGAACTCTCGCCTGATGCGATGGGCACTCACCCTTCAGGCATACTCCTTTCAAGTCGAGTACATCCCCAACTTAGAGAATCACGGAACCGACTACCTAAGTCGTCATCTCGTGGAGGACACCCAACACAACTAAGGGCCACAGCACCATAATTTGTCCCTGTCCATTAACCCCTTGTCACTAGTATCCATAGCTACCTGGTATAACATTGCAGCTCAGGTAGAGCAACTTTTTTTTTTTAAATTTACCTCATTGTCCCTTTTTTCATAGGGAAATTCTGGGCCGCCTCCCCTGGGGAAAGCGTAGTCGCAGCCTGTGGCGCGCCCAAACCCAACATACCTAACATTAGTTGTGATTTTGAAATTTTGCTGGGGGAGCAAACCGGAGTACCCGGAGGAAACCCCCGAGACGTTGCCCGAATCGAAAGTAAATAATATTCGGAGAAACATAACGCCCCGATGCTGGATCGAACCCACACTTGTCAGGCGCCATTGGTTTCTGGCCTGTGGACAAGGCAAGTTAGTCCCGCCTTAGCCCACTTGGCCACAACGCTCGCTAATTAGGACCCTATGATAGTGCAGTGTAAAACTAGGCTCTGTAGTAGAAAAAGGTCGAATCCAGTATTCATCGCCTTTTTTCAGTTGAGGGAGCCTGTCACAATAGGCTAGTTTAGACCCTGAACTAAGGCAAGGAGCCTTAAAACTTCATCCTGCTTTGGCCTTTGTATCTTAAAGTCAATGCCTAGCAGACGACACAAGTCAGGACTGTTCAAAGCATAGGTAAAGAAAGCTCTTTGCTAGGGTAGGCCGAGTCATATTCCAGCTGACCTATACCCAGAACCCCCCGCACAAGGGCGCTAGGGCTCAGGGTATTTAGCGCACTTTTCCTGGCCACAACGTTAGGTAGACCATTCTTTGTCTAACCCGCACACGAGAAGGAAGCACACGCTGAAATTTCTCTCAGAAGACTACGCAGGTGACGGGTAAATTCATTCATAGCAGTATAGCCAGAGCCTGACATTGTCAGAAAAGGTAAATTATCAATCTTTTGTTTCATCGAGGTTATTGATATGATTATTGGATTATGTTTGTAAAGTCTTGCCATGTTTTATAATTGTGACCACGTGCCTGACACACGCGACCGGTTTCGACACCATGAGGTAGCCCCTATGGACCCACTGTTGTTTCTCACATTGATATTCTTGCAGACTAGTGTCTGTACCGGAGAAGGTGTATATTGTTAACTATTTCTCCCTGTGTTTGTTTTAGCCAGGATGTATATGTATAGGAATTATTTTGGAGATTCCAGTGGACCACGGACTTAAAAGATTGTTCGTCGCTTATCTGTATAAGTGGACGCGATCACTGAGGGCTGTTTCTGTCAACAGTGAGACGCTCTGCACACCCTTTGTAAACAAGGCTTTGCAGAAACTCGTCTTATGTTTTGCAGACGAGCAGGATTGGTCCGAGGCAGGAGATAGACCACTGACAGTCAACCCTGACATTCGGCCTCCACTTGAGCATCGAGCACTGCGCTACGATAGCTCAGTAGTCAACGATCAAGATAAGTGACACAGAAGAAGTGCACAAACACTGATCTATAAGGACTGTGCGATAGTCCATTCTTCATGAAAAAACGAACATTAGGCAAAACCAGAACAAAGCCCAGTGATGAGACAGTAGCAAATATCGAGAACAGTAACAGAATAGATCCATCTAAGATCTACCCATTCTACGAACCACTAGAAATGAACTTTGGACTGTTAAGTTAATCCTAGTTATATTACGTTTTGGACATTTAAGTTAGTGTAGTGATTAGATGTTTATATGTAGAGTAGAGGAAATAAATGTGTGATATTTACTGTTAACAAGTGGCTGGACTACCTATGTTTCATAGCCATGCGAGAGCTAGTGTGTCAGTGAACCTATTACACTTTTCTCCCTATCTCTGTATCCATATCCATACACAGACCGGGCCAAACATATAAATGTATTAAGATTAGTCATAGGGTGATTTAACTAGTCGATCTCCGCAGACGAAAGACGAGTGGGTAATAGCATTCCATTGTGCGGAGCCCAGCAACAATAGACCCACAGTCACACACTCCAGGATCACACAAACAACTACAGCCCTGGCAAGGTTGAAGCTTATTTGGAAAGACAGGACCGTCTACATTCCACGGTAAGGCTGCTGCGCTCCTTGCCATCTCCATCTTCCTATACGCTTGCGAAACATGGACCCGGCACAGCAGATCTACAACGAAGAATACAAAGCATGGAGATGAGGTGCTACGGAAGACTTCTGGGCATTTCCTATACCCAGCACATCTCTAACGACGAAGTCCGACAGACCATCACACAAGCCATTGGACAACACGATGACATGCTCACAGTGGTGAAGAAACGGAAACTCAGATGGTATGGCCACGTCACCAGATCATCAGGTCTTGCAAAGACCATCCTGCAAGGCACAGTGCAAGGAGGTAAAAGAAGAGAGAGACAGAAACAGAGGTGGGAGGAAAACATTCGAAAATGGACTGACTTGACATTGAGCGAAGCCATCGGGGTTGCTGAGGACAGAGAAAGATGGCGTACGCTGGTTAAACTATCATCTGTGGTGCCCCAATGACCTCAGAGTTACGAGATAGGATATGATGGCCGATGGGATATGAAATTATTATTATCTTCATTTTCTTCATGGCTGACAAAATGGATAGGAAATTATTATTATTTTCATGTTATTCATGGCTGACAAAAAACAACTCCACAACATAATACGTATGCAAATTGAAATCGAGATGGGAAAATTATGCACGCAAAATAACCTTTAACTTGTTAAAAATGTAAACAACGAATGAATATTGAAGTTTAACATTTACACCCACCATTGGCGATATGGCAGACGGGAATAACCATCCCAGGGAACAATGGGTAGGAACCTAAATGAACACTGAACCATCAAAGCAATCATACTGCTGAGATGGACAGTGAAAATGGCTATTTTCTTTATCTTGCCCAGCCCGCGGATACGAACATGGGTTCAACGGTGTGTCAGGCGAACGCTCTACCACTGATCTACGGCGATCAGACATGTAAACAATGCTTAATAAGAGAATGAACAATGAACATTCAAATCTGAAGTCGATTTGTTCACAATGACATAAACGCTATTAGCTTCAACTATTTAGGAGCCATTGTATCAGACAATGGGACCCGACAGGAAGTCCTCTCCAGGATCGCACAAACAACTGCTGCCCTGACAAGGTTGAAGCCCATTTGGAAAGACAGGACCATCAGTCTACATTCCAAAGTAAGACTGCTGCGCTCCCTTGTCATCTCCATCTTCCTATATGCTTGCGAAGCATGGACCCTCACAGCAGATCTCCAACGAAGAATACAAAGCATGGAGATGAGGTGCTACAGAAGACTTCTGGGCATTTCCTATACCCAACACATCACCAACGACGAAGTCCGACAGAGAATGGACTGGTTTGACACTGAGCGAAGCCATCAGGGCTGCTGAGGACAGAGAAAGATGGAGTATGCTGGTTAAACGATCATCTGTGGTGCCCCTACGACCTTCGGGTTACGGGACAGGATAGGATAGGATAGGACATAAACGCTCAGCCAAAATTGCTTCCAAGTTTAGAGAAAAGAACGATAATCAAGTACCGTCCGCAATGTTTTTCTTATTCACAAAACAATTTAAACCATAAATAAATGCAAGAATCCCATTTTGCACAACTGCTTCTAAGTTTAAAAAAAAAAAACGGCATATAAATACTGTCTTCTTCTTCTTCTTCTTCTTCTTCTTCTTCTACTTCTTCTTCTTCTTCTTCTTTTTACCACAAAACAATTTAAACCATAAATAAATACAATAATCCTATGTTGCACATAAATGTAGATTACCAAGTTAACAACAACTACCAAACAAATGAATAACTTCATAATAGGTAGGAGGCTGGATGGGGAGGGGGGAGAAACAAACGGCTGAAGACTCCCTCAGAAAGGAAGGAGGAGAGGGACGGAGATCAGGAAGAAGAACAAGAACAAGAAGAACAAGAACAAGAAGAACAAGAGACAGAGACAGAGGTCAGTGAGTGGTAAAGTACTCAGGATTTTAACAATTTGAACACAGCTGCCTCATGGCCACGTTTGATAACTTCTAGTCCAGAGTCCACACGGTAGCTTCGTTGACTTTTCGATCCATAAACTCCTGTTTACCACTAACGATAACTCGCTGGCGGTTTCCTGTCCTTTATGTGCTCTTGTCTTCGTGGAGTGCTTGCGCTTTTTTTGACGTTGCTTGTTCTTGGTGAAGTAAAACTTGTCTGAAGTTGAACGGGAGACACTGTGTACAGCTGCTAGTCGTCATAATTAACAGAGTTGCGCCTCTTCTTCAACATGCATCATTTCAGCAACATGACGTCTTCATGGTTACATTGGTGGTGACGTGTAGATTAATATTTTTGTGTTTTGAATTTAAAATCGAAAGAGAACTGAAATGGGTTGTTCTTCTATAATCTGCTTGAAAATCCAAAGAGCTACTCACGACGCTGTCCAAAATCAGAATCTAACTCCAGCCACAGAAGGCGCCAACTTGCATGCAATATCAAAGCGCACTACCTCTGACAGAGCTACAAAATTGTGGACTAAACTTCCGGTTGCACAGGCGCATAAACCAAGAAGAA
The DNA here is from genome assembly GCA_036898135.1 of Oncomelania hupensis. Classification (NCBI taxonomy): domain Eukaryota; kingdom Metazoa; phylum Mollusca; class Gastropoda; order Littorinimorpha; family Pomatiopsidae; genus Oncomelania; species Oncomelania hupensis. The sequence goes on from CM072526.1 coordinate 22,622,820, forward strand.
TGGACCATCGGCAAGAATTTTGTGGATCCCCGATAGCGGACGAGTAGCGCAGTTGTAGGCCTACGTAACATTAATTTGCGATATTTGAACCTAAACGTCGCGTTTGAGCGTTCTTAAAAATCACTTGCTATTCTTTGTGTGGGGTGGCCTCGTGGGGCAGTTGTATAGTCGCCGGTTTCCTATGCCGAAGGTCGCGGGTTCGATTCCCGCAAGGGGGCGAACGTATGTGACTTAGGTACGAGACTATTGAGGTCACCGAGGGTTTTCTCCGGGCACTCAGGTTTCCTCCATCCCTTCAATAATGGTACTGGACGCAGTCAATATAAAATTTCAAAAATAAAATATTCGATTTTCTTTCCGTCTTGTAATAGCGATCTCCCTGCCTTTACACCACCTGTTTGAGTGATGGATGTGTATTTGTTGTGTGTGAGTGTGTGTGAGGGTGGATGAGACAGGTGAGCGTGTATGTTGGTACAAATCGCCGCGCTTTGAGCCTGATTGATTTGGGGAAAGGCGCGTATATAGTATCCATTAGTAGTAGTAGTAGTAGTAGTAGTAGTAGTAGTAGTAGTAGTAGTAGTAGTTGTGGATTTATAAGCCCTTCTATGATCATACTGTATAGTGTGGAAATGTTTGAAAAAGAAAAATAAACACTTCAAACTCACTTTAACAATAGTTATAACCCAGTCCTTAGTTTCTAAATGGATATTAGCAGTAGGGTGACTAGTCCGTCCCACTGACCATTGTTTACCTGGAGGTCTCAAGCCAAGGAGCTAGCTTTGATGAATTCAGGCATTACTTAAAAATTTAATATAAACGGTCTGCCGTGTCCCACGTTTACCATTGTGTTGCCTAGCAACTAGAACCCTTGTGACGATATTGAAAAGTGAGTAGGCTAGTCTGCTTTGATGATCTTGAGTCTTTAAGAGTTATGTCCCCTTAAGTTATTTCTTATAGTCCTCAAAGAGTTATGGTCCTGAGATTAGAATGAATGTAGCAAGTCTGAGATGTTTTGGCGGGAGCTTTACAAAAAGTGTGTGTAGATCACAGGCCTGCAGGTAGTTGTCTCGCCTAAATACGTTTGTGTGCAACACAGGTAGTTGTCTCGCCTAAATACGTTTGTGTACAACACAGGTAGTTGTCTAGCCTAAATACGTTTGTGTACAATACAGGTAGTTGTCTCGCCTAAATACGTTTGTGTACAATGCAGGTAGTTGTCTCACCTAAATACGTTTGTGTACAACACAGGTAGTTGCCTCGCCTAAATACGTTTGTGCACAATACGGGTAGTTGTCTCACATAAATACGTTTGTGTACAATACAGGTAGTTGTCTCGCCTAAATACGTTTGTGTACAATACAGGTAGTTGTCTCACTTAAATACATTTGTGTACAACACAGGTAGTTGTCTCACCTAAATACGTTTGTGTACAACACAGGTAGTTGTCTCACCTAACTACGTTTGTGTACAACACAGGTAGTTGTCTCACCTAAACGTTTATGTACAATACAGGTAGTTGTCTCACCTAAATACGTTTGTGTACAACACAGGTAGTTGTCTCACCTAAATATGTTTGTGTACAACACAGGTAGTTGTCTCACCTAAATAGGCCTACGTTTGTGTACAATACAGGTAGTTGTCTTACCTAAATACGTTTGTGTACAATACAGGTAGTTGTCTCACCTAAATACGTTTGTGTACAACACAGGTAGTTGTCTCACCTAAATACGTTTGTGTACAACACAGGTAGTTGTCTCACCTAAATACGTTTGTGTACAATACAGGTAGTTGTCTCACCTAAATACGTTTGTGTACAATACAGGTAGTTGTCTCACCTAAATACGTTTGTGTACAACACAGGTAGTTGTCTCACCTAAATACGTTTGTGTACAACACAGATAGTTGTCTCACCTAAATACGTGTGTGTACAACACAGGTAGTTGTCTCGCCTAAATAAGCGGGACTGGAGTTAAGTGACAGCATCTTGGACACAATCCTTATTAGAGGCTGTCCTCTGGGGATTGAGGGAATGATAGGACAGACTTATCTAGAGGCTGTTCTCTGGGGATTGAATGATAGGACAGACCTACCTAGAGGCTGTCCTCTGGGGATTGAGGGAATGATAGGACAGACCTACCTAGAGGCTGTCCTCTGGGGATTGAGGGAATGATATGACAGATCTATCTACAGGCTGTTCTCTGGGGATTGAAGGGATGATAGGACAGACCTATCTAGAGGCTGTCCTCTGGGGATTGAAGGAATGATAGGACAGATATATCTAGAGGCTGTCCTCTGGGGATTGAGAGAATGATAGGACAGACCTATCTAGAGGCTGTCCTCTGGGGATTGAGGGAATGATAGGACAGACCTATCTAGAGGCTGTCCTCTGGGGATTGAGGGAATGATAGGACAGATCTATCTAGAGGCTGTTCTCTGGGGATTGAGGGAATGATAGGACAGACCTATCTAGAGGCTGTTCTCTGAGGATTGAGGGAATGATAGGACAGACCTATCTAGAGGCTGTTCTCTGAGGATTGAGGGAATGATAGGACAGACCTATCTAGAGGCTGTTCTCTGAGGATTGAGAGAATGATAGGACAGACTTATCTAGAGGCTGTTCTCTAGGGATTGAGGGAACGATAGGACAGACCTATCTAGAGGCTGTCCTCTGGGGATTGAGGAAATGATAGGACAGACCTATCTAGAGGCTGTCCTCTGTGGATTGAGGGAATGATAGGACAGACCTATCTAGAGGCTGTTCTCTGAGGATTGAGGGAATGATAGGACAGACCTATCTAGAGGCTGTCCTCTGTGGATTGGTGGAATGATAGGACAGATCTATCTAGAGGCTGTCCTCTGGGGATTGAAGGGATGATAGGACAGACCTATCTACAGGTTGTTCTCCGGGGATTGAATGATAGGACAGACCTATCTAGAGGCTGTTCTCTGGGGATTGAATGATAGGACAGACCTATCTAGAGGCTGTCCTCTGGGGATTGAGGGAATGATAGGACAGACCTATCTAGAGGCTGTCCTCTGGGGATTGAGGAAATGATAGGACAGACCTATCTAGAGGCTGTCCTCTGTGGATTGAGGGAATGATAGGACAGACCTATCTAGAGGCTGTTCTCTGAGGATTGAGGGAATGATAGGACAGACCTATCTAGAGGCTGTTCTCTGAGGATTGAGGGAATGATAGGACAGACCTATCTAGAGGCTGTTCTCTGAGGATTGAGAGAATGATAGGACAGACTTATCTAGAGGCTGTTCTCTAGGGATTGAGGGAACGATAGGACAGACCTATCTAGAGGCTGTCCTCTGGGGATTGAGGAAATGATAGGACAGACCTATCTAGAGGCTGTCCTCTGTGGATTGAGGGAATGATAGGACAGACCTATCTAGAGGCTGTTCTCTGAGGATTGAGGGAATGATAGGACAGACCTATCTAGAGGCTGTCCTCTGTGGATTGAGGGAATGATAGGACAGACCTATCTAGAGGCTGTCCTCTGTGGATTGAGGGAATGATAGGACAGACCTATCTAGAGGCTGTTCTCTGAGGATTGAGGGAATGATAGGTCGGACCTATCTAGAGGCTGTCCTCTGGGGATTGAGAGAATGATAGGACAGACCTATCTACAGGCTGTTCTCTGGGGATTGAGGTAATGATATGACAGACCTATCTAGAGGCTGTTCTCTGGGGATTGGTGGAATGATAGGACAGATCTATCTAGAGGCTGTTCTCTGGGGATTGAGGTAATGATATGACAGACCTATCTAGAGGCTGTTCTCTGGGGATTGGTGGAATGATAGGACAGACCTATCTAAAGGCTGTCCTCTGGGGATTGAGGGAATGATAGGACAGACCTATCCCCGCCTTCACTGTTGCCATCGGGGTTGATTGTGTGGTGTTGTGCTATAGATACAGATGGCCATTTCGTGTGAACTCAGCTCGTCACCTCAGTGTATCAGCTGGACTTGTTGAAAATGGAGTGACTGATTTCCTGGGGAAAAAAATCTTCATGCGGAACATGTCCACAAATTGGCTGTCTGGCAACAGAAATGGAAGTGAATTCCTATCATAAGCAAAATCTTTGCTAAAATCTAGGGTTGTTATCAAACTAACGTGTTT
>CM072526.1:22631948-22644448 GCA_036898135.1 Oncomelania hupensis
CAATAGGTTGTCCGTCAGTTGCCCGTCATACCCCAAGAATGGAATGAAAAAAAAAGTGTCCTTCTTTACACGAGACATTACCAGGGTGAGTGTTCGTATCTGGGAATACATTTGAATAGTAGTATGCTATTATTCAGTTTCGGTTAAAACAAAATTTAAAATTAAAAGAAAGAAACGCATACACACACCTTTATCTACATTGGTAGAGGTGTGACATCGTCAAAGTTCCTAGTATCTTATTTGGGCTGGGAGCATTCTGATTGGTCGACGCATTACAAAATTCGACGCATGCTCACAATGCTATTGTAGTCTTAGTAAGGGTTAGGGTTAGGGTTACGACGGCTAAGAACATCGTGAAAAAGCCGGCACGACTTGACCTGGCGCATGCGTAAAGGCGCCCGGCTAAAGAAAGACACCCGAAACTTTGACGACGTTACAGTAATTATAGAACATTGAGGTTTACCGTCTACACCCACATTAGCGATATGGCAGACGGGGATAACCATCCCAGGGAACGGAGAGTAGGGACCAAAATCAACACTCAACCACCAGAGCAATCATACTGCTAAGACAGGCAGTTAAAATGTCCACTTTTATCTTGACCCACCCCGGGATTCGAACGTGGGTCATCAGTGTGCCAGTCAAACGCTCTACCACCGAGCTACGGCGGTGGGCTGGTCGATTACTAAAAAACAGAGAATACACGGATTACATGCTCAGTTTAGAAGATGATCATTAGGGAACAAAATACTTGTTCCTGGTTCCAGTGTCTGTTCCATGGTAAGCCCAACATTCCTACCCCTTCACCTTCCCACCCCATCCACCCCTTTCTACTTATATCAGCTTCACTCCCGTCCAGAGCTTCTCCCTGTCGTTGCATCCCTCCTGTCACGCTACGCAGTTTGCAGTCGCGCGCCTATGTATATAGTTTAATCATCAGCCTGTACATAGAGGTTAAAAGTTACGGTAGTCAAGGGGAGAGAATCAGAATAAATTAATTAAGTTTATAATTAATAAAAGTAGCGAATGATTTGCACCCGTGCGGAACGCACTATGTTAGAAAACAGCATAGTTGGCTATTTTGTTATCGAGTAGATTAATTGCTGCCATGCGATGTTCTATGTGTGAAATGCGTGCTCTAATCGCGAACGGTGTAGGGAATGAATTATAATTAAAACGAGTATATTCTAGAAGATTCTTAGCTAATCGTATAAAACCCCATGCACTGTATATTTTGATAGGAGCAGTAACATTTTCATATCGCTTTTGTAGCCAGAACCAACAGATCCGAGTTGGGTCAAGGTGCCAGTTAGTGACTTTGTCTGTGGGTCGTACTGATCAGACCGTCAACGAAAAAGAGCCTAATTATCGGAAGAGGAGGACTGTTTTGGGAACACTTTGGAAGTGTTTGATTAACTGGAACTGTTCTAAGCTGTTTAGAATACCAGCTGTGTATTCTCGGTGAAATCTGAGTTATCTACGTATAACGTCGGGTGACCTGTGACTCCGTCTAGGACTTCTTCTGCCTGTGTATCACCTTGCCTAACCGTCTGTGCCTGTGTGTTTGTCCCGTCGTTTGTGTGTCTTTGTCAACAGGCCGGAGGATCCACTGGTAGCCGTAAGTTGTTTACCTCAATTTCTCAGTTGGCCATAGCGTTCGGGGGTTTGGGTTATGCATGCAGTGTGAATGGATAGTTAATTATGTTTTCTTAATTCTATTTTATGTTTCATATTGTTTGCTGCATAAATACCTAGCAATAGAGAGAGAGAGAGAGAATTTTCTAAAATGTATTATAAATTAAATAATTATAAATTGATATAAAAGAATTCGCTGTTATGTAGCGAAGAGATGACAGAAAGGAGGTGATTGTGAATGTATATGCGCGATGACAGGGAGGATGAGTAAGGATGTTGAAAGGGAGACAACCATTCCGATAGCGGGATGCTTGTGCAGTATATTGTAATATAATTATTAATGGTTGCGTATTTTTGTATGTATTGTTGTAGATGTACCAAAACCAAAACCTTAGAGCAGATCGTTGATGGTGTGCTGAAACCTTGCTGGTGTGAAGCTGGTGTGCCTCGGCCTATTACGCCGGTGTTTCCGTGGGTCAACCTCGGTTGCGAAGGTTGTGGTATTCGACCAGGGAACCTTATTTCGTTTATAAAGCACACACACGCACACTCCACCATTCACAACAAATAACTATAACCATTGATAAACGGTTGTGAGGAACAATAATTGTTTTACATGTGATAAATTATAAATTACAGCACATTGAAATATATTTAATCTGAATTGATTGATAAACGTTGTTGAGTAATATTACCTACTAGATTAAGTAGCCCTGTGATTGTATAGTTTTGTCTGGGGGAATTATTTCGCCAGATATTAATTAATTAATAATTTAGATTAATTTCTTACAAATTCTATTTTGCATAAAGGATAAATTTTGTATTCATTTTATAAAAGACTTGTTGCAGCTATTTAAAGTTTAAGTGGAACAAAGTTTGAACATTTATAAAGATTTAAAGCAGTTGCTTACTGTTATTTACCTTGTTGTCAGTAAGCTGTTCCAGACATCATTATTATAAATCTTTTGTACATTTTGTAGTTAGACATTTTCCATTTTGATTTAATTATCATTATTATTTTGAGCGAATTGTTTATGTATTAGTTTGGGGTTATATTAGTGGGATTGAGGGTTGGTTGGTTGGGAAGTGGGATAAAGGGAGTTAATTTTAGTGCGAATGAGTGAGTGAAATAAAGAAATTGTCTTGTTACTTCTGGTCTTGTCTTTTAGAGTTTATTTAGGTGTTGGGTTATTTTCTCGTGTGGAAGTTGCACATGTCGAACCTCTGCTAAGGCAGTTGGGACGTGACACCTCCTCAGACGTTTTTGATGAAAGCAAACACTAAAATTAATAATATTGTATCACCACCTCAACATTCCGACAACAATGTTATTATAATGTATTTCATTACTCCACAATGCAATTTCCAGCTAAACGACAGTTGTTCAAGGCGATTCCCGAAGTGAGACTCGCATCCAGGGTGCCCATGATCCGCGCCAATAACCACTCAGCTACTCCACTAGCACTCGAAACAGGTCAGTTGTCAGGAACAGTTCATTAAAGGCGACTAAACACTTACCCAGGCCGCGTGGCTACCGTAAGCCTGTAGAGTGACCACACACCAAACAACAAACTTAACTCGAACTGTATGAATTGGCTGAAAGATACCAGTGACTGGTGGTCACATTTCTAATACAGAATAACGTCATGACGGTCAGCCCTGACCTGGACAGTATAGGTACAGATGGAGAGGAGCAATCTACACTTTCTACACTTTGTAGGGGGCCTATCTTACATGTCCCTGACCCTTTGGGCTAATTAGCATCGTGTCACTAGCTTTGCTAACCCGTTCCCACAGACAAACGGGTAAACAAATCGGAATGGAATTGCCATCTTGAGCCTGACTAAAGGGAGCACTTAACGGGTGATTCCAAGAGGCTTAAAGTCAGAGGACCATGCGGGCAAAATGTTAGTCGTTGTCTTCTTCCTGTTCAAAGAACACAAAAAAATCAAGTTAGACCTGGTAATAGATACTAAATGAGCCTCGGACGGCTTGAGTTAGATCCTGTATCGGCCAGCGCCTTGAGCAGCTGTTGAGCTGCAAAAAGCGCTATATAAGAAGGATGAAATATATCAATAAAGGCCAGTGATGTGCGCAAGTTGTTCTTATGTAGCGCATTGCCAGCTCATAGAGCATCTCAAGGCGCTGGTAAGGGGTGTCAGTGTGTGTTGGGGGTGGGATGCCAAAGCAAAGGCGCAGTACTGTGTACTGTGGCCGTCACATTAGGATTGGATGTGTTTTCTCCTTTTATCAGCCCCACAGCGTGGACAGAAGGATGGAGAGAGAGAGAGAGAGAGAGAGGGGGGGGGGAGAGAGAGAGAGAGAGAGGGGGGGGGGAGGGAGGGAGAGGAGGGAGAGAGGGAGGGAGAGACGAGTGTTGTGCTAATGACGCTTTGGTACTATCGTGCCGTAGTAATCCAAATTTAATAGTTGGGTCGTGTGTATGGGGGAGTGTGTGTAGGTATGTGTGTGGGTGTGTGTGTGTGTGTGAAATTTGTGTGTGTGTGTGTGTGTGTGTATGTGACTAGATAGAAACGCCTTTATTCTGAAATACACTTGAACCTCTACGTACTTTCTTTTGACGGACCCGGTTATTTTGACGTCAAAACAGTGTTCCGTTAGGGTTAGGGCTGTGTTAGGGTTAGGTTAAGGGTTAGGGTTAAGGTTCGAACACTGCAAAGTACTTAAAAATGTGGACGAAATAGACTATGACCAATTGTCAGCCCAGCGTATGTGACGTTTCGGGAAAGTCATGATAATACTGTGTAACCTCGGCTGTGGGTGTGTGGGTGTGTGTGTGCGTGTGTGTGTGTGTGAAAGCCTTTAGTGTGTTGCGGCGCCCACCTGACTCCGCCTTTAATAACTCCGCCCCATCACCCCTCCCCCCCCCTCTCTCTCTCTCTCTCTTTCTATCTCTCCCCCTGATTACACAACTTTGATGATCACAGGCAAAGTTCTTTGCTATTATATTATATACGACAACGGCCCTACTATAGTTTTAAAGAATAGTTATGTAAAAGGGATACGGTAAAGACTGCGAGGACACAAATCACATTGCGTAGCTGAGGCTACCAGAGGCTAACGCATCTATGCAATGTGGCCTAAACATAAGTCTCTATTTGTGTCTACCTGTGCCACAGACCGTACGGTATCGCTGTCTCAAAAACAAAACACACAGCCACACTGACTGCGACCAACATAAGTTTGTATGTTTCGTGGCTTTGGGGAACAATTCGTGGGGCGGGCTAAACACGGAGATCTCCCGGCCGCCTAAGCAAACAGTCCTCCGTTAGAGAGGGGAGGGGCTAGCTTGCTATCGAAGTGGGCGCTGAAATTGAGGAGGGGCATACGGCAGTGCGGTGTATATCAGGGCATATTAACATTACAAACTATGGGGCCGGGTAGTTCAGTTGGTAGAGCGGCTTACTAATAATCATAAGGTCTCTGGTTCGAAACCCGGATTGGCCAACATGTGACAATATTATTTCCCCCTTTACCATCAACTGGTTCGCTGGTGTCAGAATAATGTGACCAGTAGTCGCCTATACGCTACGGTGTTGTGTGACTATAATCTACAATTACAAAATTGCACTGACTGCGATTCGTCGTCTATCAATCGTATTTCTGAACCCTTCTTCAAAGATAGTACCAAAACCTCACTAGTACCCCAGCACACGACGCTGACTGCTTCGAACGAAAAACGATGCTTAACGTCCTATTGCATGAGCGTTAAGGACGATCACCACGTCGCCACCCTGACAACAATGACCATCATCATCATATCAAAAATGAGATCCAACGGATCTTCTTTTCTAATTTTATAAATAATTATTTTGAAGTCCTGTAATGAGAGACAATACTTGGGTTGTCATAAATACTGATAACAATAATAATATTAATAATGACGAATATTGGGAAATGTATAAACTAATCATGCACAATGATAAATTCATTATCATAATTCATTATCATTAAATCTATAATTATTATAATTGTGAAAAAGAGAAGAGAAGAGAAGAGAAGAGAGAGAGAGAGAGAGAGAGAGAGAGAGAGAGAGAGAGAGAGAGAGAGAGAGAGATAAAAGCCACAGAAAAAATTAAAACACACTGCTCTCTATACATGTGTTTTGCAAGCAATCAAGACCATTGAAATATAAATCAAAACATCACTCGAGCTTATTAAAATAAAAAAGTAAGGTGCATTATATTTCTAGCACAAAGAGTTGTTGTTGTTGTTGTTGTTGTTGTTGTTTTTGTTGTTGAAAATAGGCTTTTGCGGGTTAAAGTTACGGGAGGATATGATTTCCCAGGTTTTCACTGAAAATGAGGTCACCTAGAGTCGGTAATATCTCTTTTTTTTCTGCTATTTAAACTTGATTCCATTTTCAATGTAATCCTTAAAGTGCTGCCGCGGACTTTGAAATACACATATATAGTAAGTTGGATTTTTAAATGTCCAGTCAATCTCACGGCGTTTCGGTTCGTTCCTGTTTCATTTAAAGTTGATTTCACATTAAATTTATTTCTTAAAATGCTGAAGCGGGCTTTAAAACGCGTAGCGGGATTTAAAAATTTCATGTAATTTCTCCCGACGTTTCGGGTAATTTTTGTCCAGGCACTCTGAAAGTGACTATTGCTCTGGCTCTGTTGATTAAAAACAGTTTTCTATTATAACTTAAAGTTGACTTCATTTAAATAGATTTTTTAAAGCTTATATTATAGAGCGAGTGGTGTGGCTAAGTGGGTTAAGGCGGGACTAACTTGTCTTGTCCACAGGCCAGAAACCAATGGCGCCTGACAGATGTGGGTTCGATCCGGCATCTGGGCGTTATGTTTCTCCGAATATTATTTACTTTCGACTCAGGCAACGTCTCGGGGGTTTTCTGCGGGTACTCCGGTTTGCTCCCGCAGCAAAATTTCAATATCACAACTAATGTTAGGTAGGTTGGGTTTGGACGCGCCACAGGCTGCGACTACGCTTTTCCCAGGGGAGGCGGCCCAGAATTTCTCTATGAAAAAGGGACAATAAAGTAAATTAAAAAATTAAAAAAAACTGCAGACTTGAATAATGATAGTGGAGTTTTTAAAACTTTAATTTTACGTCGGTTCTCACTGTGACTCGATTCATTTCTGTACAAACACTCTGAAGTTACCACTGTACTGATATAAGTTGCTTTAAGTGCCTACCACCGTAGCTCAGAGGTAGAGCGTTCGCCTGGCACACGGTGACCCAAGTTCGAATCCCGCGGTAGGCAAGTTAAAAGTTGCCATGTTTTCACTGTCTACCTTAGCAGTATGATTGATCTGATGGTTCAGTGCTGAACCAGTTCTACCGTATTGCCACTGCCGTGTGTGGACGTTCATTCTTATCCTATCCTATCCTATCCTATCCTATCCCGTAACTCGAAGGTCGTTGGTGATCGTTTAACGGAGGTTGTAGATTGCTCTACACCTATGCTGACTGTGCCTTCGTGATCTGCAAGGGCATCTGACATGGTGCGCTCCAGAAAGATGTTGAAGAGTGTCGGAGAGAGTAGGCATCCTTGACGCACATCGATTGTTGATCTTAACTAGTTCCCGATGGCGCTGTTGTGGTGGACTGCACTGGTAGCCTCGTCATACAGGCTTTTAATGGCTTCAATAATGTTAGAGCTGACATTGTACACTCTCATGGTAGCCCACGGACGTTCATTCATACAGTTCTTATACCGCAGACTTCGGACATCGCTAGTATAGGTTATGTGTACTGTTAACCTTGAGTTGGTCCGATGACTAGATCTTGAGCTATTGGAATTGGAGTTTATTTTTATTTTAATTTTATGTCCATTCTTACGGCGTTCAGATTCATTTCTGTACAGGGCACTCTGAAAGTTACCACCACACTGTTGAGAGCAAGTAAGCAAATACTGCGTACTCTGTCGGAATGTTATTAGCTTAACGAACACCGCTCACGCAAGATGTTCGCGAACGCGCCACACTGACTGGACAAGTACTGCGACGCGCAATAAACACTTTTATGCATAAGTGTCCTTCGTCGTGTGGTCTCTGATACTCTATATGTGTGTTTTAAGTAGTGGTGGGATCGTTAGGCTTGTACGGCCTTAGATGATCAGGGTGTCTTTAAGTGGAATTTGGCCAGAAGTAAATGTAAACACGAGTATGAACGGGGGATGGGAGTGGCGGAGGGAGGGAGTGGGAGGGGGGGAGCGATCCTCTACACAGCTGTTTTCTACAAATCACTTACTCAAACTTCACTTTTGATAACTATTATCACGTTGCTGCGAAAGTTCCGGTGGCAGTTCCTTCAGTTCTAGTTTTTTAAAATTTTGATTTCGTTATTTCATTATTAATTTATTAGTACTAGCGGTTTCGTGAATACAGGCATAAAAGAAAGCAAGTGTTTGATACACAGAATTATCTTGTTTTGTTTGGTCTCCAATTATCAGGAGAGAGAGAGAGAGAGAGAGAGAGAGAGAGAGAGAGAGAGAGAGAGAGAGAGAGAGAGAGAGAGACAGAGACAGAGAGAGAGAGAGAGAGAGAGAGAGACAGAGAGACAGAGAGAGAGACAGAGAGAGAGACAGAGAGAGAGAGACAGAGACAGAGAGAGAGAGAGAGAGAGAGAGAGACAGAGAGACAGAGAGACAGAGAGAGAGAGAGCTCGACCTGTCCTGAGACAATACAATAGCAGGGAAGGGACTGGTTTATTGGTAGCTCGGGCGATAAGAGAGAGAGGGGGTGTCAGCTTGCCGGTGGTTGGATTGATACTACTGCATTGTCCCACTGCTGCGACTCCTGGCTTGGAAGCTCTGTTCTGTGACTGCTTCTGCTCTGTTCTGTCATTGCTTCTGCTGAGTTCTGGGACTCATTTCTGCGAAGGTATGCGACTTGCTTCTGCCGAGGTAGCGACCGTAGAGATAGTGAGCACCCTGCCTAGTTATCGTGATAGTAGTTGGTTCTTCCTTGTATGTGTGTGTTGCACTCCTCATTGAGTTAAAACGACTATGATACGGACTAAAGATTAATATGATACGTCGTCAGTGGTTTTTATGCTTGAGTACTGTTTTACTGGATTTTGTTTTAGGAGTGCAAATAATGTTTCTTTCTTTTTCATGATAGCCTTCCATGGTTTGATCAATTTGACTAATGATTGATTTGACTTAGTGCAGTAATTTTATGTTACTAATGATACTGATCTGACTGAGTGCATTAATTGTAATTTACTAATGATACCGCACTGACTGAGTACACTAATTCTAATGCTCTGACTGGATGCATTAATTTAAATTTTCTAATGACACTGATCTGACCGAGTGCAGTAATTTTAATTTACTAATGATAGTGCGCAGGCCATTTTAGTTAGATCTATCATCAACTAAGACAAAAGGACAAAATAGTCTAAAGTTTCATTGAGAAACCTTCAATAAAGAAACTCTCTCTCTCTCTCACACACACACTCACACACACACACACACACACACACACATTTGTGAAAAAAAAATGAAACTTTGTAGGTGTTCGTAGTCTCGCCTGAAGAAACGAGACTGGATCCGGTGCTTTCCAAGCGTTTTGGACACAGTCCATGTTAGATCGCGTTTCCTCCGATTGCTGGTCAAGTATGTTGTGTAACTGTTAGCGTTACAGTGTAAAGACAATTTCTGATTGAGTGGCACACAGACGTGTGGATTTCAAGCATGTTGTCCAGTTTGATTATAAGACAGGAAACATTGTAATTCCTGGAAGAAAAAAGCAACTGTAAGTAGTCTGTATTTCTTTCTTTCTTCGTTTTTCTGTGTAACCTTTCTGTCTGTCTGTCTGTCTCTGTCTCTGTCTCTGTGCTCTTCTTTTTTCTATCTACTTCCCCCATCTCTCTGTCTGTCTGTCTCTCTGTCTCTCTCTCTCTATTTCCCTCCACCACTACCTCCCCTCCTCTCTCTCACTCTCTGTTTCATTATTTAATTCTCTCTCTCTCTCTCTCTCTCTCTCAAAATGGAAATAATGCACTCGACCAGTACATAAAACCCTGTGCAGTCACTGCATCGGATAAATTTAATAATATACATCCGTGTTTGCCCAGTTAAGGTGCTTCAACGGAAGCCGGGTCTGTTTTGCTGAGTGCTCTTCAGGCCGTCGCGCTGTTAATGGGATAATGGAACGAACAATAGAAATCAATAAATCACTACGTTTATACCTCCTCCATCAGGCATGACAAGGTTATAATTTTTGTTTGTCATTTGTTCCCTACCCTGAGTGTAAGGTAAAAGCCATGCATAGGACCTGGATTCGTACTATTCATATGATTTGGACAAAGAGATTAAATGACGTTTACTGGAAGACGAGGAAAAAACTGACATAACTAAAATGAAGAGTTTTTAAATTCGTGTGTGTGTTTGTGTGTGTGTGTGTGTGTGTGTGTGTGTATGTGTGTGTGTGTGTGTGTGTGTGTGTGTGTTTGTGTTTCTTAAATATCCCCCGTTGGGGTGCCGGAAGTTTCAGTATAAATAGTATCCTCACTTTCTGGAAATTTAGTGCTTTAAATTCCCACTGTCGCTGATTTTCTCATTTGCTCTTTCTCATTCCTGCCCTGTTCTATCAATCTTCTATGCTATCTTCTTCTTCGCTAGAACAGTCACCTACCTTTTTTCTTGAAAACTCTTCCTGGACAAGACTCCTTATTTATGTATTAGGTCTGTTGGATCAGCTTGGGAATATTGGACGCTTTCTGCCATGTGGTCACTAGGGCTTCCTATGATGTTATTATTTAGCAATGTAGGCATTTTATATGTACGTGTTTTGTTGAATGATGTTTGTATTCTATTTTGTTTTTGTAAACGGGGGTTCGATAAATTAGAGTGCAGCCTCAATGTCCCCTGCGTGGGATGTCTTTATTGTAAAGTGACTGGCTGGTGGAAAGCTTTCAGTTTTACCAGTAGGGTTGTTTCAGCAGATCTTTTATGCGGGTCAGGGGTTGTCCGGTCCTGATTTGGCTCGGATGAGTCCGCTGGACATAAAGCAATAATCATGTAATGTAATGTTTCTTAAATTCTGGGTCCCTAAAAAAGAGGAAAATAAAATAGGTCAATTAATTCATTAACTTAACTTAATTAATGAAGTAAGTAAATTAAATGTTAAGAAAACGTTTATGAAATAATAATAAAATAAAACGAACTAGAATTTAATTGCTTTGAATTTAACATTAATCCTAATTTAAATCTAAATAAAATTAATGTTAAACTAAATTTATTTAAATTAAAAGAAACGAACTGTCGTTGTGACATAAACTGAATTGAAATAATTTGATCTGAATTGTATTTTTATTGAATTGGAATTAACTGAACTAAAATGGCTGATCTGAATGGAATTTAACAGAAGGGAAACGAAGTGTGGGGAATTCAAACTACCCCCGTTGGGGTGCCGGGGGTTTCAGTATAAATAGTATCCACACTTTCTGGAAATTTAGTGCTTTAAATTCCCACTGTCGCTGTCTTTCTCATTTGCTCTTTCTCATTCCTGCTCTGTTCTATCAATCTGCTATACTATCTTCTTCTTCGCTAGGCCAGTCATCTACCTTTTTTCTTGAAAACTCTTCCGGGACAAGACGCCTTATTTGTGTATGAGGTCTGTTGGATCAGCTTGGGAATATTGGACGCTTTCTGCCAGGTGGTCACTAGGGCTTCCTATGATGTTATTATTTAGCAATGTAGGCATTTTATATGTATGTGTTTTGTTGATAATTTATAATGATGTTTGTATTCTATTTTGTTTTTGTAAACGGGGGTTCGATAAATTAGAGTACAGCGTGGGATGTCTTTATTGTAAAGTGACTGGCTGGAGTATTCAGTTTTACCACTAGGGTTGTTTCAGCAGATCTTTTATGCGGATCAGGGGTTGTCCGGTCCTGATTTGGCTCGGAAGAGTCCGCTGGACCTAAAGCAATAATCATGTAATGTAATGTAATTCAAACTAAACCGAAATGAATAATATTGAAACAGAACAAGATGGATGTGATGATAACCATAATTTTTTTGTAAAAATCTTAATTAAACTCCTGTTGCCCAGTGCCCTGTAGATCAAGACAGACTGAGACCTTCGATCGAGGCAACAAGAAGCCTCGTCCTGACTTGAAACAAAATCCTCGCTTTTACAGTTACACCGCATTTTATTAATTTTATTTATTTATTTAATCGTCCTCATATAGCGCGGCTTTTCCAGCTGAAGAGCTGCGCACGGCGCTGGCCGATACAGGATCTAACTCACAGGCGCCCGAGGCGCAAAGTTGCTGCCTGACAGACGATTGAGCACAATCTTGGGCGACTGGGGATGGAAGAGAAGGGAGACTTAAATGCTTGCTGTGTTTATTTTGTGTGTGTAGCTAGGACATGAGCGTCAGGATCCTTAAAAGTCCTCGATTTATACTGTCTAACTCTTACGAAGGAGTAATGGGCGCTTGTCCTCTGCCTCAGGGACGGCCATATTTGTTGTTGCTGTTGTTGTTGTTGTTGTTGTTGTTGTTGTTGTTGTTGTTGTTGTTGTTGGTATTAAATGCCGTCAACCAGTTTGGAACCAATGCGTCCTGCACGGCTATCGATCAACATTCAAACTGATGAACCCCTCTAAATAAGCATACGAACCCTACTCGACGTTGCTTAATTAAAAGATCCCGCTTTGACTACACCCCCTTTGACAGATCCTTTTAATATTTACAGAGTTTTGCCCCACTGAAAACACAAAAAAATAGCTTACTACAAAAAAACAAACTTTTTTTTTTTAAGTTTAGTTATTTTCTAAATGAATTTTCTAACTGAATTCCGTAGTTTTTGTGTCTATTAAAAGTAGCAACCGCTATTTAACGTTCTTGAGCTAACAAAA
>CM072526.1:22649448-22654448 GCA_036898135.1 Oncomelania hupensis
GTGGTCGTCATCAGTGGTCGTCATCAGTGGTCGTCATCCGTGGTCGTCATCAGTGGTCGTCATCAGTGGTGGTCATTAGTGGTCGTCATCAGTGGCCGTCATTAGTGGTCGTCATCAGTGGTCGTCATTAGTGATCGTCATCAGTGGTCGTCATCAGTGGTCGTCATCAGTGGGCGGCTTCAGTTAGATCCTGTCTCGGCCAGCACCTTGAGCACCTTTTGAGCGGAAGAAGCGCTCTATATAACAACTACTGATTACATTTTTCTAAACTAGGAAAAAGGAAACAAATGAATAAAAGAATGAAAGAGAACAAAAGAAAAAGAAAATAAAAAAATAAAAAGAGGGATTAAAGAAAGAAATAAAAAAAGAAAGAAAGCAAAAAAGAAAGGAAATAAAAGAGAAAATCAAAAAGAAAGAAAAAAAAAGAAGAAAATAAAAAGAAAGGGAAAGAACACAACAGAAAAGAGCTGAAAGAGAACAGAAAATAACAAATAAAATTTATGAAAAGAACAGAACAGAAAAGAACAGAATGAATAAGAAAATGAAATAAAAGAATTCACGAGAAAAACGAATTACAACGAGCAGGAACATAACACTCCAGCGCTCGCTCCACGCCTCCAGCAAACATATAAAACTCAGGAACAACGCAGCAATAAATGCGCACCTGCCTGCAGTTTGTGCGATGCTTTAATTGGCGTTGATGACACTCCACATTTTTGTTACCTCACTTCAGATGAAGTAGCGGGTAGGCTCACGACACGATGTTTAATACTTGTCCGCACTAGGATCACATGGCTCTCGCGTCTCTCTCGCTATCTTGCGACGCTGCGATTGTCGTAAATTACACAACTGCTTTAGTAAACAAATTGTCTTAAACTATAATAGTCGTCTACTTCCCCCGTTGGGGTGCCGGGGGTTTCAGTATAAATAGTATCCCCACTGTCCGGAAATTTAGCGCTTTAAATTCCCACTGTCGCTGTCCTTCTCATTTGCTCTTTCTCATTCTTGCTCTGTTTTATCAATCTGCTGTACTATCTTCTTCTTCGCTAGACCAGTCACCTACCTTTTTTCTTGAAAACTCTTCCGGGACAAGACTCTTTATTTGTGTGTGAGGTCTGTTGGATCAGCTTGGGAATATTGGACGCTTTCTGCCATGTGGTCACTAGGGCTTCCTATGATGTTATTATTTAGCAATGTAGGCATTTTATATGTATGTGTTATGTTCATAATTTATAATGATGTTTGTAGTGTTTTTTCTTTTTTCTTGTAAACGGTTCAATAAATTAGAGTATAGCCTCAGCGTCCCCTGCGTGGGATGTCTTTATTGTAAAGTGGCTGGCTGGTGGAGAGCCTTCAGTTTTACCACTAGGGTTGTTTCAGCAGATCTTTTATTCGGATCAGGGGTTGTCCGGTCTTGTTTTGGCTCGGAAGAGTCCGCTGGACCTAAAGCAATAATCATGTAATGTAATGTAGTCGTGAACTCCCCTTTCAAAACCAGCAGTAGCTAACTAACGTAAGGGTCTGCTCACAAAAAGCTAAGAATGTATGTTTAAAGGACCCACTTTGAACACTCCCCTCCACCCCACCTGCCCTATCCCTTCTACAGATCCTGTTAAGATTCACAGCGAGTGTTGCCCACTGAAAAAAATAATCTTACAACAAAAAAATTAATAATAATAATAATAATAATAATAATAATAATAATAATAATAATAATAATAATAATAATAATAATAATAATAATAAAACAGGAGGCCATCCCGAGCTTTTTCATTAATCGAACTCAAAGGCGGCGATCTGAAGAGATCGCTATTAAATAAGTCGAAATAGAAATCCATTTAATTTTTTTGAATTTAGATTGATTAGTTAACATTATTTTTTAAAAAAAATATTATTTTTAACAGAGGTTCAGTCTATGCTCGCCTGCATTTCATAGCACCAATTTAGTTCGGATGAGAGTTAGAAACGGAAACACACCTGTGGCGGAGAGAATGCGCGTCAAGCAACAAGTTGGCGCCCTGGGCGGTTTGAGTTAGAGCCAGTTCTCCGGCTAGCTCCTTGAGCAGGTCTGTAATTGTCATGTAAGAACAATTCATACTTCATAACATATTCCATCCCGTTTAGACTAAACACAATTACCCTGAGATGCTGCGCTCCTACTCCTGGGCTTCGGGTTAGAGTCTAAACCGCGATTTGCAGTCTCGTCCGAAAGAGCAAAGTATGCTCGAAGTGGTAGTTGAGAGACAAGACAATTAAATATCATTCACCGCTACGCTCCCAGACACATGAACAATCAAGCCATTAGCTCAGCACAGGGGACAATTAAATCTTGCTGTTTCCCTGGGGAGCTGCTACCCTTACCCACAACACCATCCCTCCACCCCCACATCTCTAGCTCGCTCTCTCTGTCTCTCTCTCTCTTTTCTGAGCTTGGCAACTGCTTATAAGTCTTTACTACTACTACTACTACTACTACTACTACTACTACTACTACTACTACTACTACTACCCTATTATTATTATTATTATTATTATTATTATTATTATTATTATTATTATTATTATTATTATTATTATTATTATTATTATTATTTTATGATCAGTGCCTAACAGCACAGACTGGCTAAATCTCCTAACCTCTCCCCAACTTCCCACTCCACCACACCCCCGTATCGACCTCTTCCTGCCCCTTCTCTCTCCCTTTTTCCTAGTTGACTTCTCCGCCCAAGGGAGCGAACAGTGTGAAAGGGAGACAAGTATATGGGCAGTGAGGGAACGAGTGCCAGACACCCAGTGACCCTGCGATAGGCGGCGCTGCCATCGCCCTTGAGGTCAAAGGCCGCAGGTCAAGTGCAGAGGGAAGCGCGAGCTGATGGGAATGAATGATCATGTCCACGCGTCGATGTACTTACTACCTGTACTCTCTGGAGAAGAAACCTTCTTCGTCTTCCGAAAATCAGAAGAGACCGAAAGAAGACACCTAATTTGCATTTCATAGACGTTGTTTGGGCCATAGTATGAAACAATAGGTACTTTAACAAGGGTGTTTTAATGGAGATCAAGGGACATACGGAGGACTCTGCCATCATCATCATCATCATCATCATCATCATCATCATCATCATCATCATCATCATCATCATCATCATCATACTGGGTGTTCATAGAAGCGCTTTTCCCCAAATCAACAATCAGGCTCAAAGCGCGGCGTTCCTTACCAACATACACACTCACATATTTCACCCACTCTCACACAAACATCACACACACATCTATCACACAAACATGGGGTGTAAAGGCAAGAGGATCGCTTTTAGAAGAGGGAGAGAAAATCCAATTGTTATTTTTGAAATGTTAGATTGGCTGCCTCCAGTACTATTATCAAGGGAAGAAACGAAGACCCGGAGCAGCTCAGTAACGTAATTATTCAAAACATGTTTTGTTCAAAACAAATTGTTTTTAAAAGCGTGTTATTTGTTTCAGATTCAGACGAAATAGACCAATCGTCACGGAGCAACAACGTCATCACGCCATGGCTGACGTCATAGCTGCGCCCATCCCACAATACGCTGCAGCGACCCTCTTTCCGTTCACGGTCCCGTATCCCTGGCCTCAGATAGACGTCCCCGGTGGCTCTGTGTGCGGTAGATTTTCGTCTCCTCCGCCTCCCCCTCTACACACAACAACGTTGACGTATTCACCGTACTATGACTGTCGTTCGCACTACGACTTCTTTCCCACACATCACCCTAAAGTGTACCGTATGGACCTCAGTGACGCAAAGGGGAGTGTCACGTCAGACCATGCGTGGAGTTCGTCACCGATTGTGACGTCAGAACATGTGTGGAGTACGTCACCGAGGGTATCTGCGTCATTGGTTACGGCACCGTGTGCAGCGTCGTCGCCGTCACCGCCCGTGGTGCTGGATCTGTCGTTCTGCTGCTCCAAGGCACCGGTAGACAGTAGAAAAGGTATGTCGCGTCGCGTGGCCTCTTGTCGTGTCGTGTTTTTATGCTTGTTACATGCGCCACAGTATAATGTTGGACACGTTTTTCTCTCACGTTTCTAAAAAACGAAATTCCATTTAAATCCTGCTACTCAGTGAAATGGTATGTGTGTGTGGGTGTGTTTGTTTGCTGTGGTTTGACTCAGTTTTATTCAAAAGTCTGTATGCTTCATAATTATCATTCTTCATTTTTCCCCTTCTTTTTTCAAAATCAGAAAACGTACCTCAGGCTGACAAAGAAGACGTCCCAAAGAAACAACCTCGTTTTGACTTCGCCAACCTCCCTCGCGCTGTGACGGAAGAGCAGGAGAAGAAAGGCACGTGCCCAAGCAACAGCCAATCACAGGAAGCCTTTGTCGTCAGCCATGTTGTGCCTTCCCCTTTCAACCACCCAAAGTAAAATCCGTTTCATATTAACTAAGATAACGACAAAGCTAGTCTTTCTTGATAACAATACATTATCTATCTCTTTTAAAGTGTGACAGCAGAACAACTGGTGTTTACATGGTATATCAAGAGGTGTAGATGACCAGCTACAATAATATTTGTGGCAGAGCAACTGTAAAGTTGAAGATTTTCTTCAGTAGCACATCAGTATTCAAACCACAAACATCAAGATTTCCCCCTATCTGCTAGTACCATTGTATAATCTGCTGTACAGATGTTTGCATTATTATTATTATTATTATTATTATTATTATTATTATTATTATTATTATTATTATTATTATTATTATTATTATTATTATTATTATACATAATGATAATGCAAGCGTTTGTTGATAAAAATCGTTAACTATATATTTGTAACAAAATGTTTAGTGGAAGAGTGTGTCCCATATTTGATTTATATTGCTTTGGAATTATGTTAAAACTATAATAATCTAACATAATTTGAAGTGTGCTTTTGTCCCTTCTTCCCCCACCTCCTCCACTCTACTGTTAATTTTCATAATCAAAATTAGTATTTATTGTTACGACCAAAAGCTATCCA
>CM072526.1:22659448-22911948 GCA_036898135.1 Oncomelania hupensis
AAATTCGTAGAGCCTGGGACATCATTGAAGCTATGGGGAAACTCGCCCATAAGGTCCTTGAGCTCCAACTTTTGACCTTCCGTCAAGCTTGGTCCTAGCTTAACATCATTGATGCCTTCTTTGCTGTGGAAGTCTCCCAGTTCCAACAGTTCTTTGCTGTCAAAGCTGTCGTCGGTCACAGCTGCTGTGGCTGCGTGCACAGTCTCTGGCGGCCTCTCCACGTACAGCTTAAGGAGGTTGGCGTGGTATATCTTGGAATGCTGGCCGACCTTCACCTTATAGTCGTTGATCCCCACCACGGTCTCCACTTCGTACGGGCCTTTCCACTGCATCAGCAACTTATTGTGATCAGTAGGTAGCAGCACCAGCACTTTGTTGCCAGGTTTAAACTTCCTGTTCACAGCCCTACGGTCATAGTAGTGCTTTCCACAGTCCTGGGACTTCTTCAGGTTTTCTCTGGCTATCTCGAGAGTCTGCTCCAGCTTCTCCCGTAGCTCAAACACGTACTGGTAGCTGTTCTTCACCTCTGGGGTGTCTACTTCTTTCGTCCACAGTTCTTTCAGGATGTGCATCGGCCCTCTGATGGTTCTTCCGTACAGCAGCTCGAACGGAGAAAAGCCGGTGGACTCCTGCGGTACTTCTTTGTAGGCGAAAAGTAAGGCGTTGATATAGCGATGCCATTGTCTGGGCTGCTCGCTGCACAGTTTCTTCAGGGTGGACTTCAGCGTAGCATTGAACTTTTCGACGAGCCCGTTGCACATTGGATGGTAGGGTGTCGTAGTCAAATGCCGGATGCTCAGCAGTCTGTTGACCTCCTTCATGCAGTCAGAGACGAACTGCGTCCCGAGGTCTGTCAGAATCTCTTCAGGCACCCCAAGTCTACTGAACATGTCCACTAGCGCCTCTGCAACAGTTTCAGTGTCAATCTTCTTCAGAGGCACTGCTTCTGGGTACCGAGTCGCATAGTCCACTAAAGTCAGTACCCACCGATGACCTTCTTCACTCGGAGGTCTTATTTCGCCGATTAAGTCTAAGGCCACCCTCTTGAAAGGTCGGTCGATCAAAGGCATTCTCTGCATAGGCACTTTAGGGACCCTTCCTCGAGGTATGGTTTTCTGGCAAATGTCACATGATCGGCAGAAACGGCTGACGTCCGCATGAAGTCCTGGCCAGTAGAACACCGCCTGGATTCTGTCTGACGTCTTCTTGATGCCTAGGTGACCTCCCATGATTGAGTCATGCGCTACTTCCATCACCTGGCGCCTTAGGGGTAACGGCACCAAGACTTGACGTAGTGGTTTCCCTCCGTTGACCCTCGGGTGCTGGAAGATTCGGTACAGGATCTTGGCCTTCACCTCAAAATAGACCGTACCACTGCCTTTGGTCACGTGGTCTTGGCGGTTCCTGTACTTGTTTAAAGTGCTATCAGCTTCCTGGAGCTGGATCAGCTTATCTCTGTCCACGATGGCAGCTTTTGAGTTGTCGGCGACCTTCAGTGGCGTAGTAGTCTTGTCTCTCTTGGCCTGGGCCCTGGTAGTAACGGCACCGACAATCTCTGGTCGGCAGGGCTGAGCCGGAGTAACCACATTGTCCCGTAGCAGCTCTGTAAGGTCTCCATCGGGAAATGGCAATGGATCCTCCTCCACAACTTCGACGTGTTGAGTTGAGGCAGGACTCCACTCTGGATCGGGGTCGTCGGGTCGCCTCGCACCGTCGATATTCCCGATCATCAAATCGTATAGCGGCTTCTTCAGGCAAACCGCTTCGACTTCGCCTATGTAGAAAGGGGTGTTGACATGAATCTTCGCAACTGGCGCTCTCACACATTTGCTGTCGGCCATAAGTGTCCATTTTGAATCGCCAGTGAACTGTTCTTTAGCGATTAGATCTTCTCTGACAATGACCCCACTGCAACCAGAGTCTCTTAGGACAGTCACTTCATGATTTCCGACGCGTCCCTTGGAAACAGGCATGTTCTGGACGGTCATCGCTGCACTGGCGACGACGGGGATGGATTTCCCGTTGGCAAGGAGAAGTTGGCCATCGGTTATGCACTCTTGCACGTCCGCGGGAGTAGCTGCGCGCTCGGTCTCACTCGGAAGAATGACGCTCCCGCCGCACACCTGATGGTCAGATCTACTGGTTTGCCGTTGATTGGAGAAACGTCTCTGTCGGTTGCCCACCGCTGCATTGTCCGTACTGCCCCGCTGCCCGCTACTTTTGTTTTGAGGACAGTTAGCCGCTCTGTGGTCTGTAGCGTTGCAGGTGAAACAGCCTCTTGAATGCCCTTCCCTGGGAGGAGGCGTGGAGTCAGTGTGTCTCTGGCTCGTCTGGCTCCCCTGGATCTGGTTCCCATGGCTTGCCGTCTTCTGAAAGTGTTTCGTCGCGCTGGGTGGCCCCAACGTTTTCTCATGAGCGATGAGATATCTTTCAGCAGCCTCAGCAACGTCTTTTAGCGTCTGCAACTTTTGTATTTCCAAGTGGATCGCGAGGTCCTTAGGGCAGGCGTTGAGTAATTGTTCCCTCACGATCTGCTCATGGAGACTCTCGTAAGTCTTTCCTTTGCCTGATAATTCCACCCACTTGTGTAGATATGATGACAGGCGCTCCACAAATTGCTTTGGTGTCTCGTCTGACAAAGGCCGGCATTCACGAAAGCGTTGACGGTAGCCCTTTTCTGTAAAGTTGTAGCACTGCAATAGGGCCGCTTTCAAAACGTCGTAGTCTTTGGCGTCATTATTCGACAGTCTACTGTAGACATCGAGCGCCTTCCCCGTCAGTAGTGCGCTGAGTATGATCGCCCAGTCTTGACGTTGCCATTTAGCGCTTTCGGCGAACCTTTCAAACCTCGCTAGATAGCTGTCGATCTGGTCCTTTTCGTCGACAAATGCTGGCAATTTTGGAGCTTTGAAGTCGCTGATAACGTGTGGCGCGTGCTGCTGTTGTTGGATTCGCGCCATCTCTAACTGGAACTGACGCTCAGCTTCCCTTTCTTCACGCCTGCGTTCCTCTTCTCTTTCTTCACGCTGCCGCTGCTCTTCTCTTTCTTTTCGGCGACGCTGCTCTTCTTTTTCTTGACGCCGCTCTTCTAATTCTCTTTCTTCTCGGCGACGTTGTTCTTCTAATTCTCGTTCTTGTATTCTCTCCTGGGATTTGACGTACTCCGTCAGCTGTTTGCCTTTCAGATTCAGTGCAATCCCTTTCTGCCAGAAGTCAGCCATCTTGATGCTTTTCTGGAAAGTTCTTTTCTGGAAAGTTCTTTTCTGGAAAGTTCTTTTCTGGAAAGTTCTTGACTGTGCTGTACCTTTCTAGACTGTTCTAGAACAGCACGCTTTCTGCAGTAGCGCTGATGCTTGTCACTAGTCGCTTTCGCTGACGCAGGCCCCGCTGTCCTCGTCGTATGCGACGCTGCACCCCGCTGGTGTTGATGTACACGCTCCTGTGCTGAAGTAGACGCGACGTCCGCTCGCCGCTCTCTGTAACACTGGCGATGTAGCTCCGAGACTGTCCCTCGACGTAGTCTTACGGCAGCCACGTAGTCCCGCTCTGTTGTTCGCTCACGAAGCAACTCTTCGGCGACTACACGCCCTTGCAGTCAACCCGAATCTATCGGTGATGTAGTCCCAGTATGTTGGCCCCTCTCGACGCAACTCGTTGGCGGCTACCCTCGATGACTGCCTCTCGTAACGTTGACTCGCTTGTTGTAGCAGTTGAACCCTTGGCTATGGCGTGAATCGCGGCTTGACCCCCAAAATGTTACACTCGATTTGATGTTGGTGTTTTCTATCAGTATTTGATTCAGCCCCGATGCTTGAATTCCTGATAGTTGTGTAACTCAGATTCGTTTATCCACGCAGCCCGTCCAAACAGCATACAAGTCACAAAGTCGACGTATGAAGTTTTCCACTTTTATTCAGCATACATCAACAACTGCATACAATTCTCAACTCAACTCAACAACTTTCACAGCAACTCTTAAATCACTATCAACAACTTTACTATCTCTCAACAGCAACTCGGCACACGATTAAATAACCTCTCTCTTTTCTGGAACAATTTGGTACATGGTAGAAATGACGTACTGCCACCAATCGAACTAAAGATCGTCATCACTGACTTACGTCATACCTATTTCCTCTACTTCCGGGAACATTCACGACCTTCGATATCCATCGGGAAATTTCTATCGACAGATCACGAAAATTCTCCAATAATATCGACCAACGAAAATTATCAACGTTATACAAAACCACTCCTAACAACAATGCAAACTCAAATCAAAGGTAAATAAACTCCATTATTGAATACTTTGCAAAACGAAACGATTAGATCTATCGTACACGTTTCCGACGTACTACCATTCGCGTTTCAACGTAACAATAATGATGTTTGTATTCTATTTTGCTTTTGTAAACGGGGGTTCGATAAGTTGGGGTGAAGCCTCAGCCGTCCCCTGCGTGGGATGTCTTTATTGTAAAGCGACTGGCTGGTGGAGAGCTTTCGGTTTTACCACTAGGGTTGTTTCAGCAGATCTTTTATGCGGATCAGGGGTTGTCCGGTCCTGATTTGGCTCGGAAGAGTCCGCTGGACCTATCCTATCCTATCCTGTCCCGTAACCCGAAGGTCGTAGGGGCACCACAGATGATCGTTTAACCAGCATACTCCATCTTTCTCTGTCCTCAGCAGCCCTGATGGCTTCGCTCAGTGTCAAACCAGTCCATTCTCGAATGTTGTCCTCCCACCTCTTTTTCGGTCTCCCTTTTCTTTTACCTCCTTGCACTGTGCCTTGCAGAATAGTCTTTGCAAGGCCTGATGATCTGGTGATGTGGCCATACCACCGAAGTTTCCGTTTCTTCACCACTGTTAGCAGGTCATCATGTTGTCCAATAGCTTGTGTGATGGTCTGTCGGACTTCGTCGTTGGTGATGTGTTGGGTATAGGAAATGCCCAGAAGTCTTCTGTAGCACCTCATCTCCATGCTTTGTATTCTTCGTTGGAGATCTGCTGTGAGGGTCCATGCTTCGCAAGCATATAGGAAGATGGAGATGACAAGGGAGCGCAGCAGTCTTACTTTGGAATGTAGACTGATGGTCATGTCTTTCCAAATGGGCTTCAACCTTGTCAGGGCAGCAGTTGTTTGTGCGATCCTGGAGAGGACTTCCTGTCGGGACCCATTGTCTGATACAATGGCTCCTAAATATTTGAAGCTATGCACTGTGTCGAGGGATTGGCCTTGGACTTTGATGTCCGTATTGATGCCATTGGTGTTGTTGGTCATCATTTTGGTCTTCTCTGCACTTATTTCCATTCCATAGGCTTTGGAGGTGGTGTCAAGCCTCTGTACCAGCTGTTCAAGTTCTTGTTCCTCTCCAGCCAATCCATCAATGTCATCTGCAAAACGAAGATTGGAGATTGCTCTACCCCCTATGCTGACTGTGCCTTCATGGTCTGCAAGAGCATCCGACATGATTCGCTCTAGGAAGATGTTGAAGAGTGTTGGAGAGAGTAGGCATCCTTGACGCACACCGATTGTTGTTCTGAACCAATTCCCGATGGCTCTGTTGTGGAGGACTGCACTGGTAGCCTTGTCATACAGGCTTTTGATGACTTCAATAATTTTTGGGCTGATGTTGTACACTTTCATTGTTGCCCATAGAGCTGCATGCCAGACTCGGTCAAACGCCTTCTTGAAGTCTATGAACACATGATATAGATGTTGTTGGTGCTGTAGGTATTTCTCACAGATTATTCTGAGGTTGAAAATCTGCTCAGTGGTACTTCGCCCTGCCCTGAATCCTGCTTGTTCTTCAGCTATGATTTGTTCAGCTTGGGGTTTCAACCTGTTGAGTATTATTTTCAGGAGGACCTTGCTGGGATGGCTGATGAGGCTGATGGTGCGGTAATTTTCACACTCCTGAAGGTTACCTTTTTTGGGAAGAGTGATGACAAGCGACTGGGTCCATGGTATAGGCCACTCCCCACTCTGCCAGATCTTGTTACAGATAATGGTGAGGGCATCAATCATCGCTTCTCCTCCTGCTTGTAGCAGTTCCGCGGGTATGTTGTCCACTCCTGCTGACTTCCCTTTCTTTAGCGCTTGCACTGCTGCCTCAACTTCTTCCCTGAGAATTGGGAGGATTTCTTCTTCTTCTCTGTTCTCTGGACATGCTAGAACTGATGGGTCTCCATTTGGTGTATGGTTGTAAAGGTCAGAGCAGTACTCTGTCCATCTGTCCAAGACTTCTTGTTCTTCTGTAAGGCATATGCCAGACTTGCTTTGGATAGTGGAGACTTTGGGCTGTTTGACACTTGTCAGTCGCTTCACAGTCTGGTAGGCCTTCTTGCTGTTGTTCTTGTTCAGACTGTTCTCTATTTCCTGGCATTGATCTTCTATCCAGTTCTCCTTTGCTGTGAGCATGCCTTTTCGGATGTCATTGTTGATTTTTCGGTAGACATCAGCTCCCTGTGAGGGGTTCTTTTTCTTTTTCATCTCTCTTCGTTTATCACACAGATCCAAAAGTTCAGGTGTAATCCACAGCTTCTTCTTTGGTCGGTGCTTGCCAAGGATCTCAGTGGCGGCATCTGTCACAGCTGAGTTGAAGGTGGTGGTCATGGTGTTGACATCTACTTCACCAGCCCCCAAAATGAGCAGTGGTGCAAATTTCCCTCCAATTGTGGCCTGAAATAGTTCTGCCACCTCCGGGTCTTGCAGTTTGTCCAGGTCGAACTTCAGTCTAGTGCACTTTGCTGTATTTACTCTCTTCAAGTGGAGCCGGAAAGACATCATCACGAGATCGTGGTCACTTCCGATGTCTGCTCCTGGAAAAGTACGTGTCCTGCCAATGTTGATGCTTGATCTGAAGCGTTTCTTGACCATGATGTAGTCATGATGCTCCCCGCCAGGACTGTGCCATGTCCATCGTCTGGAGTTTTTGTGGAGACCAAGCGTGTTTGCCAGTACCAGATTGTTGTATCTGGCAAACTCCAAGAGTCTCAGACCCCTGTCATTTGTCTCGTTGTTGCAGTGGGGTCCACATGTGTCTCCCCAGTTGCGGTGCGCATCTTGGCCAACCTTGGCAATAATGTAATAATAATGTAATGTAATGTAATGTCACACAGACGTTCTTGCGAAATTCGGGCGGTCTTCTCAGCGAAATGCGCAACAGCCGCAAGATCAGCGCTAACCAGGACACGGGGGCTTTTTGTGTGGTGGGTGGGGGTGGTGGTGGTAGAGATGGAGAGAAAGAGAGGGGGAGGAGGGGAAACGGGGCTTGGAGTGCATGTTGGGTGTATTGATGTTTCTGGGACTCGCCGCTCCTCCCGCTTCGCTCAGGAACTAAAACCACTTTTTTTTAATTGCATCTCCTGTGAATAAGTATGACCGTTGTCGTTGTTGTTGCAGGTATATCCACAGCAAGGACAAACCGTTCACCTGTGATCAGTGTGGAAAGGGGTTCTGTCAGTCCAGGACGCTGACAGTGCATAGAGCGCTACATTTCCAGGTAGACAATGATGGTGATGATGATGATGATGATGATGATGATGATGATGATGATGATGATAATGATGATGATGATGATGATGATGATAATAATAATAATAATAATAATAATAATAATAATAATAATAATAATAATAATAATAATAACAAGTGCTGGACTCTAATGGTTGCAAGTTCCCTCGTGAGCACACACAGACGCACACACACACACCCATACGACGCACGCACAAATCTACACACACACCCACACACACACACACATTCTGTATTTTAGACAATAAAGAAGAAGGAGGAAGAGGAGAAATATGCAGGCTGTGTTGAAATTTATCAAGACAGTCATGCACATTTAGATGCTGTATTAGCTGCTCAGCGACTACTCTTTCTAGCAGTTTAGATAGGTAAGGAAGGTTAGGTCTAAAATGTTTGCATACTGTAGGGTCAAAACCAGAATTCTTTAGTTTGTTTGTTTTTATTGTCTTCTTCATGGAAATGATAAGACCAAAACAAAAAAAAAAGATTGATCTTACATAGTCACAAACTGTGCAGTACATGAATAAAGAAATACATTGGGGCGTTCAGAGTTAATACTTATGCATCATATAAACTGGCCAATTGAAGAAGATATGAACACTTTTGCCAATTGAATACAAATTTCAAAGCTAATTTCTCCTATTTTTGCTAAATTTCTAGGCAATGTATCGTGCATAGTGTCACATTGATATAATGCATGTTTCAAAGAAAAATTTTCTTTGCACACACACACATAACGTTTTTACAATACTTGGTTCTCACAGAATTCATAATATATTATAAATTCGGTAGGCCACGCAAGTAACAGATCTGGGAAATCCGCAATGTTTATTATACTGTTGTTTAAAATGACAACCTTTTTTGACCTCTTGAACTATCAAATTAGACACTTATTTGACAGTCAGTGGTAATGACAAAGAGACCGCGTTTATACGTAAAGCACCGTAGTAATAATAATAATAATAATAATAATAATAATAATAATAATAATAATAATAATAATAATAATAATAATAATAATAATAATAATAATAATAATAATAAGATAGATAGATAGATAGATAAACAAATAAATGGAAGATAGATAGATAGATAGATAGATAGATAGATAGATAGATAGATAGATAGATAGATAGATAGATAGATAGATAGATAGATAGATAGATAGATAGATAGATAGATAGATAGATAGATAGATAGATAGGTTTAATTAATTAATTATTTAATTTAAAAAAAAATTTGAAATTTAACCGTACGCGTTTTTTTTTTTGTCATTTTGATTCTTGATTGTGCAATGTAACATTTAAGATGTAGCCCTATGATAATGTTTGTCCTCTTGTGGAGGATATGCACAAACTTATGCGCACTCCAAACATAATCCAATTTTAGAACATAATTGGGATTACAAGTAAAACAAGGTAAGCGTATTTCGCTAAAACCACGACGGATTAACCAAGAAGAATAGATCTTCGGAAAGAATTAGTGTATCCCCGATAGCAGAGAGGTAGCTGCAGCAGTAGGCCTATGTATCATATAGCATACATACAGTACTATTGAAGCCCCCCTTCTGCATCGGGGATTCACCCATTTTTTCCAAAGATTCGTTCTTCTTAGTTAATGCGCCTGCGCTAAAACTCATTTCCATGTCAGGAGTTAGGTCTACAAGCCAAAATGTATTTTCCATTCTATGTTTCAGGGTGGCAAGTTTACTAGAGGAAGAAAGAGCAAGAAATGAGCAGACTGAAAATGACTAAATTGACGACAGTGTTTGCGTCACAGAGGATAGCGGTGTCTCCAAGGTTCACGTTTGCCTCTCAAAGAAAGCGTCGGCGACTCTCAAATACTCTGTGTGTGGGGGGGGGGGGGGTGTAGGGGGGGGTGGGGGGGGGTGGGGGGGGGGGTACCCACAAAAGCGCACAAATGGGTAGCAGACCTTGTCTTTCTTAGTAACAAATGGGTTCATTTGCTTGGAACCCACTTTTTTCCAGGACCCCACTTTTTTTTAAGTGCGCGGGAGTGCTCTTTTAGTGCATGGGAGTGCAGTTGTAGTGCATGAGAGTGTTTTAAGTACACAGGAGTGCTCTATCCGGGACGGAGAAAATACAGTCCATTTTCGGAGAAATTTTGAAGAAAATTCGACCTATTTCGTCGCCTATAGCAGACGATCTAGGTCAACTTTTTAGACGGAAAGTGCCAATTTTGCATTAGATTCTTACATTTTTAGAAGAAGTTTGCGTTCTTTCCGTCAAAAAATCACTTTCCGATTCCTACATTCTTAAATAAACCCAGTTGTGATGTATTGCAAGTATGTGGGTGTGTGTGTGTGTGTGTGAGAGAGAGAGAGAGAGAGAGAGAGAGAGAGGGTGTGTGTGTATGTATGTATGTGTGTGTTCGTGCGTGTGAATGCCCTTTGCACACAATATGTACCATAATATGAAAATTTATGTTGAAAACCTTGCATTGGGTATAAAATGGGATCATCAACGATGCCAACGATGCCCAACGTCATAGACGAGTGTTGAAAGCGGTATAAATAGAACACTCATCTATTTACGGACGATGAAGCGGTTGTTCGCCGTTGATCCTCACAAAAGCTATGATAACGTGTGATGAGCGACTTTTAGACTGGATCTCGTCCTCATACTTTAAAGGCCGTGCATATAATATACAGTACTAGAGTTCGTTTTGCTCGACTTTGGCTTTGTGTGAAACAGGGTATTCTGTTTGTGAGACGCCTGAAGCATAAACATCCATAGTACAACAAATTGCGTGTGTAATAAATTAAAAACACATAGAAATATGCACGTGTTCGTACCACTACAAATGTCTTTGCTTTCATGTATCTGTGGTTGATCGACATATTTGTTCACACATTTTTGGCAGAATTAATTAATTTTGATCTGTATTAACTAATAAAGGCAAAAATGACGTTCTTTGGAATCTCACGTTTTAGTTTGTGTACAGTAATAACTGTATATTATATTATTGCATGCAATGTAGCTACTAAAAAATGAATGTGTGCGTGTGTATATGTGTGTGTGTGTGTGTGTACGCGCGTATGCCTATGCGTGTGCGTGTGTGTGGATGGGTGTGTGTAAATATTAAGCTGGAAAATGATCTGATCATTATCAATGTATTTTGCGTAAACAAACAAATCAAAGATCTTCCAAATGCTCATTTAGAAGAATAAAATATTATGTATAGCTGTTTTTTTGTTTACTTTCATTATGTTATGATGTCATACATATTCATCTGCTGACGTCAGCAGCCTCACTTCAGTACATTCTGTACAGTTTTGCGATGTAGTCTTGTACCTAATTTACATAATCTGGCAGATAACTGCAGATCTTGTGTTAAGGGACTACATTTTAATGTTTCGCTTGTAATAATAATTTCCTTCGTTACTTTTTGCTTTATAATTGATATTTTTTTTACACATTTGTGCCTTGTAAAATAACTTTCGCTTGCTTTTAGTTTTATAACTGATACATATGTGCTTTGGTCAGGTTGTAAGCTTTTTCTTCGTTTGATGCGAAGGTAACAAACACCAGTATTACGAGCAACGAATTTTCGATTTATAAAAAATCTTTATCTGGTAAACCATGGACTGGTTTCTTTGTTTGTTTGTGTTTTATAAATGTGTAATATTAACAGTTCTGAAACGCTTGTGGCCTTATCGTGATTTTACACTAATCTTTACTTCGTAATATTTTGTTGTACAATGCACATGCGTGTCTTTGTCTCGTGGCAAGAGCATTTTTTGTTTCATTTTGTTTTATAAATTAAAAGCATCAAGTCCCATTCTTCCCTCGGTCGTCCACGTTGGCTCAGTTGTTTGGGGCGTGAGATGAGGCGCTTCAAAGCAGCTAGTTGGCGTCATGGGCTGCTTGCGTTGAATCTTGTTTCAGGCTGCGCCTTGAACTGCTAGCACAAGAATTTAACAATTATAATACTATCATAAAAACCATTTGTAACGTGGCCTTTTCATGGCATACTAACCTTCTTCATTTAAATATTGTAGTATAATTGACATAAATTTCCTTAACAATTGTTGTGCCTTATCATGTATTATTACTTTTTTTGGTGTTGTTTTCTGTGTAATTCAAAATAATGGCATTTCAGACACATTCGTGCCTTGTAAGGGTTTATTCCCTGTTGTACAGTAAAATTACGTTCTTCGTTTGTTTTCATTTTATATAATTGATATTTGATACACATTTGTGTCTTCGCATGTTTTCGTCTTCTTGTAAAAACTTCGTTTGATTTTGTTGTAAATGTATTTGATATTCCGTACAAATATTTTGTGCCTTATCGTGTTTTCCAACTCTTGTATTACATAACACCTGTATTAACTTTCCTCCTTTAATTGTTTTTTTTTTGGTACACGCACAGTTGTGAATTGCGGTGTTGTCATTTTATACACAATACTGTCTTATGCCCACGCCTCAGCCAACCCAATCCAGTGCCCATTTGTACAGCGCAGAATGATGTTCTTGCCAAGAAGACATGCGTAGGGCGTTGTATAGGTTACTTTGTAGCTCTGTTTTGCAAAAGTCTTCCGCATTTTGCTGTATATTTTGATTTACAAGCAATAAAAGTATTTTCTGTGACTCAAGTGTTCATATTTTCTCTCTCTCTCTCTCTCTCCTCTCTCTCTCTCTTTCTCTGTCTCTCTCTCTGTCTCTCTCTGTTTCTGTCTCTCTCTCTCTCTCTCTCTCTCTCTCTCTCTCTCTCTCTCTCTCTCTCTCCCTCTCTATTTCCTTATTTCTTTCATGCCTCCTACTCCATTTCCACTGCCTCCTCCCTGTCATTCCATCGGTATGGTTGTTTTTCTAATTTTCCTATGCATATGTTTGCATTCAATAATGTTATTTAATTACATTAATTATTTAAACAGTCATGCTGTTTCTGTCTTCTTCTTCTTCTTCTTCTTCTTCTTCTTCTTCTTCTTCTTCTTCTTCTTCTTCTTCTTCTTCTTCTTCTTTTTGGGTTAAATGAACGTAACCGAACCAACCAGTAAAACATGTGAGTAAATATGTATTATCCTATTATTAACGATATCATAGAGCAGTATTATCTGAAATTCATTCGGCAAATTTTATTTTGTCAGTGACCACACACCATGAAATATCACTTTACACAATTTTCACCGTACAATTTCTACTTCAGCAAATACTTCCCTTGATTCCTGTTCCGCTCTCTAGAACAGAAGTCAGAAATCGTGCTCTGAATTTGAAAACTTCGAAGACAACAGTGAAACCGTGTGCATTTCAACTGTATCGAATCTCTCCATCGCAACCAGATAACTCTGAAAAGTTCGTAAAGAATTGATAGTTAATTACTTCTTTTTTTTTTTGGATGGGAGCTTCGGGGGGAAAGGGTGTCTTCTCACCTGCACATTTGAAACAAAAGCGAGGGAGGCTCATCAGCCACTAGTCACCTCTTTGTTGTGATTCACGCCGTGGATTGGGATGTGTCTAATGGCCGTTACGGAGGGCCAGGTGAGACCGACGTGTGTATTTCGATTTCCTTTGATCGTTAAATCAATCACTGAGGGACAAATTCACGCTCACGCATTCTGTTTTCTTTGGAGTGTTTGGGAACGCAGTAAATTAAACAAAGTTAGGCTTACATAGGATGCCTAGTACCCTGGTCACAATGAAATTTATTGTTAAACAACCAACTACCTCTGTCTACAAAACCATCTCCAATAAAATTAAAGATAGTTCCGATTACGCTTTGGGGGGGAGGGGGAAGGAGGGGAAAAGGGAGGGAGGGGGTGGGGCTACTAACAGTTTGACATTTTTTATCCGGATTACAGAAGTCACAGTGTGCATTTGACTCTTAGATTGGCGTTGGAAGACACTAGAGTTTTCTACTCCTCCTCCTCCTCCTCCTCCTCCTCCTTCTTCTTCTTCTTTTTCTTCTTCTTCTTCTTCTTCTTCTTCTTCTTCTTCTTCTTCTTCTTCTTCTTCTTCTTCTTCTTCTTCTTCTTCTTCTTCTTCTTCTCATCTTCTTCTTCTTCTTCTTCTTCTTCTTCTTCTTCTTCTTCTTCTTCTTCTTCTTCTTCTTCTTCTCTTTGAGTTGCTTGAGTCCAATTTAATTTTTGGAAGGTCCCTTTGAACAGATTTGACACAGGATCATAAAGAAGAAGAAGAAGAAGAAGAAGAAGAAGAAGAAGAAGAAGAAGAAGAAGAAGAAGAAGAAGAAGAAGAAGAAGAAGAAGAAGAAGAAGAAGAAGAAGAAGAAGAAGAAGATTAAATAAACAACAACAACAATCTAACTGCACGATGCAACACCTTATCCTTAGGCTAGTAATTGCTAATCCAAGTTTTGTCATTAAGCCGGCGGAGTGGAAACTTTTTTTAAGGGGGGGGGGGGGGGAAGGGAGAGGGGGAATGTTATTGTGGTTGATGGGATGTGAATCGTTATGGTCGTGACGGGTGAGTGTCACAGTGATTTGTTGACGATGATTACTAACTGCCAGCAGCAATAGGCGTGTACAGTAGCGTAACGGTCGTTCAGGGTAAAACGTCACATTGTAGGCCTACCGTTGTTGTGTCGTCATCATGCAGGAAAATATAGCTTCTCCGACATCTGACCGCTTTTTTGCACATTCCAGTTAAGTTCACCAACATCATGAACAGTATCATCATCATCAGCAGCAGCAGCATCATCATCATCATCATCATCATCATCATCATCATCATCATCATCATCATCATCATCATCATCATCATCTAGATGTTGTAAGCTTATTTCAAAGTCAAAATATCTTCGTCCACCACCAGACCCAGAGGTGACATTTAGAAGGCTTTCTAACTTATTTATTTGTTAAGTTATTTATTTATTTTATTTTTAGATGTTATATTTCATGTTTTTTTATGGGGGATGGGAGAGGGTGACGTGTGAGTGGGGCGTGCGTGTGTGTTTGTGGGTGAGAGTGTGTGGGTGGGAATCCCAGAGGAAATTTTAACCGTAAACGCAGAAGTAAACGAGCCGTCAAATGGCCGCCGACCGTCTGTAGTGTTGGGCTCAAACAATGTGTTAAGAGGACTAGCTTACAACTATAAGGCGATACATCGTTTGTTGCCATAATAGCCAGTCCTACAGCCCACTACACACTCATAATTATTCTCGTCCCCTATACGCTTATGTGTCCGGGGACGTTAATCTATATAACTAACTAACACTCCACCTCGTAACTTCTGGGAGCATGTTAAAAAGGAAATTGCTTTCTACACAGGAAAAGTCTCCTCTCTGAAAATCCTTTTCGGGAAGAGAGGGGACTATAAACTGATTAAAAAAAAAATACACAGGAAAAAACATACGACTTACTGAACAGGATATTTTACTTGGCTATAATGTAGAAAACATGCTTAGAAAAGAAGTGCAATTGATTAACCATATTTTATTGATTGGAAAAATGTGTAATAGTAAATTCAGATACGGAGACAGATTGATAATTGAATATATTTTTGATTATGAAATGAAGCTTAGAGGTTTTAAAAAAGATTAATAATGATGAACTTATGCAATGACAACCGGAAAACTGCCTATTGCTTTTGATATTTGATATTATAAATTTACATGTATACATTTATGTTAATTAAAAAAAATGTTCTACATAAAGAAATATCAAAAAGAACCAATGAAGAAGACCTAAAAAAAAAAACTGATTAAAAAAAAAAAAAGAAGAAAAAAAACAAGGAAAAAAAAAGGTGGATTAGGTCTGCATGCAACTGAGGTTCAAAAAAAAACAAAAAAACTAACACTCCACCCAACCCCATCTCTCTCTCTCTCTCTCTCTCTCTCTCTCTCTCTCTCTCAATAATAACAACAAATCAACAATAGGAAATCCACCCCTTCGGATATTATTTTAGCGTTTCTTATTCTCTTTTAACCTCACCATCGCCCTTCTTTCGCAGCCAACACACATCACATCGTCAGTGTGTCGTCGACTGCTAACCTTACCAACAACCTCGGGAGGTCTGGGACAGAGTTGCAGTCTCGCACCAGAACAACACACCTGCGCGTGCGCGAAGCTCAGCTCTGTAATGGCTGATCACGCTTCCTGTCAGGTAGAGTTGTCACCCCTTGGTGCAGTAATTAACCTTGTAGCGCCGGGACTCGTTGCTTTGACAGATAGTGGGGAGTGAATGCGTGAATGGAGTGGTAAGGGGTGGGGATGGGGTGGACGTATCTATGTGGGTGAATGTGTGTAGAAGAAGAGGGGGAGGGGGAGAGGGAGAGGGGAGGGAATAGATGTTGAGTGACAAGCCTATATAATAAAGAGATCGCGAAAATAGATCGAAAACATACATATCGGCGACGTAGCGTTAGAGATCTTAAACGCCAATTTATTAGTTGCGATAATGTGTTAGTGGTGCAATTCTGATTCTTTAATGTATTTTATCTCATTACGTTTTA
Organism: Oncomelania hupensis; assembly: GCA_036898135.1. Lineage (NCBI taxonomy): Eukaryota > Metazoa > Mollusca > Gastropoda > Littorinimorpha > Pomatiopsidae > Oncomelania > Oncomelania hupensis. The sequence goes on from CM072526.1 coordinate 22,675,410, forward strand.
ATTTAGATACCCATGCGGGTATGCGTGAGTATGCGTGTGCGTGTGGGGGTTGCGAGTGGGCGTGCGCCTGTGCTTTACTCCTTAAAATAACTTTCTCTATTAAAGTATTTTAATGTTTTAATGTCCAGTGGAAGGTTGTTTGTTGTTGCAGAGGGACTGAATGTTTTACCGCATCATCAAAACGAAATCCTATGTATTTTGAATTCATTGGGTAATAAAGTGTCTTGATTGATTGATTGATCTTTACGAATAGCAGGCATGACACGGGATGTGGCACGATGAACATGCTTTTCAACAGTTTTGAAACTGGCTACATGAATGTAGATAGCTTTATATTGGTACCCAGCTCGATTCGTTTCAGAGTTGAAGTGGATGCTCACCGAGGTCGCTCCTCGCCCGGTTGTTGTTTGTGTAACCCTGCCCCAAGATAAAGTTGGACTCACTGTTAATATTTCCTTTGGCAACGATTGCTTTAGTGTTGTGTCTACTGTATGTATCAAACGGTACCCTTTCCTTTTTCATCCCCACCTCCCCATGACAACCCTCCTCCTTTTCTCTCCTCTTCCTCCCTTCCCGACACCTCTATCGTAATCAGCCATTGCTGCTCTCTTCTTGTATTCTTCTCAGCGTTGGGAATTTATTTTCAGTTTTACTGTTTATTAGTATTTACTATTTTCCTTTTACTGTTGTTTGTTGGGACAATCAACATTCTAATTATAGTTCTAGAATTCCCGCTAATGTAGGGGAAAAGGCTTGTTCATAGAAAAGACCTTGGGAGCCCACCTAGTCTAGTCTATGACAATGACGCATCAGTGTTGCATTTTGTGTAGATGGGAAATCCCAGCTCTCACAGACACACACAATGAAGGTTAGGCTAAAGATCAGCAGGAGACGAGGCATGGACATTAGAACTGTCCCAAAGAACAATGGATTGGTGTTGGTAGAATTAAAGTATACAATCATCGTTGGCGCTGTTCTGCCATTGTATTTGTTATGACAGAACGCTGAAACACTAATGATTTTGACATATTTTTTCTTAAATGGAGGGGGTGGCTAAGGGGAATGATTGAAGGGTTAGGGGAATGGGTGGGGGTTGGGACAGGGATTTGGAGATGTCAGAGATTACAACAAACATTTTTTTTGGAGCGAGATAGGTCGGATTTCCGGCTCAAATCAGTTTGACAGGAAGTCAAAACATGGACAACGACTACGCTGCCAAAAAATAATAATAATAATAATAATAAAATAAAAAAAACACTAAAACGTCAGCTGCCCCCCGACGTCAGCAAGTGACCTCTGACCCTCCACTCCTGTGTCAGTCCCGCAGTCACGCAGGACGCTCGTTTGATTGGTCACGCTCAATTATCGTGATGATGACGAGATTCTCTCGGCGATTAAAAGTGCGGAGCGGACAAATTAGCGGAACGAAGAAACGGCCGTTGGAGAAACAAACGGTCCGAGCGGCTGATAACGGTCCAGATTTAGAGGTAGCTGGACAATGATGAGAGTGGAAAATGTTGAGCGGATGGAGCAAAGGAATGCAAGGGACTGGACACCGTAATCTGATTTTAGAATTTAAAAAAACAAACAACTTGTTGTTGCAGCGCGACACACAAAAGCAAGTACATGTAGCCTTAACATCGGTATACATATAGACATGATACAGACTAGACATTTGTAATAATTAAAACTTAAGATGAGAGTGGTTATCGTTATTTATTATGTTATTATTGAGGATTTGTATAGCGCACATATTTCGCCGTACTTGGTGACTCAAGGCGCTGGCCGATACAGGATCTAACTCAAGCTGCCCGAGGCGCCAACTTGCAGCCTTTGGGCGCATCGTAATAACGCTCTAGACATCTGAGCACAATTGTTGGCAGCCAGGGATGGGGGAGAAGGACCTATATAGGTGCATGCTGGGTGTGTTCTTGTCACCGGCTCTCACCTGTCTAGGACATGAGCGTCAGGATCTTTAAAGTCCGTTATGATGGAATGTATGCGACACAGACTAGACCTCGGTTTATACTCTCATCCGAATTAGAAGAAGAAGAAGAAGAAGTAGAAGAAATGGTAATAGATATACACATTTTACATAACCTCTGCAGTGTAGATTGAGTCATCTGGGGGCAGGTTGTGTCTTTTGGGGTAGGTCGGGGCTCCTTGTGCCATGGGGTAGGTTAAGCCTTCCTTCTTTCACCCCCCCCCACCCCTAACCCTTCTTCCCCCCAACAAAAAAGTATTTCTTTGTACTTTTTCTCTGTTTTTGCACTATTTTTGGTTTATAGACGCCTTCATTTACCTAGGAGTTCATGTCCCCTACACGCTTAATGTGTCCGGGGACGTTAATCTACTAAAGAAGAAGAAGAAGTAGGAGTTCATGTTGCTTGCCGCCTTTGCTGTTAGTAGGCTACCTGCAGAAGGAGGAACTGTAGATGTTTTTGTGGTTTTTTTGTGTACTAAAAGTAAGTTGATGCCATCTTAAACAAAACTTGTATGTTTATTTTTCAAATTTTCTTGAAGTTGTGTTCATTGTTGCTGAAGATAATGGCTACAATAGAATAATATTTTGAGTGGATCCAAATGGAAAAAGATTCCAGAGTGTTGACTGAAAAGATTTTGTTACCACCAATCCTCTTGGGGCAGGTTGGGCAAGGGTGTCAGCAACACAACCTGCCCCCAAAAGACACAACCTGCCCCCAGATAACTCAATCTACACTGCAGAGGTTATGTATATATCTATTACCCTTTCTTCTTCTTCTTCTTCTTCTTCTTCTTCTTCTTCTTCTTCTTCTTCTTCTTCTTCTTCTTCTTCTTCTTCTTCTTATTATTATTATTATTATTATTATTATTATTATTATTATTATTATTATTATTATTATTATTATTAATAATTTTGTATGTGTGTGTTGTCACTTAAAAACACTTCCTGGATTTTCAGTTTATATTTTTTTTAAATACTTTACTTCTGCTCAGAAGTGCATTTAAATTACAACTTAATTGAAAAGGATTTACAATAAAACAATCTTTCATTTATTGACTGTTCACACATAGAGGTAATACTAGACAATTTATATTAAACATTTAAATCACATTAAAAACTGCGATTATTTTTATAAAAGTGTACCACTTGAAGATCTAGCAATAATTTGCAAAATTCTTGTAACATTTGGATGATACAGGGGTTATATATATATATGAATGCATGGAACACTATATATATGAGAACTATATATACTTAGAACATGGACTTGTACACATGTTAATGTAGTTAACTTTTTAATGTTATTATCATCATAACGAACTGTATTTTCTAGTAACGAATATTTGATGATTGCACATATTCTAATAAGATATAGTTAAGGAACCTGAAGTGATTTGTGCTCCCTCCTTCGCTAATCTGTTACATATCTTTCCAATTAATTCCATAATATCAACGTTTATTTGTTTGGAAACATGCAATTTATCATATGTTTAATTTCATATCTAAACTCACTTCTAACTTTACAGTTCCATTGTTTTCCTGCATAAAGAACCGCTTTTGAATCAACACATATACTAGTAGGCCAAACAATTCTAAAGGTAAAAGTCATGATGCAATTTAAAGCCATCAAAGTTGTACGAAGTTCAGCTGTAAATATATACAAAACACTTTCCTAAATACCATGACCTTCTTATATTTATTGCAAGAATAATAAATCTATCTTATCCCGTTAGTTAGTTAGTTAGTTAGTTAGTTAGTTAGTTAGTTAGTTAGTTAGTTAGTTAGTTAGTTAGTTAGTTAGTTAGTTAGTTAGTTATTCATTTCTTAACTCGAAAGTCGTTGGGGCACCACAGATAATCGTTTAACCAGCGTACTCCATCTTTATCTGTCCTCAGCAGCAGTCATGGCTTCACTCAATGTCAAGCCAGTCCATTCTCGAATGTTGTCTTCCCACCTCTTTTTCTGTCTTCCTCTTCTTCTGCCTCCTTGCGCTGTGCCTTGCATGATGGTCTATGCAAGACTTGATGCTCTGGTGATGTGCCCATACCATCGGAGTTTCCGTTTCTTCACAACTGTAAGCTTTTCATCGTGTTGTCCAATGACTGGTGTGAGGGTCTGTCGGACTTTGTCGTTGGGGATGCGCTAGGTATAGGAAATGCCCAGAAGTCTTCTCTAGCACCTCATCTCCATGTTTTGTATTCTTCGTTGTAGGTCTGCTGTGAGGGTCCATGTTTCGCAAGAGTAATGGAAGATGGAGATGGATAGTAAAATATGAAGAATCTAACACTGAATAATAATAATAATAATAATAATAATAATAATAATAATAATAATAATAATAATAATAATAATAATAATTTGTACAGCGCCCTTCCCCACAAGAGCTCATAGCGCTCAACAAACTGACACATCTGTAAATAAAACGCTTATGATTTTAATACTTACTTTCAAATGTTGTTTTGCCTCAGTAGCTAATAATTTAGGATTATAATCTTTTTTAATTTGGCTATAGTCAAAATCAAATTTGCACATAATTATGTGTTCCCACGGTAAAATTAATGGTGGCAGAACTAAAATGTATGCGATATTAATGTCACTCTTATCAAAAAGGTATATATTTCATCTTGTACCACAATTGGAACAGATAAACACCTTAGTGACCACGTATGTTTAAGTAGCTAGTTGGGGTTTTTGATTTAATAGTAATGTTCCAGCTTCTTGGTTTTTTCTGAATGTGTTCGCACGAATTGGACCTCCAAATGAAACTATAATTTTAAAACGTTTTACTGATTTTCAAATAGTTCGCTTTTGTTCAGAAATATCACTTGAGAAATGTTCTGCTGGAATTGCTTGTAGTATTTCCTTTAACTTTTGGTGATTTATGTTCACTTTTTTTGCTAAGTATCGTTTAATTGCCAGTTTACTTAAAATATTTCAAAAGTAATGATTTTTTTAAAAATACTCTGTTTTGGAAATACATTACTTTTGTTCAGATTCAGAAGAATCGTTATATTTTGAGATAATCGAGACGATATCCAAAACGTTGTTGCATTTTCTGTATTGTTTATGACAATTGTACTTTAATTTGTTCTGAATTTTTTTTTTTATCCCAATAAATATTTCATTTTAATTTTAATACCATTACCTTGAACTGACAGCGAATAGGTTTTTAAATTTCATTATTTCACTAGTCTCTGTACGCATACCTGTGTAGAGATTGCAAAGACAAATATGTTATTCCTACCATATCCTATCCTATCCCATAACTCGGAGGTCGTAGGGGCACCACAGATGATCGTTTAACCAGCTTACTCCCTCTTTCTCTGTCCTCAGCAACCCTCGTGCCTTCGATCATTGTCAAGCCAGTCCATTCTCGAATGTTGTCCTCCCACCTCTTTTCAGTTTCCCTCTTTTTCTGCCTCCTTGCACCGTGTCTTGCAGGATGGTCTTTGCAAGGCCTGATGCTCTGGTGACGTGGCTACACCATCGGAGTTTCGTTTCTACACAACTGTCAGCATGTCATCATGTTGTCCAATGGATTGTGTGAGGGTCGGTCGGAGGTAATATGCTGGGTGTATGAAATACCCAGAAGTCTACTGTAGCACCTCATCTCCATGCTTTGTATTATTCGTTGTAGATCTGCTGTGAGGGTCCATGTTTCGCAAGTGTATAAGAAGATGGAGATGACAAGTGAGCGCAGCAGCCTTACCTTAAAGTGTAGACTGATGGTCCTGTCTTTTCAAATTGGCTTCAACCTTGTCAGGGCAGCAGTTGTTTGTGCGATTCTGGAGAGGACTTCTGTCAGGATCCATAGTCTGATATAATTGCTCCTAAGTATTAGAAGCTATACACTGTGCCTTCGTGATCTGCAAGGGCATCTGACATGATGCGCTCTAGGAAGATGTTGAAGAGTGTTGGAGAGAGTAGGCATCCTTGACGCACACCGATTGTTGCTCTGAACCAGTTCACGATGGCACTGTTGTGGAAGACTGCACTGGTAGCTTTGTCATGCAGGGTTTTAATGACTTCAATAATGTTAGGGTTGATGTTGTATACTCTCATGGTTGCCCGCAGAGCTGCATGCCAGACTCTGTCAAACGTATTATCGAAGTCTAAAGATGTATTTGGTGCTGTAGGTATTTCTCGCAGATTATTCTGAGGTTGAAAATCTGTTCAGTGGTGCTTCGCCCTGCTCTGAAACCTGCTTGTTCTTCAACTATGATTTGTTCAGCTTGGGGTTTGAAACTGTTGTGTATTATTTTCAGGAGTACTTTTCTGGGATGGCTGATGAGGCTGATGGTGCGGTAATTTTCACACTCCTGAAGATGACCCTTTTTGGGAAGAGTGATGACAATCGACTGGGTCCATGGTGTAGGCCACTCCCCACTGTGCCAGATCATGTTACATATAATGGTGAGGGCGTCAGTCATAGCTTCTCCTTTTGTTTGAGGCAATTCCGCGGGTATGGTGTCCACTCCCGCTGACTTCCCCTTCTTCAGCGATTGCACTGCTGCCACAACTTCTTCTCTGACAATTGGGAGGATTTCGTCTTCTTCTCTATTCTGGGGATATGCTAGGACTGATGGGTCTCCGTCTGGTATGTGATTGTAAAGGTCAGAGCAGTACTCTGTCCATCTGTCCAAGACTTCTTGTTCTTCTGTAAGGCCTATGCCAGGCTTGCTTTGGATCATGGAGACCTTGGGCTGTTTAACACTTGTCAGCCGCTTCACAGTCTGATAGGCCTTCTTGCAGTTGTTCTTTTTCAGACTTTTCTCTATTTCCTGGCATTGATCTTCTATCCAGTTTTCCTTTGCTGTGCGCATGCCTTATCGGATGTCATTGTTGATTTTTCGGTAGGCATCAGGTCCCTGTGAGGTGTTCTTTTTTTTAATCTCTCTTCGTTTGTCACACCGGCCTAAAAGTTTATGTGTGATCCACGGTTTCTTCTTTGGGTGGTGCTTGCCAAGGATCTCAGTGGCCGCATCTGTCACAGCTGAGATGAAGGTGGTTGTCATGGTGTTGACATCTATTTCGCCAGCTCCCAAAATGAAAAGTGGTGCACATTTCCCTCCAATTGTGGCTTGGAATATTTAGCCACCTCCAGGTCTTGCAGTTGGTCTAGGTCGAACTTCAGTCTGGTGCACTTTGTTGTGTTTACTCTATTCATGGAGCCGAAAAGACATCGTCACGAGATCGTGGTCACTTCCGATGTCTGCTCCTGGAAAAGTGCGTGTCCTGCCAATGTTGACGCTTGATTTGAAGCGTTTCTTTGCCATGATGTAGTCAATATGGTTGTGATGCTCCCCACTGGGGCTGTGCCAGGTACATCGTTTGGATTTTTTGTGGAGACCAAGCGCGTTTGTCAGTATCAGATTGTTGTATCTGGCAAATTCCAAGAGTCTCGGACCTCTGTCATTTGTCTCGTGGTTGCAGTGGGGTCCACATGTGTTTCCCCAGTTGTGGTGCGCATCTTAGCCAACCTTGACATTCCAAACGCCTTGCACTATGACTATGTCCCTTTTCGGCATTTGATCAAGGACAGCCTGCAGATGTTCATAGAAATCCTCGACTTCGCTGTCTGATGTTAAGGCATAGGACTGGATGATGGTGATGTTAAAAGTGGCTGCTCTCAGACGAATAGTAATAAGTCTACTGGGGACTGGGCGGCAACTCATGACAGTGGCTAGAATGTCTTTGTGGACCCAGAATCCAACACCGTGTTCGTACCTATCATATCTCCCGCTGGAATAAAGCTTGTGGTCTTTGTCGGTCGTTGTTTCACCTAGACCTTTCCGGCGCAGTTCGCTGATCCCTAAAATGTTCCATCAATAGTGGTCCAGCTCGTGGGCCAGTTCTTCTAATCTTTTAACTTTTCCTTCGTAGTTAGGGTTCTGACATTCCAGGTTCCTATGACGATGTTGTCTCTCGTGCGGATCTTGCTAAGATCTTGCAATCAGTAACACACTTATCACCTCCGTCCTTGTGGCCAACGGCTGGCGCGGTCCTTGTTGACCCGGGCGACGGCGGGTCCGCTATGGAGTGAGTGGTTCTTTTCATCACATTGTGTGTCTTGGGCAAGAAAGACCTGGCGAAGCCCAATCCTCTTCAGGCTGTTGGCCTTAGTCGAAATCCAACAGTACAGTGTGGCTCGCCTTGGCCCTGAGCACGTGGTCGTTGAATCTTTAGTAACGTGAGGTTCCCCCATCCTGGCCGGTGACTTCTGTGTAGAAGACTTTCGCCCAGGGATGCCGTGCTGACATCACCCCTGTTAGTCGCCTCTTTCGACACACCGGGAAACGTTAGGTCTATTCTATTCAGTGCCCGAACCCACAGGGTTGTTGTTACAATTGTTTCTGATGACGTGTATTGTATTGGTTAAATTACTGGTAAACCGAGAGCAAAGTCTACCAGTTCTTTCTTAATTTATAGTTGTTGTTTTCTTAATTATTGCAAAGACCATCCTGCAAGCCACAGTGCAAGGAGGTAGAAAAAGATTGAGACCGAAAAAGAGGTGGGAGGACAACATTCGAGAATGGACTGGCTTGACACTGAGTGAAGCCATCAGGGTTGCTGAAGACAGAGAAAGATGGAGTACGCTGGTTAAACGATCATCTGTGGTGCCCCAACGACCTCAGAGTTACGGGATAGGATAGGATAGGATTTTAAATTATATTTTAAATGGCCATGATTATAATAAAATTGGATTCAATTCAGACATTTGTTGATTTGTATCTGTCCTGTTCTCTTAATGTATTGCGAGTAATATATGTATGTATGTACAGTGTATGTATGTTTGTGTGTGTGGGTGGGTGTGAAGCAAGCCACCAGTCTAATCCCATCAGAAGCCTAAACATTGGTGACAATGGAAAGGTGCATTTAAGTTTTCCAATATCTGCCTTTGTATTCCTCAAATAACGAAATATGTTATAACATTGTAGAAAAATAGCCGTATAAGCCCTCATTGATGTGTTTTACATGTGCATTTTCACACAATTAGCTGTTTTTTCATCATCACCATATTCTGCACAATTCTTCTTTATTTAGTATTGGCACAAGGTGGCCCATGGGGTGACACAAGTTACACCGGGGTGGGAAGTTTGTGTCACTTTTACCTACGTTCTTACCTCTGCAATAGCATGATGAATATGAATAATTGAAATTATATTTTGTTTGTTTTGATTTGTAGCTGGATGATTATTCTTTCATTTGGCGCTTGTCTGGATGATTTATGTTAAAACATGAGTGAATAAGAGACGAATTTATTTTTTTGGTGTCCCGCCCTCCTTCATACTGTTAAAAGACTGCTGATTGTCACTGTTGGTTCTACTCTGGCTTGAAACTCTGAGCAATACTGACGGCGTTCTGATAAGCACGTGCGATTGTTCCAAGCGTCGCTGTCATTTTGACTGTGGAGGATTGTGGAGGAATTTATGACCCCTCTGCTGCCTCCTGCCACGCTGGATTCCATTACATTTCACGGTACTGAACGATCCGCAACTACCTCTAAAGATAAAGCTACAACTCAATTAAATTTCCTTGGAAAGATAGCCTGCTAGCTACAGTTTATTTCTGCGACTTTCATTTTCCTTTTTTTTTCTTTTCCGATGATCCATTCTTCTTGGTTAATGCGCTTGTGCGTTCCTGTAAAGTACCTATATGCCCCTAGTACTTATAATTATGCCCCTAGTACCTATATTCCCTCTCTTAACATGGCTGCTCAGTTAACCGAACGTTGAGCATTACATTACATTACATTACATGACTATTGCTTTAGGTCCAGCGGACTCTTCCGAGCCAAATCAGGACTGGACAACCCCTAATCCGCATAAAAGATCTGCTGAAACAACCCTAGTGGTAAAACTGAAAGCTCTCCACCAGCCAGTCACTTTACAATAAAGACATCCCACGCAGGGGACGCCGAGGCTGTATTCTAATTTATCGAACCCCCGTTTACAAAAACAAAATAGAATACAAACATCAATATAAATTATCATGCAGCAAAACACATACATATAAAATGCCTACATTGCTAAATAATAACATCATAGGAAGCCCTAGTGACCACCTGGCAAAAAGCGTCCAATATTCCCAAGCTGATCCAACAGACCTCACACACAAATAAGGAGTCTTGTCCTGGAAGAGTTTTCAAGAAAAAAGGTAGGTGACTGGTCTAGCGAAGAAGAAGATAGTATAGCAGATTGATGGAACAGAGCAGGAATGAGAAAGAGCAAATAAGAAAGACAGCGACAGTGGGAATTTAAAGCACTAAATTTCCAGAAAGTGGGGATACTATTTATACTGAAACCCCCGGCACCCCAACGAGGGTGAACGTTGAGCAAGCAGCTTCGATTTACACACCTCTTTCATGGCATGATATAGTGTACCTATTAAGCTTAATAACGCTGCTTGAAAAAGACCATTTGACACATACAAAAAGTGCACAGGCGCTTGTATCTGAACACGCGAGCGCCTATGCCTATAACGCATGATATCAATAATACTTAGTATTTAGGTATAAATGGAGACGCGTGGCATTGGCGCTCAGGTGCCCATAGACGCTCGCGTGTCCGGTAAAAGCGCCTGTGAAAAAAAAGGCCACACAATTTCTCAAACTACATAGCTGAAACTAGTCGAGGTTTACGATCGCCTCTCCCTTAAAATGAGACTTGTGCGATGTATTTGGCGTGTCTCGTCTATGCTGTGTGTTGATTTCATAGACTACTGATAGCTTCTCCTCTGCGTAATTTAATACTATTAAATATTATGTTCATGCCTGCAAACTTTTATAATGATAAGTTATCTTAATTGTCTGTGCATGATATGAATTGTTCTGTCAGTCAAGTGAAATTAACTGTTGTTTTTTTTTAATGCGGGTGTATGTGCTTTAGTAGTAAGAATGAACTGAAAGAGATTAAGTGTGTGTGCGTGTGTGTAGGTGTGTGTGTGTGTGTGGGTTAAGAGTAAAGTTGACAATAAATAGTGATTTTATGTATTATTCTATTTGTTTTAACAATATTTTCTTTTATTCTTTTTTTTATTTCTCTGAGAAGCAGTGTGCTGTATGAATTCCCCATTGTGGGTAATAAAGATTTGTTGACTTGACGTGACGTGACGTGACTTGACGTGACGTGACGTGACGTGACGTGACGTGACTTGACTTGACTTGACTCGACTCGAGTTGACTCGACTTGACTTCAGCGTAACTGCGAGTGATTCAAATTCTGAATAGATCCAGGTCTTTTTTCCCAACAATTTCTATTTCAGCCGCTGTCTTTCTTCCATTATACAGTTTCTTCACTGCTGCAAATGCGCGTGAATGCGTGCGTACGTCTTATCATCTCGATGAAGAAAACGTTAATAAAACAGCAACCAACCAAAGGTTTCTTCAGACTCGCGTCAAGAAAAGTCAACTATCTCTATTCACGTCCATTCATCCCTCAACATTGTGCTTTTTGAAGAAAATCCGTAAATATTGAATTAATTATCATAAATTGAAATAAAGCGATATTACTATGGCAGTATTATTATTATTATTATTATTATTATTATTATTATTATTATTATTATTATTATTATTATTATTATTATTATTGCTATTGACGCCTAATCTAAACAAAGCCCTAGGCGTTTACAAAGTCAAAAATTTACAACTAATCAAAAAGAAAACATACAAAACAAGAAAAGAAGATAATTTTTTCACTAATAACCACCTTCTGCAAAACACACACACACACAGACACACACACACGCACGCACACATAATCACTTCTATAATAAAGAAAACAAACAATCAATTAAATTAGTCACTGCGAGAAGATAAGCACACCAAACATACTCAAAGACACTCAAAATTAAAGACTATGATGGAAATAAATAAGTTTTGAGATGTTTTTTGAAGGTTGGCAGGGAGGGTGAATGACAATTATATGATAATAGTGAGGAAGAAAATAAAATAAAAAGAGACCAAATACCATACAAGAGGCTATTGTTTTAGATGTATTTTGAGTTATCCAGACCTATATACTAGTTCTATTCCTTTGATGACATCAGTGATGTTTTGTTGTGACAAAGAAGGGAAAGAGGACAGATAATTATCCTACGCCTGTTATTATTTACTTTTGATTTGGGACTTGTCAAATGCCGCTACTGTCAATGTCAAATATATCAGTGTTGAAAGATGGCCGCCCAAACCAATCGCCATGTTGAATTTGCTAGCTGGGTTTCCCCATCTAATCTCCGTGTAGCATATAGAGCATCTGAGCACATTGCTTTTTATACCAGCCTGGGTGTCTGCTGTCAGTGCACGCACGCAAGTAACACAGCTTGACAGACAACCAGAAGATCATTATCACAATTCATCCTAGGAGTACAACAAGAGTGCAATGAAGAATTTAATTGGCTTACCACCCCCACCCCCCACCCCACACCCCTCTTCTGCACAGGCGCGACGAAAGACAGCTACTAATGTTTAACATTTTAATATTGTAAAGTAACTGCATTTTAGTATAATTAATCAAGTCAGTTACTATCGTGGCGGGCAATACCGCCTCACCCACCCACTGCCATTCCCTTCCACATCTCCATTCTCCCCCGCTTCACCACCCCACCCCTGAGTTGTGAGTATTATAAACAGAAGTTTGTCACCACGAGCTAATAGCAAAGAGATAGTCTTTGCTAATAGTGTAGACCTCGTGTGACCTTCTAGAAACTAACGGATATTAATCATGTCATGGCTTCTCAAAACAAACGGTAAACTAGCAGTGGAGCCACAGAGGTCGGCGGCGAAAACAACGACGACGACGGCAATGATGATGATGATGATGATGATGATGATGATGATGATGATGATGATGATGATGATGATGATGATGATGATGATGATGATGATGATAATGATGAGGGTCCTGCTGACTGCAAAGAGCCGAATCAGGTGATGATGATGATGGCAAGGAGAGTGTCTAACAGAGAATGACATGGTTTAAAGGGTGTGGTTGGGGAGAGAGGAGTGTGTGTTGATAGGAAGCGCATGGTATAGGTGGGGTAAAACAGGGGCAGACTAAACCGAGATAAGCGTCGCCCTCACGCATTGAAAGGGCAATTAAAACACACCAATGTTTTTTCTCAAATTTGGGCCGGGGAAAGGGATGGGGTGAGGCGAAAGGTGGGAAGACAAAGAGAGAAGGAGAGGGAAGAGGTGCAGGAGAGAGAGACAGTGAGAGAGAGAGAGAGAGAGAGAGAGAGAGAGAGAGAGAGAGAGTGAAAGAGAGAGATAAGAGAGAGACAGTGAAAGAGAGAGATAAGAGAAAGACAGTGAGAGAGAGAGAGAGAGAGAGAGAGAGAGAGAGAGAGAGAGAGAGAGACAGTGAAAGATAAGAGAGAAAGAGACAGTGAAAGAGAGAGATAAGAGAGAAAGAGACAGTGAAAGAGAGAGATAAGAGAGCAAGAGACATTGAAAGAGAGAGATGAGAGAGAAAGAGACAGTGAAAGAGAGAGACAGAGAAAGAAAGAGACAGTGAAAGAGAGAGATAAGAGAGAAAGAGACAGTGAAAGAGAGAGATAAGAGAGAGTGTGAAAGGGAGAGATAAGAGAGAGACAGTGAAAGAGAGAGATAAGAGAGACAGTGAAAGAGAGGGAGAGAGAGAGAGAGAGAGAGAGAGAGAGAGAGAGAGAGACAGAGAAAGAGAGAGATAAGAGAGAAAGAGACAGTGAAAGAGAGAGATAAGAGAGAAAGAGACAGTGAAAGAGAGAGTGAAAGAGAGAGATAAGAGAGAAAGATAAGAGAGAAAGAGACAGTGAAAGAGAGAGATAAGAGAGAGATAAGAGAGAAAGAGACAGTGAAAGAGAGAGATAAGAGAGAAAGAGACAGTGAAAGAGAGAGATAAGAGAGAGATAAGAGAGAAAGAGACAGTGAAAGAGAGAGATAAGAGAGAAAGAGACAGTGAAAGAGAGAGATAAGAGAGCAAGAGACAGTGACAGAGAGAGATAAGAGAGAAAGAGACAGTGAAAGAGAGAGATAAGAGAGAAAGAGACAGTGAAAGAGAGAGATAAGAGAGCAAGAGACAGTGACAGAGAGAGATAAGAGAGAAAGAGACAGTGAAAGAGAGAGATAAGAGAGCAAGAGACAGTGACAGAGAGAGATAAGAGAGAAAGAGACAGTGAAAGAGAGAGATAAGAGAGAAAGAGACAGTGAAAGAGAGAGATAAGAGAGCAAGAGACAGTGACAGAGAGAGATAAGAGAGCAAGAGACAGTGACAGAGAGAGATAAAAGAGAAAGAGACAGTGAAAGAGAGAGACAGAGAAAGAAAGAGACAGTGAAAGAGAGAGATAAGAGAGAAAGAGACAGTGAAAGAGAGAGACAGAGAAAGAGACAGTGAAAGAGAGAGAGAGAGAGAGAAAGAGACAGTGAAAGAGAGAGATAAGAGAGAAAGAGACAGTGAAAGAGAGAGACAGAGAAAGAGACAGTGAAAGAGAGAGATAAGAGAGCAAGAGACAGTGAAAGAGAGAGATAAGAGAGAAAGAGACAGTGAAAGAGAGAGAGAGAAAGAGAGAGAGAGAGAAAGAGAGAGAGAGAGAGAGAGAGAGAGAGAGAGTGAAAGAGAGAGATAAGAGAGAAAGAGAGAGGGAGAGTGAAAGAGAGAGAGACAATGAAAGAGAGAGAAAGAGACAGTGAAAGAGAGAGATAAGAGGAGAGAGAGAGACTGACTGAGACCAAAGAGGGTATAATATACATTAAAAATCTTTGCTGAGACTGAGACTTTGTTCGTCTATGAAATGTACAAAGAAATTTGCCTTTCGGCTGCAAAAACATAGTAAATGTAGAAATGTCGCATCTTTTAAAAGAATGACAGGTACAATAAATAAATAAATAAATAAATAAATAAATAGTACAACACAAAATACTATAATAAAACAGCTACAATCCCACACTCCAAACATACTTACGCCGTACACTCCCGCATTCACCCCCACACATCATTACAAACCAACGCCATTACCCACACACACCAACCACAGGCGTACAACACACGAAACCCATGCACAGACAGGATCATCACATGCTAATCCAAACCACAAACCAAGACTGTTTTAAACATTCACACGCACATACACACACTCACGCACACACACTCACACACACAAAAACACGCGCGCGCGCGCACACACACAGACATACACCAATCTCCAAACATAAAGACCCACAATGCAGTTTTCATAACAACAACAACAACAACAACAACAACAAATACTGTATTAGACACGGAATATACTGTATGCTGGATCATACACACACTGTACACACATCCGGCACGCCATTTCACACTCACAAAAATCACGTTACTGCATTTGTCTTTTTTTGTATTAATCTTCTTTACCACTTTTTTGAAATAATCTCTCAAATTAATGTCTTTTTGCAGTTCTGTGTCTAACCATGAAGGTTTAGAACAGTACTTAACTCTTTTGAAGCATGCTTATTGCATATATTCATAAATGTGCCATATCAGTATGACAAAGAATCATCAGATAGTTAGTTAATCATTGTTTATAGGGTCCAGCGGACTGTTGAGAGTCGAATCAGGACAACAAAATCACAACCACAACTTGGTTGAAAGAGGACTCACCCCTGATCTATATAAAAGATCTGCTGAAACAACCCAAGTGGTAACACTGAAAGCACTTCGCCATCCGGTTACTTTACAATAAAGGCATCCCACGCAGAGGACTCTGAGGCTATACTCTAATTTATCAAACCCCCGTTTACAAAAATAGAATATAAAAATCATTAAAAAATATCAACAAAAAACATACATATAAAATGCATACATTGCTAAATAATAATATCATAGAAAGCCCTAGTGACCATTTGGCAGACAGCGTCCAATATTTCCAAATTGACTCAACAGATCCCATACACAAATGAGGAGTTTTGGAAGAGTATTAAAAAAAAGGTAGGTGATTGGTTCAGGGTTCTGTGTTGGGGCCTGTGTTATTTACATTGTATTCTCAGCCACTTTCAGACGTCATCACAGACCATGAATGTAATTTCCATAAATATGCAGACGATACTGAACTGTCCAAGAGTTCTCAGCCATCAGACTTTAAGACTGTGCAGTCAGACATTCAAACTTGCATCCATGATGTTCTTTCCTGGATGGATAGTAATAAGCTTAAATTGAACACTGAAAAAACTGAAATCATGCCTGTAGGCAAAGCCTCGTGTCTCAGGCAGGTCGGCAGCGACTCCCTAGTTGTAAATGGCAGCAGCATTCCGTACCAAGACTCCGTGCGCTATCTTGGAGTCAAAATTGACCAAAGTTTGTCAATGCAAGATCAAATTGGTACTATTTGTCGTGCTACTTTTCTCGAGATGAGGCGCATTGCCTCTATTCGACCGTTTTTAACCGAGTCAGCGTGTGCAGCTCTTGTCAATGCTTTTGTGACATCACGGCTTGACTTCTGCAATTCTGTTCTGGTTGGTCTTCCAACTGAACAAATAAATCGCCTTCAACGCGTACAAAACAACGCAGCGCGTCTTATTTTGAAACGGAAGAAAAGGGATCACACCACTCCATTACTATGCAAGCTTCACTGGCTGCCGGTGAAGTTTCGCATTCAATTCAAGGTCTGCGTTTTGGCTTTTCGGTTCTTTGAAGGCACACTACCATCCTACCTAGCCAATGCACTTGTAGCCTATAAACCAACTCGGGCACTACGTTCTTCGTCTGAACGTCTTTTGACAGCGCCACTCCGAAATATGAAAACTTTCGGAGAACGTGCATTTTCTTTTGCTGCGCCTACTCTCTGGAATTCGCTGCCGGCAAACATGAGAGGCGTACCTGACTTGGCAACATTCAAATCGCAACTGAAAACTTATTTGTTCAAGCTTGCGTTCAAATAATAATAATTATTATTGTTGTTTTTATTTCATTGTAATATTATGCCATATGTGTTGTAATGACAGGATGTACAATGGATGAATGCGAGTGGGTGCGCAATGAGTCACAATGTGAGATTTGCGCGATATAAGTACCATTCATTATTATTATTATTATTATTGGTCTAGCGAAGATAGTATAATATAGATTGATAGAACAGAGTAGGAATGAGAAAGAACAAAGGAGAAAGACAGCGCCAGTGGGAATTTAAAGCACCAAATTTCCAGAAAGTGGGAATACTATTTATACAGGATCTCCCGACACTCCCACGGTGGAGAAAGAGAGAGAGAGAGAGAGAGAGAGAGAGAGAGAGAGAGAGAGAGAGAGAGAGAGAGAGAGAGAGAGAGAGGGTGTGGTAAAGAAGAAAAAGGAAACAGAAGAGGAAGAGAGATGGGGGAGAGACAGTGAGAGAGATGGAAGATGTGGGGCCGGGAAAAAAAGGTTAGAAGAAGTTGTAATAAACTAAGCCTATATACATCTTCAGGCGCAGGTAGGGACCATGCTTCAGGTAGCCTTTTTGAATACCGAGCTACGTTTACTGGCAGTTTCCTCCTAAGCCTAACCCTAACCCTAATCCTTACTAAGACTACGATAGCACTGTGCGTATGCGTCGAATTTTGTAATGCGTCGACCAATCAGAATGTTCCTAGTCGCTCCCAGTCCAAATAAGATACTAGGAACTTTGACGATGTCACACCGAGCTAAGTTTACTGGCAGTTTGCTCCAACCCTGAGGTAAGATAAAACTACCGCAAGATCTATACCTTGAGACAAATAACCTATCGAAGGGTTGCAAGTGGGTCTTTCTGAATACCGACCCAGGGCATCAATTTTAAAAAAATATGTTCGATGAAAGGCCCTGTTGGCCAATCCGGATTTGAACCAGGAACTTGAGGTTACTAGTAAGACCCTCTACCAACTTAGTTACCCGGCCCCGCCCAGATTCAGGCATATAATAGGTCTATTCCTTAAATAAGCCTAGTCCTTGCTCGTTGGAGTTACCTCTCTTGGTTTGTAAAACAAACTTGGCGACGCGGCTATGTGCAAATGTGATAGACTATGTGCCTTGTGCAAAAGATGCAGACAGTAAAGCGTTGTGCATGGGGAACATGCAAAGCTGATTCCAGAAGGCATATGCAAAAGTCCGAGTTATTTCAACCCCGTGCCTATCCCGGTTGAGCTACCGCGAGTTTAGCGGCGACACAGGTCGAGGTTAGGCGTGAGACAAGTAACTCAGCGACTACGATCTATTTTAAGCTTGGGAAAACTCCCTCCATCAGTGCGCATGCCTAGTCTACAGTCTAGGTGGTTTGACATGTCGATGAGGTAAGGGCAGGTGGCATTTATTTAATTAATTAATGTGATCGTCCTTACATAGCGCTTTTTCTAGCTCAAGAGCTGCTCATGGCACTGGGCGATCCAGGATATAACTCCAACAGCAAGGCGAAAGTAATATGTATAGCATTTGATTCGTATTCGATTCTTCCTTGATGTATACACTCTATTAACAGTAACACATCTCACTTCAAGTTACTCTTTCAGTTGTGAGTTTATTTTGGATTTCATCCAGCTCCATTAATTTAATTTGATTTGATCAAAATCCTATCCTATCCTGTCCCGTGACTCGAAAGTCGTTGGGGCACCACAGATGATCGTTTAACCAGCGTACACCATCTTTCTCTGTCTTCAGCAACCTTCATGGCTTCGCTCAGTGTCAAGCCAGTCCATTCTCGAATGTTGTCCTCCCACCTCTTTTTCTGTCTCCCTCTTCTTCCACCTCTTTGCACCGTGCCTTGCAGCATGGTTTTTTTTCAAGGCCAGATGCTCTGGTGACGTGGTCGTACCATCGGAGTTTCCGTTTCTTCACCACTGTGGGCATGTCATCGTGTTGTCCAATGGCTTGTGTGATGGTTTGTCGGACTTCGTCCTTGGTGATGTGCTGGGTATAGAAAATGCCCTTAAGTAGCACCTCATCTCCATGCTTTGTTTTCTTCGTTGTAGATCTGCTGTGAGGGTCCATGTTGCGCAAGAGTATAGGAAGATGGAGGTGACAAGGAAACGCAGCAGCCTTATCTTGGAGTGTAGACTTATGATCCTGTCTTTTCAAATGGGCTTCAATCTTGTCAGGGCAGCAGTTGTTTATGCGATCCTGAAGAGGACTTCCTGTCGAGACACATTGTCTGAAACAATGGTTCCTAAATATTTGAAGCTATGCACCATAGGATAGGATAGAATTCTCGCCCATGCCTGGTCGCCTAGGACTGTGCTCAGTCGTCTGAGCGTCAAACTATGCGACCTGGACAGCAAGTGGGCGCCTCTAGCGTATTGAGTTAGATCCTGTTGTCGGCCAGCGCCTTGAACAGCTGTTGAGCTGAAAAAGCGCTATATAAGAATGATAAATAATAAAATATTAAAATACATCGGAAGCCCACTAAACGATCGCCGATAAGCATCATGATTAAAAGACTGGAAGATAGTTCATAGATTAAAAAAAAAAAAGCGTTAAGCCTCAATTAACCTGATTCCTTGTTTGAACGAGGCGATTCTTGTCGGGAGCAGATGGATTTTCCTCAAAGAGAGTTCACAAGAGGATTATGCAATTTCGTACGTTCACGCACCCGCCTATGCATTCGCTCACCAGTTCAAACTCACAGAAAATGGAAGTAACTCGCTTGTTTACAGTTTAAGCCTATTTAAGAACAATGCCTATTGTATTGGTAGTGCCTACAATACAGGTATATAGACCCTGTAACTGTTCATCTGACTATAGCATCTTGAAGGTCTGCCGAAGTTAGGTATTGTACAACATTTGTGGATTTTACTTTTTAAATTAAGAAAGAAGGAAGAATAAGCTTAGGGATTGATACAGTAAAACAAACGAGTCATTAAAAAATATATTTCACTATCAGTATTAGTCAGTAATGATTGCCACACTTGGATGTGGTCTCGGTAAATGTTAAAATTGCAACTCAGAAGGACAGTTTTTGAGTTCTAATAACAATTACATGTCCAATGCAGGACAGCCAAGATTATCTCTGTACAAGTTTATGCAAAACGTGCAATATAAGAACACCGTGAAGTGGCTGTGAACACTGGGTATACCTCGCTTTCTTTCTTCGCCCACCTGCCAAAAAGGCAAAGAATCGCGTAAGAAGGGTGGCGGCTCACACACGCTCCTTCTTTGGAATGTCATTGCGGGTAGGGGTAGACAAACAAACGGGTAGCTGCTGATCGGGTACAGCCCTTTAGCACCCTAATCAATCACATTGTAGAGAGGCCTTCCTCTGTTTACGATAGAGTTCGGTAGTTAGACACTAAGTGACACCACTTGACCCGATTACCGCTCTTCTTGGCGGATTTGTCTTTTTAGACGGCTTCCCCGGTGGCACCCGTGGGTGGTTCATCATTCCTGAGAGAGATAGAAGTTTTCTGGTGGGGGATTGTTTGAAAGCGGATGGGTGTAGGAGATGGGGCGGTCGACTTGAGGTGTAAGAAGAAGGAGAAAGAACCTCAGATTATGTTGTATGAATGCTTTCTTTAACCAACACAAAACATGATGTTCCACTTGTCCGACATTCAATCATTGAAACTCACAAGATGAACTGTAGGCTAGGTCTGCCTGGTTTAAGTTATTCATGTTTTTCAAGCAGTAGCTTTCAAAGAGTTATCTCTCCTCTAGTGTAGTAGGTCCACCAGAAGGAAAACAGCACCTGCACTCTTAGAAAGAGCTGCCATGTTGTACTACAATGATGGATGACTGAAGCACTGACACGACACAAGTGTCATAAGAATGATAGAGACCACCCAACAATCGCTGAAAGTGAATAAAACAGTAACCATTAATATTATATTATTATTTTAACAAAATTCTCCGAGGTTTATATCTTGGAGTATGTTGGTTTTTTCGCGGAATCATCACACCGAGCTAAATGTCGGTCTGTTTAATTTGTAATATAGACCTGTGGATTTCACTTCGGCTTCTTGTCCTTGCATGTAATTTTCTTTCGGTCTGTCTTTGGTTGTTGTGATAGAAACCACTCAACCACAGGTGCTTGTATCTGGTCACGCCACCGCCTATGCCTGTGACGCGTCTACCTTCTGGTTATAGAGACGAGTCACAGAAATAGGCGCTCGCGTGTCCAGAAACAAGCGCCTGAGATTTTACATGGCACTTGCACTTGCGGTTGTTGTTGTTGTTGTTGTTGTTGTTGTTGTTGTTGTTGTTGTTCTTCTTCTTCTTCTTCTTCTTCTTCTTCTTCTTCGTCGTCGTCGTCGTCGTTGTCGTCGTCGTTGTTTTCATCGTCGTCTTGGTTGTTTCTTCTTCTTCTCTATTGCTCTACCGTCCATCCACCCTTCTCCTCAACCTCCGTTCCTTTATACTTCTTATCCTCAAGCTCTTCAGCCTTCTCTTCATTTCTTTCTTCCCTTCGTTTCTTTTTTTCCCCTCTTCCTTCTTTAAATGTATCCTCCTGTTCTCGTTCACACTGCGTAGAAATCTATCAAAATGTAAATCCTCACCATCGCCTCGCGTGCCTTGTCACGGTTGTGGTACGCTGAGTCCTATCCTATTCTATCCTATCCGATCCCGTTGGGGCACCACAGATCGTTTAACCAGCGTACTCCATCTTTCTCTGTTCTCAGCAACCCTCATGGCTTCGTTCAGTGTCAAACCAGTCCATTCTCGAATGTTGTCCTCTGGTGACGTGGCCATCGGAGTTTCCCTTTCTTCACAACCGTGAGTATGTCATCATGTTGTCTAATGGCTTGTGTGATGGTCCGTCGAACTTCGTCGTTGGCGATGTGTTGGGTTTAGAAAATACCCAGAAGTCTTCTGTAGCACCTCATCTCCGTGCTTTGTATTCTTCGTTGTAGATCTGCTGTGAGGGTCCATGTTTCGCAAGCGTATAGGAAGATGGAGATCACAAGGGAGCGCAGCAGCCTTACCTTGGAGTGTAGACTGACGGTCCTGTCTTTTCAAATGGGCTTCAACCTTGTCAGGGCAGCAGTTGTTTGTACGATCTTGGAGAGGACTTCCTAAATATTTGAAGCTATACACTGTGTTGAGGGATTGGCCTTGGATTTTGATGTCCAATTTGATGCCAATGGTGTTGTTTGTCATCAATTTGGTCTTCTCTGCACTTATTTCCATTCCATAGGCTCTGGAGGTGGTGTGAAGCCTCTGTACAAGCTGTTCAAGTTCTTGTTCCTCTCCAGCAAATCCATCAATGTCATCCACAAAATGGAGATTGGAGATTGCTCTAACCCCTATTCTGGCCGTACCCGTAATCTGCAAGGGCATCTGACGTGATGCGCTGTAGGAAGATGTTACAGAGTGTTGGAGAGAGTAGGCATCCTAAACGCACGCCGATTGTTGTTCTGAGCCAGTTCCCGATGGCGTTGTTGTGGAGGACTGCACTGGTAGCCTTGTCATACATGCATTTGATGACCTCAATCATTTTAGAGCTGATGTTGTACACTCTCATGGTTGCCCACAGAGCTGCATACCAGACTCGGTCAAAGGCTTTCTTGAAGTCTACAAACACATGATATAGATGTTGTTGGTGCTGTAGGTATTTCTCGCAGATTATTCTGAGGTTGAAAACTTGTTCAGTGGTACTTCACCCTGCCCTGAATCCTGCTTGTTCTTCAGCTATGATTTGTTCATCTTGGGTTTTCAAACTGACTGTTGAGTATTATTTTCAGGAGGACCTTGCTGGGATAGCTGATGAGGCTGATGGTGCGGTAATTTTCACATCCTCGAAGGTTACCCTTTTTGGGAAGAGTGATGACAAGCGACTGGGTCCACGCTGTGGGCCACTCCCCACTCTGCCAGATCTTAATACAGATAATGGTGAGGGCGTCATTCATCGCTTTCATGTTTCCATTTCTTCATCACTGTGAGCATGTCATCGTGTAAGTGTTGAAGAAATAGTGGTGATGAAACTTAAACTCCGATGTATGTCCACGTCAACAGAGCATCAGACCTTGCAAAGACCACCCTGCAAGGAGGCAGATAAAGAGGGAGAAATAAAAAGAGGTGGGAGGACAACAATCGAGAATGGACTGGTTTGACACTGAGCGAAGCAATGAAGGTTGCTTAGGACAGTAAAAGATGGAGTACGCTGGTTAAACGATCGTCTGTGGTGCCCCAACGACCTTCGAGTTACGGGATAGGATAGGATTGGATAGGCACTTCAAGGGAGGTAAGCAATGTAATAATTCTAGTTTGTACACAGTTCAGTCCCTTCTACGCCTTTTAACCATGTCACGCATGTGCAACTACAAGTTAGAGATGTCATGGAATAATGCTTTCGACGAAATTAAATAAATATAAAAAGTACTTTTCATTTGTCCCTCAGGAAACCAAGCAATTTTGATTAGAATCAGAAAAAGCAATGAAACACGAGTGGAAATGATGGATTTGGCGCTTTAATAATATGAAACTAAATAATTCAAATTTTCCCAGCAGCCTCGATGGCCAAGTGGTAAGGCGTCGGTCTCGTAAACCGAAGATCCAGGGTTCGATCCCCTGTCGGGGCATATATATTAGTTTTGTTTAATCTCATTTTTTTTCTTTTTCTTCATGGCGTTTGTCACACACAAAAGGGACTAAACATTAAATACACTAGAATTACTTTTTATAAATTATGAATGTAAATGCGTGTATGAACGTTTTGATGTCTGAATTTGTTTTGCTTTCACTAAATTCGTACTTGGTATAGTATTATTTATTCCCTGTGAATTCCGTATTTTATTCTTAGGTGAGTGACAAATGAACTGGACAAAAGTACACTATTCATTGGCAACTTGTTCGTTCTTTTACAATTTCTTCTACCATCTTGTTCGTTCTTTTACGTAATGATGATGGGTAGTTCATTTTAAAACTTTCACTTTCTTCAAACTATACACACATATAATAAATAAATAAATAAATAAATAAATAAATAAATATGACGCCCATCATAACATAACCTAAAGTCTAAAGGCTCACTAGGCTATACTAACAAAATAATAGACTCACTAGGCTAAGCTAACAAAATAATAGACTAGGATATAATATATAAATAGTTCTGTAAACGATGAACGCAAAAGAATGAGTAAGTCAACATACAACAAAGAAAGGTGAACGCAAAAGAATGAGTAAGTCAACATACAAGAAAGACAGAGAAAATAATACAGTAACTGCGGTGCTATTTGTTATTTTCTCGATGCTTCCTTGTGTCAGTAAACAGAGAACCGACGAAGCATCCCTTGCTTCTGGAACCATCTTCATCTGTGCCTCACATTCCATAACCAAATATGGGCCAGAGCTGTACGGTTATGTCCCTTTTCATGTTATTATAATTTTTGAGTAAATATCAAAGTTGCCATGTAATTTTTTACCAATTAAGTATAGTTTGAAACCTAGATGTAGGTACGGTTAATATTACTATAATCAAAACGCTGTTTTCACGCAAATATTAAAGACCAAACCTAAAATGCAGACTTTGGTTGTCGTCTGCTACACGCTTTCTCGAGCTTTCGGAGGTAAGAATAATCTCATTTATAAGTTCCGGTTTCGTTCTCTGAAGCAGGAAAACGTGATTGTCAGACAGTGCCAGGCTGATAACGGTGTTTTCGGGTAAACCAACACTTATTTTTTTTTATTTGGTCTGCTGCTGTCCTTTACTTTAGTGTCTAATTTACTTATTCCAACCTGTATAATGCCGTAAATTGTTTTCATTTATGTGATCTGACATTCAAAATAATACACATTTGCTGACTTTATAATAGTTACGTTGATTGACTTTACTTGAGCGGTTAATAATAATAATAATAATAATAATAATAATAATAATAATAATAATAATAATATTTATATAGCGCTTTTTCCCAAGGAACAATAATCAGTTCAAAGCGCAGTACTCACGCATTCATTCTAAACATCCGGCTTCATACAAAATAAAATCAGACACTTGCTAACGAATAAGAGACGACGGAGGGAGGGAGGAGGGAGAGCTAAGAAGAGGAGATGGGGGCGGGTTTATGATGATGGGATGCAAGATCAGAAACATTTAAAAGAGATGAGTTTTCAATTTGGATTTGAAAGTAGCTATGTTTGGAGAGCTGCGAAGAGAGGGGAAGAGAGTTCCAAGTTGAAGGGCCAAGCATGAGAAAGATCAACAGCCAGCAGAGGAGAGTTTGTAGCGGGGTATGTGAAGCATGAGGGTGTCAAGAGGAAGAACGAAGATTTCTAGAAGGCTTATAGAATTGAATGTTCTGACGTGTGAGGTAGGAAGAGGCTAAGCCATGGACGCGCACTTGTAACAGAAAATAGCGATTTTGTAGATAATTCTATGAGACACTGGAAGATAGTGAATGTAGAAGGTGAGTGATATGATCAGATTTTTTTTGCTTTTTGAGAATCAGACGTGCAGCTTGAGTTCTGAACAGTGCAGTCTGAACACGTTGGAGCAGATAAATAGAAGAAGAAGGAAGTCCAGCCAGGAGAGAGTTACAGTAGTCTAAGCGTGACAAAACAAGAGAGGAAATTAGTTTGGCAGTAGCGTCAGTGGTCAGATATTTGCGGACAAGGCCTATTCTACGGAGATGAAAGTTGCATGTTTGACAGGTTTTGCGGATGAAATCTGACATGGAGAGGGTGTTGTCAAGAACGACACCAAGGTTTTTGACAGAAGATGACATAGGAAGAGTGGTTTGGCCAAGAGTGACAGTGTCTACAGAGGAAGAAGACAGGTTGTGTTTGGTACCTGTGAGCATAACTTCAGTTTTGTTTGCGTGGAGTTGGAGCTTGTTGACTGTCATCCAGTTAGAAACATCTTCAAAGCATTCAGAAGTTTTGGTCAGAATGGATGGAAAGTTTTGAGGAGTGTCATTGTTTTTCAGCTGTGTGTCGTCTGCATAGAAATGGTGGAAAGAGTAATGGTTTTGGATGATGTGAGACAGAGGAGATGTGTAAAGGATGAAAAGAACAGGGCCTAGAACTGACCCTTGAGGAACACCGAAGACAAGTCTGGACGGTTCAGAGAGGTGGTTGTTGATGCAAACAGATTGGAAGCGATCAGTTATGTAAGAGCGAAACCAGCTGAGGGCACTGTCTTTTATTCCAAAAGAGTTCTCGAGACGCTGAAGGAGAATGGATTGATCGATTGTGTCAAAAGCGGCTGAGAGATCGAGAAGGGTCAACAAAGAGATTTTACCAGAGTCAGTGGCAGAGAGGAGGTCATTCACGATGTGAAGAATAGCTGATTCAGTGGAGTGGTCAGGACAATAGGCAGACTGGAACGGGCAGAACAAGTTGTTGGAAGACAGATGATGGTTGAGCTGTTTTAGGATAACCTTCTCAAGAAGTTTGGATAGGAAAGGAAGAGACAGGGCAGTAGTTTTTCAAATCTTCTGGGTCGAGGTTTGATTTCTTCAATAATGGCCGCACGATGGCGGACTTGAAACAGGCGGGAACAGAACCGGATTGCAAAGAGGAATTGACTATGTTCGTGATGGCAGGAAGGAGGTCGGTGATACAGTCTTTGAAAAGGGTGGTAGGGATGGGATCAAGCTCGCAAGTCTTGAAGGACATGGACAGGGAAGTAGTTTTTCAAATCTTCTGGGTCGAGGTTTGATTTCTTCAATAATGGCCGCACGATGGCGGACTTGAAACAGGCGGGAACAGAACCGGATTGCAAAGAGGAATTGACTATGTTCGTGATGGCAGGAAGGAGGTCGGTGATACAGTCTTTGAAAAGGGAGATAGGGATGGGATCAAGCTCGCAAGTCTTGAAGGACATGGTGCTGAGGATCTCAGCAACCTCAGGCTCAGAGACAGATTAAAAAGAGAGAAATGGTATGCCATTGAAATGTGGATCAGGGGGACAAGGCTGACAGGGAGTGTCATCAAGAATATTGCGAATGGTTGCGATTTTTGAAGTAAAGAAGTCTGAAAAGAAAGAGGGCAGTTCTGGTAGTGGTATTTTTGATGGAAAAGTAGAAGTGTGGGTGTTCCCCAGAATTTCGTTCATAATGGAAAACAGTTCTTTGGAGGAAGCAGAGGTTTCTATCTTATTGTTATAGTAACGTATTTTGGCTGCAGAGATAGCTTGGCGTACGTCATGCTTGTGCTTCTGAAAGGTCTGTTTATGGACTGTGAGTTTGGAAGACCGCCACCTGCGCTCGGCTCTACGCTGCTCCCGTTTGGCCATGCTGATCTCGGGAGAGAACCATAGCGCAAATGGATGGTCAGAAATCAGACGAGATGAAGCAGGAGCGTGTTTGTTAAGAAGATGGCTGAGAATAGCGTTGAAGAAAGAAGCAGGTTCAGAATCAGGAGGTGCAGAGGAAAGGAGGAGGATAGCTTCAGAGGAGAAGTTTTTCTTGTCAGTGGCTTTTACTAGTTTTAGGTTACTGAGTGTGACTGAGCGTTTTTTTCTTTTGAGGAGGAGAGAGGCAGAGAGAGCAGAGGACAGCGTAATGGTCAGACTCAAGATCTTGTGAAACAATGACTTCAGAAAGAATGTTTTCTGACTGTCTAGCGATTACCCAGTCGATTATGTGATCGGAGCGAGGGAAAGTGGGGTCTGTAACAAATTGTGAGAGGCTATGGATATGCATGTATGCAAGTTCTGACAAATGCGCTTTGTTTTCCAATGATCAGCTTGGTCAAAGTG
Source organism: Oncomelania hupensis (assembly GCA_036898135.1). Classification (NCBI taxonomy): domain Eukaryota; kingdom Metazoa; phylum Mollusca; class Gastropoda; order Littorinimorpha; family Pomatiopsidae; genus Oncomelania; species Oncomelania hupensis. The sequence continues at coordinate 22,702,987 of CM072526.1, forward strand.
GATATTGATGTCACCAAGAATGATAAGTTTGCCGGGTTTGGAATAGTACAGGTCCAGAAAGGATTCAAATTCTTCGTGAAACATGACAGGCTTGAGTTTGTTTTTTGAAGTTTGTCTGCTGCTCTGGCACTGCCGGTTTGTTTTTCACACTTTGATGAATATGATTTTATAGTGACGGTTATCTTACATCACAGTTAATTACGTTCCCACCCTTGTTTTTCACATTTTTACTGAGTATGATTGACTCATTAGATTTACAATTACACCACACTTTTTTTGTTTTGTTTTGTTTGATTCATGCATCACACTACAGTCACAATCAAATTAATAAGGTTATTTGGTATACAACTTTTCACATTTGACACTTGTATTAATTTGTTTTTTTAATTGTTGGAAATGTTATTTTTTGTTAAAGCTCCAGCAACTTCAAAAGATCACAAGCACACAAGAATAATTTAAAACTCTAGAGATTACGATGGGCGACCCACAATCCTTGAAAAAAGAGGGCAACGACCACTTCAAGAAAGGCAACTACAAGGAGGCGATGCGGTGCTACTCGGAGGCTCTGAGTACGGGACAAGTGAAAGACATTGACAAGGCAGTCATCCTGAAGAACCGAGCACAATGCAAACTCAAGATGAACGACAATTTGGGAGCCATTGACGATTGCACTGCTTGTAAGTTCCAATGCCACACACTTGTTTTCCAGTTGAGGAGGGGTTATGGCACAGTTGGTTAGAGTGCTAGTTTCCAATGCTGAAGATTGCGGGTTTAATCCTCACACGGGATGCAATTTATTTATGTTTGAGACTTTCCAGGTCATCGAGGGTTTTCTCTAAGTACTCTCATAATTCTCTCTTTTTATGAATGATATTACTATTAGATGCAGTCACTGTACATTTCAATATATAAAATTTGATTTTCATTCACTCTTCCATATTTTGACCTTAGATTCCTGTTATTATCTTCAATGTCAATGTGCAGAGTTTGTTGTAGCTCTTTATTTATTTCATATATATTTTATTAATCTGCATTTGTATTTTCTACCCAGCACTGGATCTTGTGGAGAATGACCCGAAAGCATTGTTCCGGCGTTGCCAGGCCTACGAGGCAGTCGGCAGGATGGATGATTCATACAAGGATATTGTCAGCTTGATGAAGGTTGACCCCAAAAACTCTGCTGCTGTACCCATCTACCAGCGCTTACACCCTCTCATGCAGGAAAAGGTCAGAATTTGTGTTGATTTTGTTAGTTTTAGACAGTGAGCGAGGCCAATAATTCTTAAGGCTACTGGATTGGCAGTAGCAGGTGGACTTGACCTACTTCCAGTACCTTGCTTCAAACTACATTTTAAATATCAAAATAAGTGTAGATCTTCTAAAATGGTCGAGTAAGATCCATTACTCAAAATCATATCATTTTGGGTGTCATACAAGCAATGTAATAGACAAAATATTATGTCTGTTTTCATGAACTCAATTTGAGTATGCTGAATGGAATTCGTGAAATTTCACTGTGCATACTAATGACTGCATAAACTGCTGATGTCACTCACAGAAAGTAGTCCTGAAACACTTACACAACAAAACATTAGTGCTATAAAGAATCCTTTTCCTGAATATTTGTGTGTCAAAATTTTATATTAATTTAATTTTATGTAGAGATTTACACATTTATTAGAATAGGGGGATGTGGAGCTGAAAATGGGTATAGCGGTACAGTGGAACCTCCGGTATCCGGTTCTCTGGTATTCGACTCCCTCTGTTATGTGACCTGAAAACTTCTGACGGATTCACTTCCAATAATAAATGACCTCTGGTATGCGACAACCTCGTTTATGCGACCAGCGACCGTGTCTTAAGCCCTTTATACGACCGTCTTAGGGCAATTTAAAAGAGGATATCAGTTAATTTGTTGTCTGTACCTTTCGTTTTTTTCTCTCATGTTAGTGTACGCATGCTATTGTCTGCTATTTCCGGTTCGCAAATAAGGGACATTACTCGCCTACACTGGCTTGTCAAAATGGCGTCGCGCAAGAGGAACGTTTTGAGTTTGGCAGAGAGGATGAAAGTGATTGAAAGAAGTGAAAATGGGGAGAGTTGTTTGTCTATTGCAAGAAGTTTAGACGTTGGGAAGACCCAAATTCAGCTCATCATAAAGGATAAAGAATCTGTTAAACTACGATGGGAGAGTGGAGAAAGTGGCGAAAGGAAAACATCGAAACCGAGAGCTTCTGCACTGACAGACTTGTATGAACGCGTCTGGCAGTGGTTCGACTGTTTTTTTATTTTTGAAGTTGTGAATAAAAGACAAAGCTAAAAATGAAACATGTTTTACAGTTTCCTTTGTCAGAGAATACATGTTGGTGAGTGTGAAAATTATGACTACATACCCCTTTGAGCCTGACACCCCTCCCCTCCATCCCACCCCTTGTTTCCGGTATAAGACCACCTCTATTATAAGACCGTTTTTTCTCAGATTTTGGACGGTCGTATACCGGAGGCTCCACTGTATTTCAGTTTATTTTCAGTTTTTTTTCTTCAAATAATTTATTTAAGTGTATTTAATTTTTGACAGCTGAAGCAGCAGAACAGCCTAAAGTCGAAGGTGTCGCAGATGTTCAATCTGGCTTTTGACGCAAGTGTCCCTATCGACAAACGCACGCAGGTATGTAGTTTTTTGTTTGTGCTTTGGATTTATTTAACATCTGACACGTTTCCACATACAAGACAAAGAGGTTCGTTGGGTTTTGTGTCATTTTCCTTCTGTGACAAATACGTTTTGTATGGTAATAATAAATAACAATAATAAGGATATCTAGTAAGGAACAGTTCAAAGCACCCACTCACGCATTCACACACTCATTAAACATTAGTACAATACATACAGTATACATACATGGCTGGGTGCAGGCCAAATCAAAGCGGACTGGGGGAGAGGGAATAATAAACAAAATGATTCCCCACACATGTACACACAAACAGGCACACACACACACACACGTGCACGCACACGCATGCACAAAAAGGATGAGGTGATATGGAAGAAACAGTTTGAAGACAGAACATCTCAGGAGAAGACTTAAGAGAAGTGTGGTTTGCTTTGAAGGTGTTTATATTCGGTATACTGCAGAGAGAAAGTGGTCACGAATTCCAGGCAGTTAGTCAGCTGAGACTTGCCTAGTGCCTTTGTAATGATTGAGATGCACATGGTAATTATGAATATTGTGTTTAGACATGAAGAGTGCAATGATAGTGTTTATAGTTGTCTGCCATTTGTAGAAAAGCTTTGCATAATATCGTTTTGCTTCTGCCAGCTAATATTGTAACAATGTTGAGAACTTTCTATAATTCTTTTTTTTTACCATTGACTGAAGATTCAAGATAGATCTAGCAATAACTGGTCAAGTTTTATAAGTTCGTAGAACTTTCTGTGTATTTCCAATGACGAGTTTTATTTTGATTGGTTTGTGAAGTGCGTCATTCTGGAATTTTCTGTAATTTTTGAAGTTGTTGATAGGCTATATAAGTAACGCTGTCTGCGTGTCTGGAAGGGTATTTTTCTTAAACAGATTTGGTATGCAGTTGTTGATGCTGTCTGTGTCTTGTGCTGAATAATGACAACCTCTGCCTTGTTACTGAGTGAACGGGATACGAATTCAAGTTACACAGGATTCAAGCATTTGGCCTGAATCGACTGTTGTCCTGTCACAAGTCTCAGTGGAGAGGCTAACATAGGCCTTGGCTAGTCTCAGCTAGGCAGTGTGGAATTGGATTTTATTGCTTTCTTTCTACTGTGGTTCAAGAAGAAAATCTTATTCATCTCTTTTTCAGGCGTTCAACAACCTGATTGTTCTGTCTCGCGAAGACGCGGGAGCCAACTTCATAATTCTTGAAGGGGGGATCCAGCGACTGGCAAGCACCATGAGGGAGAAAGAGGATGCGGCCATTGTCGGCGCCATAAGAGTCCTCGCCTCTCTCTGCAAGAACAATCCAAAGAGGGTGAGGTGGAGTTTGTTGTGTTTTAAAAAAATAAAGAAAGAAATATTCAAAGCACAATGGTTAGATTATCAGCCATTCTTGAGTAGGAAGTGACGGGCTTTCATGAGAATGAAGAGATTGGGCAGCGATCTCATCAAACTGGCTCTGAGTTAAGAGAGAACCTTAATGCATCTGTTTCCCCCTCCCCACCTGCCCTCCCTTGCTTCAAATAAAAAAGTGGTTCTACAGTTGTTCTTCTTTGGTGTGGGCAGCCAGCTTCAGTATGTTAAAGAAACTTGATGATTGTTGGAGAATGTTTAGTTTTACGATTTATCCTGTTCATTTTATTTATTATTAGTCTCTGAATGCATAAGCAATTTTGGATTTTGTTAGCTGCCCTCTACAAAAACAGTCATGTACGTACACTCAGCTCAGATTGATTGATAAGTACAGGTCAGATTGAGCTTTTGTTTTTGAATGGGCTCTATGCACAAAGGCGTGGCGGTCACTGCTGCGGGAATAACACGGCATGCTCGAATTTGAAAATGGTGAAGTACTGTGCTGCGTTTGGATGCTCCAACTCCAACATTGTATGCAGATTTTTTCTTCATCTCTGCTTTTACTCGAGCGCAAATGATGAAGCACTGAATGTCAGTGACAAATCGCTCTTTAAAAAAAGCCTGTCCCCTGATAATAATTTGTCTGTAATCATTATTGCACGAATGTGCTGTGTTCAAAACATCACAATATCCCAAAATGTCAGTAAAGTAAAAATTTTTAAGCAGCATTGGAGTATGCTTAGCGAGCGAGCTAAAAGAAGCCATAACCGCTTTGTTATTCCCACGCCACGTGACCATGCCGCTTTCGCGCGCCGACTTGTGCATAGAGCCCATTGAGAACTTTTTATATCAGCGGAAATGTTTGTTTGTAGATTATAGTCACACGACACTTTCGCATATAGGTGACTACTGGACCGATTTATACTGACACCAGCGGGCCAGTTGGTAAAGGGGAAAATAATATGATCACACGTTGACCAATCCGGGATTCGAACCAGCGACCTTTCGGTTACTAGCAAGATGCTCTTACCAACTGAGCTACCCGGCCCCTCCAGCGGAAATCTCCATACTATTGGCATATCTCTAATAAATAAAATTACCAAAAAGAGCTGCCCTGACTGTATCTGGTTGCTATAATAGAGAAAGATATGCCAATAGTATGGAGATTTCCGCTGTTGGCATATCTCTCTCTATTATAGCAACCAGATACAGTCAGGGCAGCTCTTTTTGGTAATTTTATTTATTTGTTTACATATTTATTTATTTATTTATTTTAATTATTTATTCATTTGCGTATACATGCCAATGTATTTATGTTTATTTTCATTATTTTTGAAAATTTTAAAAACTATTTCATATTGTTGAGGTTTACAACTTAATTTTTGTTAAAAATCCCCAATTTCTACAACATGTAGACCTCCAATGCTTGTATGCATTAATAGCTAGCTTTAACTGCTTGAGAGTTAAAAACTCATTTTGTATGGGGGATCGCCTCGTTTTTTTCTAATTATTTGTGATTTCATTGCAGGCAGCAACGGTGCTGAGCAGTCTTGACCTGAACTTTGTGATGACCTTGCTGGGTCAAGGGTCAGAAGAAGTGGCGGCGGCGGCGACCCACTTGGTACAGACGTTGCTGAACTGGTATGCCGGTTTGGCCGATTTCGTGAAGGCTGTGGAAGAATGCGAGGAACTGAAGAAGAAAGGAGACAAAATGCGATGGCCCCGTCTGCAACTTAGTAAGTCTTTTCGTACTTAGCTTTTATATTACTTAGCTATTTATACAGCGCTTTACCGGCTCAGTATTATTTGTATCAAATAAGTAGATTAATTGATTTGATAAATTACCTGAGTGATTGGAGTTTTATAGGTATGCCAATCTGTAAACTGTCCATGTGTTATGGTCATCATTGTTAGCATGCCAGCAGGAGAGCAAAGGAGAAAAAAATAGTGTCCAACAGGTGATGATGTTGATGACCATTCTTATTAATTTGGACGTTACCTGTCACAGATGAAGAGCAGCAGCAGTTTGTGGACCGCGTGTTCAACGCTCTCATCAAGCTTTTTGATAACGGCAAGGTCACGCCTCATGGCCGCGACTCAGCCATGGAGCTGGTGATGAAGAACATCACGTACAAGAAAGGGCTGGGATGGACCCAGAAGTTCCTTGACACTGATGGTGAGTCAGTCAGAACAAAAAAAAAAAGAAGAAAAAATTTTTTTGATGCTTTTATTTTCAGTATTTAAGATGGAGAATGGAGTTGTTTGGCAGAACACAATGAAATGGCCATCTGTATCTATGGCTCAGTTCCACAAACACAAACCACTGGCAACAGAGAATGTGTTACACTCCGTTTGATGGTGGTGTTTTCAATCAGCAGTAGATTCAGCCCCAATGCGTGAATGCTCCTGATGAGTGTAATCTCGGATTCGATTATCCACGTAACCCGTCCAATCAGCATACAAGTCACTGAGTCTTCGTATGAAATTTTCCACTTTTATTCAGCACACATCAACATCTGCATACAATTCTCAACTCTTACTTTCCAACTCACTATCAACAACAACACACACTTTTGAAACAGTGCGGCACTTGTATAGTCTCTTCATACTCCCGAACAATTTAGAACACTGTAGAAATGACGCACTACCACCAATCAAACTAAAGATCGTCATCACTGACTTACGTCATACATCTTTCCTTTCTGTCCAAGCATGTTCTCAAATTTTCTACGCTTTCTCGCGAAGCTTCTATTGACAGTAAACCGGCAAATCTAGAGAATTCTACAACAATATCGACCAACTAAAATTACCAACGTTATACAAAGCCTCCTCTAACCACAACGCAAACTCAAATCAAAGGTAAATAAACTCTATTATTGAATACTTTGCAAAACGAAACGATTAGATCTATCGTGCGCGCTTCAGACATACTATCCTTCGCGTTTCAACGTAACAGAATGGGAGATAGATCTTTGCTCCTTTTTCCCCCATAGGACAGCATCTAATAAGGATTAAACCCTAGATGTTGTTACTTAACTCCAGTTTGACTGAACGCCAGTCCTGCTTCTGTAGGCCAGACACCTCTACACTCACTTTTTGTCTGTCTTTCTACACAAAACTTGTGATATGTGTAGCTTTCAAACTTTTTCATTTAAAAGATGAACAAAAAACAGTCTGAACATCTTGGTAAGAAATACACTAAACGGTCATTTCAGCTGAAGGTACAAGTGCACGTCCATGTCTGGCAAACTTTCTGGAATTTGGGACAAACAAATGCATCTCCAGTTCAGATCAGCTCCCTTCTGACGTTATTTTTATTGTTGAGTGTTGCTGTATGTAGCAGAAATTCAAAATCTGAATATTATTAAGGATGGAAATGTACACTGATGTCTATCTGTGAACGCATACATTCCATTGCACAGATTTAAGATCTTGATTGCTGATGTCCTAGCCAGTCTTTCGAGGGAGGAAAACGAAGCTTAACATCCTATTGCATGAGCATTAAGAACTAATGACCGCGTCGCCACATTGACACCAACAATCATCATCATCATATCCTAGTTAATTGAACACATGCAGTAAGCTTATTTAGCTTATAGGTTCTATTCCTCCTGGAATCGTTCCAGGACTGTTCAGTTGTCTGAGGCTTTAGATGGTGCGCATAATGCAGCAAGTTGGTGCCTTGGACAGATGGAGCTAGATCCTTTTCTCCGCCCATTGCCTTGAGCAGCTCTATGAGATTGAAGAAACGCGATATAACAACAATTCATGTGTTGTATTGCAGGCATAGAAGGTTTGCTGACAGTGGCGGGCACCCAGACACAGTTCAAGACGCTGTCTGTCAGTGACAAGTCACGCATGCACGCGTCTGTGACACTGTCAACCATCTACGATGACACTGCCAGTGACAAACAGAGAGACAAGTTCAAGGATAAGTGCTCCAACTTCCTCAGGTTAGTGTAGGCTTTCCTCTTCTTTCTTTCTTTCTTCTCCTTATTTCTTTCTCCTTCTTTTTCTCCTTCTTTATTCTTTGTTATCTTCTTTCTTTCGCCTGCTTTTATTTTCTCCTCCTTTCTCCTCCTCCTTCTTCTCCTCCTTTTTCTTCTACTTTTTCTTCTTCCTCCTCCTCCTCCCCCCTTTTTTCTGTCTCCCTCTTCTTCTGCCTCCTTGCACTGTGCCTTGCAGGATGGTCTTTGCAAGGCCTGATGCTATGGTGACAGGGCCATACCATCAGAGTTTCTGTTTCTTCACCACTGTGAGCATGTCATTGTGTTGTCCGATGAATTGTGTGATGGTTTTTAGGTCTTCCTTGTTGGTGATGTGCTGGGTGTAGGAAATGCCCAGAAGTCTTCTGTACCACCACATCTCCATGCTTTTTATTCTTCGTTATATGTCTTCTGTGAGGGTCCATGTTTCGCAAGCGTATAGGAAGATGGAGATGACAAGGGAGCGCAGCAGCCTTACCTTGGAAGGTAGACTGATGTTCCTGTCTTTCCAAATGGCAGCAGTTGTTTGTGCGATCCTGGAGGGGACCTCCTGTCGGGACCCATTGTCTAATACCAATGGCTCCTAAATATTTGAAGCTATGCACTGTGTTGATGGATTGGCCTTGGACTTTGATGTCAATGTTGATGCCATGGTTGTTGTTGCTCATTATTTTGGTCTTCTCTGCACTTATTTCCATTCCATAGGCTACGGAGGTGGTGTCAAATCTCTGTACCAGCTGTTCTTGTTCCTCTCCAGCCAATCCATCAACGTCAATCGAAAAAAAGAAAGGTTTGAGATTGCTCTACCCCCTATTCTGGCTGTGTCTTCATGATCTGCAAGAGCATCTGACATGATGCGCTCTAGCAAGATGTTGAAGCGTGTTGGAGAGAGTAGGCATCTTTGACGCACACCGATTGTTGTTCTGAACCAGTTCCCGATGGCACTGTTGTGGAGGACTGCACTGGTAGCCTGGTCATACATGCTTTTGATGACTTCAATAATGTTAGAGCTAATGGTGTACATGCTCATGGTTTCCCACAGAGTTGCATGCCAGACTCGGTTAAAGGCTTTCTTGAAGTCTATAAACACATAATACAGATGTTGCTGGTGCTGTAGGTATTTCTCGCAGATTATTCTGAGGTTGCTGGTGCTGTAGGTATTTCTCGCAGATTATTCTGAGGTTGAAAATGTGTTCATTGGTATTTCGCCCTGCCCGGCCAGAATCCTGCTTGTTCTTCAGCTATGATTTGTTCAGCTTGGGGTTTCAACCTGTTGAGTATTATGGGATGGCTAATGCTGCTGTAATTTTTACATTCCTGGAGATTGCCCTTTTTGGGAAGAGTGGTGACAAGTGACTGGGTACATATAGACCACTCCCCACTCTGCCAGATCTTGTTACAGATAATGGTGAGGGCGTCGATCATTGCTTCTCCTCCTGCTTGGAACAATTCCGCGGATATGTTGTCCACTCCCGGTGAATTCACCTTCTTCAGCGATTGCACTGCTACCTCAACTTCTTCTCAGAGAATTAGTAGGATTTCTTCTTCTTCTTCTCTAGAACTGATGGGTCTCCGTTTGGTGTGTGGTTGTAAAGGTCAGAGCAGCACTCTGTCCATCTATCAAAGACTTCTTATTCTTCTGTAAGGCATATTCCAGACTTGCTTTGGATCGTGGAGACCTTGGGCTGTTTAACACTTGTCAGCCACTTCACAGTCTAGTAGGCCTTCTTGCTGTTGTTCTTGTTCAGATTGTTCTCTATTTCCTGGCACTGATCTTCTATCCAGTTCTCCTTTGCCTTTTCGGATGTCATTGTTGATTTTTTGGTAGGCATCAGTTCCCTTTGAGATGTTTTTATTCTTTTTCATCGCTCTTCGTTTGTCACACAGGTCCAAAAGTTCAGGTGTGATCTTCAGCTTCTACTTTGGCTGGTGCTTGCCAAGGATCTCAGTGGCGGCATCTGTCACAGCTGAGTTGAAGGTGGTGGTCATGGTGTTGACATGGTGTTGACATCTACCTCATCAGCTCCCAAAATGAGCAGTGGTGAAAATTCCCCTTCAATTCTGATTCTGATTAATACGTCGTTTATCATCCAGAAATCTGGCGTTGGTACGACGGTGAGGGGTGCGCAGCACGATGTTGTTAGTGGCGCTGGGCTGCCGTCAGCGCGGATTTAAAAGAGTCCACTGATGTTGAGTGGACAGTTGAGTTGTCCAGTTTGTTCCAGGCTATTATTGTTCTTGGAAAGAATGAGTGGCGGTATTGTTCTGTGTTGCAGCTTGGGACGACGAAGCAGCGATCGTTGTTCCTGATATGGTTATCTATTGGGTTGTTAGTTACATAGTCCTTTTGGTAGTTACTAGGACGTATTTTGCGTCCGGGTTTTAGTGGGGTCAGGAATTGGTCAGCAGGGATTGCCGGCACCAGCCCCTCCACCACCTTGTAGAAGACTGTCAGCCTCAGCTGTTCGCGTCGTTCTTGCAGTGTAGGGAGGTTGTGCTTCTTCAGGAGACCCGTAACAAAACCAGGAGTTGTCGACCTGTAGTCTCTCGATATGAAGCGTGCTGCGTTCCGCTGTACTCGCTCCAACTTGTCGATGTCCTGCTTCTGGTATGCGTCCCAAATGATGGCTCCGTATTCCATTAGTGGGCGGACTAGGGCTAGGTAGGCTGTTTTCTTGCATGGGGTTGGGCAGTGACGGAGGTTTCTGCGGATAAATCCAAGAGTGGAGTTCGCTTTTTTGGTGATGTTGCTAATGTGGCTGCTCCACTTTAGGTCTTTGGAGAAGAGGATACCGAGGTAGGGGTTGGTGGAAACATTCTGGAGGATGGTTTTATTTAGGGTGTACATGAAGCTGGAGTTGGATGAGCGCGCAAGGGACATGACGTAGCACTTGGTCGCGTTAAAGCGCATGCCCCATCTTTCAGCCCAGTCTTCAAGACTCTTCAAGTCCTCTTGTAGGGTGAGGTGGTCGTTGAAGGACTTGATCTCCCTGTAGATGAGGCAGTCATCGGCGAAGAGCCTAACTTGGGATTTGACTGCCTCTGGGAGATCGTTGATATGGACTAGAAAGAGGAGTGGGCCTAGTACGGTGCCTTGTGGGACTCCAGACTCGACTGGCGTTGAGGCGGATGCTGTGCCTTCGATCACAACTTGCATGCTGCGTTCTGTTAAGAAGCACTGGAGCCAGTTGTGCAGGGAGCCTGTGATTCCGTAGTTCGTCAGTTTGTGGAGGAGCCTGTCGTGGGGGACCGTGTCAAACGCTTTAGAGAAATCAAGGATTGCCATGTCCACTTGGGTGCCTTTGTCGTAGGAGGTCAGGAGGTCTTGGGTGGTGGTGATGAGCTGAGTTTCGGTGGAGAAGCCAGATCGAAAACCGTGGTTAAAATGGGTGAGGATGTTGTTGGTTTGGAGGTGGGACATGATGTGGCGGTAGATGATGTGCTCCAGGAGTTTACACGGGACTGATGTTAGGGAGATGGGGCGGTAGTTACTGGCAAGGTGTCTGTCTCCTTTCTTAAAGGCGCAGGAGATGTTTGCAGAAAGCCAGTCTAGGGGGAGGCGACCTGAGTCCACTGAGGCTTGAAAGATGGCAGTGAGGGAGGGGGCGATGGTATCATAGGGTTTTGAGGACAATGTTGGGAATGTTATCGGGTCCAGGGGCCTTGTTGGGTTGTAGTTTTTGTAGCAGGTTAGTGACGCCTGGGACTGTAATGTGGAGGGGTGGGATGGTGGATGGTACTGGGGTCAGGCGGGGGAGTGGTTTGCTGGATTTCTTGGTGAAGACAGATCGGAACTCATTAAGAAGAATGGTGGCTTTAGATTGGCTGTCACTGTGGAGTTTGCCATTAATTTTCAGGGGAGCCACACCGGTATTGTCCTGTTTCCTCGCTTTGACAAAGCGCCAGAAAGGTTTGCTGTCTTTGCGGTCTAGGCCCTTTTGTATTGTTCCATTGATGTATGCCCATTCCGCTCTGCGTAACTCTTTTCTACAATGCTTTTGGAATTTTCTGTATGGGGACCAGTTTTTAGTGGATCTTGCTCTTCGGAATAGTCGGTTTTTTCTTTTTAACATTCTTTTAATGGTGGAGTTGATCCATGGCAGTGAAGTGGATTTTTTAAAAATAAAGGATGGGATGTTTCTGTCAATAGAATTAAAGAGAGTAGTTTTGAAGGTAGTCCAAAGGGATTCTACATCCTTCCCTGCCTGGTAGTCCTCTGCTATCACCTGGGCAGTGTTGTCGAGGTCCGACTTCATCTGGTCCCAGTTTGCCTTCCCAAACTTATAGCACTTTCGTGGCTTTATGGGGGAGACATGTGGTTTGGTGTCGAGGTCAGTGACGACGATGTCATGGTCAGACACTCCAGGGATGCTAACTGATGATTTTACCAGGGAGGGGTTGGAGGTGAATACTAGGTCGAGGATGTTTGGGCCACGGGTGGGGGTGTGATGGACTTGGGTGAGAAGTGAGGAGGAGGTGATGTCGATGAGAGACTGTTGGATCTCGTTGTCCTTTCCAGAAGAGTAGGCGGTGTGGGTATCCCAGTTGATGTTGGGGCAGTTGAAGTCACCAGCTAAGATGATTTCGCGCTGTTGTTTGCCATTGTCAGTTTATTAATGGATTTCTGAAGTTGGTCAAGGTCGCGATGTTTTTTTTCAGGCATGTAGAATGCTCCGACGAAGAGGTCTTTGCAATTTCTTAACTTGACCTTGACCCATTCCACTTCACAGTTGGTTACATATTCGGGCTGTTCTACAGAAGTGAGGGACTTGTGTACCAAGACAAAGACGCCGCCTCTGATTGTAGTGTGACGGTCGTGTCGGTACGGTTCGTAGTAGTCCGGGAACACTTCTGCAGATCTGATGTGGTCTTGGGTAGGATTTTTCCCCGGTTGGATGCCATGCAGCCAGGACTTGGTGCCACATATGATGTCAGGCTTGGTGTATTGGATAACTGTTGCAAGCGCTTGCTTCTTGGCTTCGAAGCCCTGGCAGTTGACATTGAGTATGCGTAGGTTGGTTTTCTTGGGTACTGTGAATACAGAGGAGGAGGATGCTGTGCTGGTCTTGTTTCTTGGGCTATTAGAGTGTGTGGGGCTTGGAATATTTCTGCAATCTCTGGGTCTTGCAGTTTGTCCAGGTCGAACTTCAATTTGGTGTAGTTGGCTGTTTTTACTCTCTTGAAGTGGAGCGGAAAAAACATAATCACAAGATCGGGGTCATTTCCGATGTCTGCTCTTGGAAAAGTGTGTGCCCTGCTAATGTTGATGCTTGATCTGAAGCGTTTCTTTACCATAATGTAGTCAATCTGGTTGTGATGCTCCGCACTGGGGCGGTGCCATGTCCATCGTCTTGACTTTTTGTGGAGACCAAGCGTTTTTGCCAGTATCAGATTGTTGCATCTGGCAAACTCCCAAGAGTTTCAGAGCCCTGTCATTTGTCTCGTTGTGCCACGTTTGTCTCCCCAGTTGTGGTACACATCTTGGTCAACCTTGGCATTCCAGTTGCCTTGCACTATGACTCTGTTCTTCTTCGGCACTTGGTCAAGGACAGCCTGCAGATGTTCATAGAAATCTTCAACTTCGCTGTCATCATAGTCTGATGTTGGGGCAAACATCTGGATGATGGTGATGTTGAAAGGTACTGCTCTCAGATGGATGGTAATGAGTCTACTGGAGACTGGGCGGCAACCCATGACAGTGGCTAGAATGTCTTTGTGGAGCAAGAATCCAACGCTGTGTTTGTGCCTTCATCTCTCCCGCTGAAATAAAGCTTGTGGCCTTGGTCGGTCGTTGTTTCACCTAAGTCTTTCCAGCGCAGTTCGCTGATACCTAAAGTGTTTTATCGATAGTGGTCCAGCTTGTGGGGCAGCTCTTCTAATTTTCCCTCTGCAGTTAGGCTCCTTGTTTTTAAACTTGATATATTTATCTTTCAGGGAACTGTTTGGCGATGAGGACTTTGAGTCGAAGATTGAAGCCATAGAGATCATCTCCAGTTTGCTACAGGGCCCTTATGAAGTGGGCAGTATGCTGCTTGGTATTGAGGGAGTGGTGCAGATCATGTTCTCACTGGCTGAAAGCGACAACCAGCATTATCAGGTAATTTTCTTCCTTCCTTTAATGTAGGCAGCCAAAGTCCACAGATTGGAGAATTGTTGTTGTTGCTGAGTTGGTGGTGGCAGTGTTGGTGGTGATGGTGTTGGTGAGGGTGGTGATGAGGGTAGGAGTGCTAGTAGTTATACTGCTACTGGTGACGTTATTGTATATTCTCCCTAGGTGTATTCAGTGTTTTCTTTGACTCTAAGTTTAGTATATTGTGTGTATGCGTGCATGTGTTTGTGTGTTTGTTACTGTTCTGTTGTATGGGTTTTGAAAAGGAATAGACACGTTTCTGCAAGCAGAATTGTTGTTATTATTTATGAGCTATTTGATTACTTCATGATTGGTTCATGTTGCAGCGTGTGGCCGTGGAAGCCATCGTGCACTCAGCGTCCAAGAAAGATCGCTGCACAGGAATCCTGAAAGATGCCATCCCCATCCTGCAAAAACTCTACAAGTCCACCGACGAGAGCATCCAAGTCAGAGCCCTTGTGGTAAGTTGGTGAAGAAATAACGATAGAAGTGAAAATGGGTGGTAGGAGAGGGTGTGTGTGTGTGCTTGTTCCCATTTTTTTAAATTACACGTTGTCATGGACTGGTATTATAGTTATTCGGGTCAGATGTTATTATATTATTGTTAGTCTGTATTCTGGTAAGAAGATTTTGGTAGCTGCTGTGAGAGCTGAATTTCGATTGGTTGAGCTGAACACATGACAGCTAACTAATGAACATTCAAAAAACCTAGTAAATCTTTTCTTGACTCTACTAGAGGTAGATGGTGCTGTCTTCTCGCACCTGTGTCTGCAGTAGTCTTTTGCTGCTCAAGAATAAAGACGAAGAAGACGAGGGAGAAGATGAAGTGGAAGAAGATGAAGAAGAAGATGAGGAAGAGGAAGACGAAGAGACTAAGAAGCAGAGAAGAGGGAAGAAGAATAAAGAGGAAGCAGAAGAGGTTGGAGAAGATAATGAAAGAGGAAGAAGAATATAGAAGAAGAGAAAAAGAAAAATATGAGGAAGAAGAAGAGGAGGAGGAAGAAAAGACGAAGAAGCAGACAGAAGAGAGGAGAAAGAGAGAAGGAGAAGGAGACAGAGAACAAAGAAGAGAGAAGGGGACGGAGAACAAAGAAGAGAGAAGGGGACGGAGAACAAAGCAGAGAGAAGGAGACGGAGAACAAAGAAGAGAGAAGGAGACAGAGAACAAAGAAGAGAGAAGGAGACAGAGAACAAAGAAGAGAGAAGGAGACGGAGAACAAAGAAGATAAATAATAATAATAAAGTAGGCTTATATAGCGCGATACCCCAGCTCAGGGCTGGGCTCACCGCTCTTAACATAGGATATATCTTTAGAACAAACATAAACAATAAAACAGGGTATGCAAGCATTCACACCAACCGTACTCACAAAGGCATACAAGAGAACAACAACATATGCAATACACTACACATGCAAAATAAGCAAACAAACAAACAAACAAAATATTAATACAATGACATTTTAAATAATAATAAGATTCACCATACAGATTTAAAATGTAACTAAAAATTTGTTACATCTAACAATGGTTAATTAATACAATGATCGGATAAAAAAGATAAGACCCGCCTCTCCTCACTATTGCAGAAATAACATATTATCAAAAACATAATGTACAAACTAATGCAAAAATAATTATGCAAAAATAATTATATAAAAATAATTAGATACTCAGATATAAATGTACAGACTATTTATGTGTCAAGCCATGGACGGCACCCCACCGGCGTCAGTCGGAGGGTGAGTCAATCAGGATAATACAGTTTGAAGAGATGGGTCTTGAGTGCGTTTTTGAAGGCCTGGGTGGTCGGTATGTTGCGGATGTGTGGTGGAAGAGAATTCCATTGCTTGGGAGCGCAGAAAGAGAAAGATCGTTCACCGTATGCCTTAGTGCGTGTCTTGGGAACAGAAAGAATGCGCGCGTCTGCAGAGGAGCGAAGCGGTCGAGAGGGTGAGTAGACAGTTAGAAGATCAGTAAGATAGGAAGGGCAGGAGTCAGAGAAGAAGTTGTGGCAGAGAGTGGACAGTTTGTAGTCGATGCGGGCTTGAACAGGGAGCCAGTGAAGAGAGTGGAGAAGTGGTGTGATGTGATCGCGCTTTTTTGCCTTAAGAACTAACCTAGCAGCAGAGTTTTGGACCCTTTGCAGTTTATCGATAAAGTGTTTAGGTGAACCTGACAAAAGAGAGTTGCAATAGTCTAGACGAGACAGAACGATGGCACAGACTAATGTTTTTGTAGCACTAATAGTGAGGTAATGGCGGATGAAGCTGAGCTGACGAATGGCGGTGTAAGCAGAGCGACAGATGTGAGAGATGTGATTGTTGAGGGACATGTCATCGGAGAGAATGTAGCCAAGATTCCTAGCAGAGGGAGAGAACTGTATGTCAGAGCAGCCTACTTGAAGAGAAGTGGGGAGAGACGAGGCAAAGGATGATTTGTGATTGTGGATAAGAAGTGCTTCTGTCTTGTCGTCATTCAACCTCAGCCTACTGAGGGCCATCCATGACTTGACCTCACCAATGCACTCTTGCATGGACTGGACAGCGAAGTTAACAAGAAAAGGATGGGTGGGTTTGTACAGCTGCGTGTCATCTGCAAACGACTGGCTCTCAACAGCATGCTTTTCGAGCAAGATGAGCAGTGGCTTGGTGTACATTATGAACAAAACAGGGCCTAAAACGGACCCCTGTGGAACCCCGCACACCAAGTCAGCTCTGCTGGAGAAACAGCCATCCACAGCGACCGCCTGAGTTCTATCGGAAAGGTAAGATCGAAACCAATCCAAAACTGATCCAGAGATTCCAAAGTAATCCCGAAGGGTCTTGAATAGGGTGTGATGGTCGACGGTGTCAAAGGCCGCACTAAGATCTAAGAGGGTTATGATGGAGACGTTACCGCTGTCCAGAGAGAGCAAGAGGTCATTGGTGACTTTCAGGAGAGCTGTCTCTGTGCTGTGAAAAGGTCGATAAGCTGACTGGTTTGGACTAAGAAGGGAGTTATCATTCAGGTAAGCAAAGAGTTGTTTTAAGACTAGCTTTTCAATGACTTTAGACAAAAATGACAGATTAGATACAGGTCTATAGTTTTTTTAGGTCATTCTTATCTAGACTGGGTTTCTTAAGCAAGGGTTTGATGACAGCTGACTTGCATGAAGAAGGAAATGCGCCAGAAGACAAGCTCTCGTTGACTATGTGGGTTATGGTTGGGAGCAACTGATCTAACGACTCAACTAACAGTGGAGTGGGGATGGGATCCAGAGAACATGACGTTGGTTTAGATTTAAGAATAACACTTTTGACTTCTTGTTCTGATACAGGGTTAAAAACATCAAAGCGTGAACTAACACCAGAAGGAGGAGAAAAATCATGGGGATGGATGCCATGACGGTCAAGATCAGCACGAATGTCAGCTACTTTGCCTGTGAAGAAGTTACAAAAAACATCAGGTTGCTGAGACAACGGATACACTGAGGGAAGAACAGTTGCTTTGCCACTACCTTTGAGATGGTTACAGACGTCAAACAGCTGCTTGCTAGTTTCACTACTACTGATCTTATTGCAAAAATACAAAGATTTAGCACGGTGGACAATCTGAGACACACGCTTCTTGGCAGCAGAGTAAATCTGCTTAAAAACAGAGAGAAGGAGACGGAGAACAAAGAAGAGAGAAGGAGAAGGAGAACAAAGAAGAGAGAAGGAGACGGAGAACAAAGAAGAGAGAAGGGGACGGAGAACAAAGAAGAGAGAAGGGGACGGAGAACAAAGAAGAGAGAACGGGACGGAGAACAAAGAAGAGAGAAGGGGACGGAGAACAAAGAAGAGAGAAGGGGATGGAAAGAGGATGACGAGGAATAGAGAAGGAGACTGAGGAGAGATGGAGAGCAGGACAAGAAAGAGAAAATGGAGAAGAGGATGAGTAATAGAGATGGAGAGGAGGAAGACGGAGAAAGGAAGGAAGATTAAGGAGCCAGAGGAAGAAGGCTACGTAGACGCTTAAAAGACTAAAGAATGAGTCATCGCAGTATCAGACAATACCAGGTTGAATGGGAATGTAACTGCTGTATGACTATACATAAATACATGTAGCTATCATTTCTTTCCTCTGGTGACAGGGATTAGGAGTGTCTTATTATTTGTGAGTTATTTATATAATTCTTTCAATGGATTTATTCTGCAACACTTGACTTGAGTAGAAGCAATTGTATTTATTCCTTTTTGATTCTTGTAAATTTTTTATTTGTTGACCATGTATTGATTTAAGTTAATTGTTAAATAGGATATGATGATTAGTTTAGTGTTAAGAGTTAGAAAAGTTGTGAGAGGGGAGAAAAGGCAGATTCACGCATACTCGCACGCAAATTCTAGAAATACCCCTTTTCGTTACAAACGTTTCTACCAGCTGCTTTCCTGCCAAGGTAAGTAAACCTTGTAACTTGGGGTATCTGTCATTAATCCTCAGCCCCAGTTTTCACAATCAAATTCTTTGCATCCTATATAATATTAAATGCTAGTGAAACATTAAGAAATAAAATTTTTAAAAAACAAAAAAACACTAAATTATTTCATTGATGAAAGGATCTGGGTTTGTGACGCTTGATACAAAAATAATATTAATGATGAAGTCTAAATGTCGATGGCTATTGCTATGGCAGGTAGTTACTATACACATACCATGGATTCTTCCTCAGTGTTTTGATAAAGACTTGAAATTAATTTGTATGCAAGTTTTTATGTTATTGTGGTGTATATGCAAGATGTGTTGCTGATGCTATTTTTGTTTTTATTTTACCATCTGGTTGTCCATGTACATTAGTGTGTGTTGTAAATGTCACAGTGTTGGGTATTGTTTTTGAATAACAGGGTCTGTGCAAGCTGGGAAGTTTTGGTGGGACAGATGCCAGCGCTCATCCGCTAGCCGATGGATCCACTCTCAAGCTGTCTCGCATTTGTCGCAAGTACGTTTATTTTATTTTCTGTGTGTGTGTGTGGTGGGTATCTCATAAAGTAAGAGTGGCTTATGTTACAAACTTTGTGAAACACTCATAGGTATAGGTAACTCTTGGGTATACAAAATAAAAGACAAAAAAGCATGTCAATGGAACATTGTGTAATAATGTAAATAATGGTTATCATATAAGAATGTAGAAGAATGAAATCTTCAAATATATCAGGAATATAAGGGCTGTCCATGTCTGTGCCTTAGTATTAGATTCATATTCAGAAATTGTATTGTCCATAAAATGTCACAGAGATTTGTTGTTAGGCTGCACAGGCAAACTATAGAACAGATAAAACAACGTTTATATGAAATATCAAGGGGTTAACTTATTTACAGGGGTATGTTATGATCTGTATTTTGCCAGGTTTACTTAAACAGCCATTGGGCTAAAAGTCTTTAGTAATAATAAAAATAATAATAATAATAATTAATAAAACTATAATCTATGTTCTGATTTTTATCAAAATATCAAATTTGTTAAATCCAGAATGACATAGGCAGGGCCCAAATGACATAAGCAGAATGACATAAGCAGTGTCTACAACAAAAAAACAAACAAAAAAAACATAAGCCTAAACTGCCAGCCAGCATCACCAATAATCTATCTACAATTTGCTTCTGTTGTTCTTGTTGCTGAAAACTGCACCAGTAGATTCTGTTTTGTGCTTTGTTAAATCTGTTAGTTTTACATGTCAGCAGTATAGTATTGGAATACGATGAATCTACTTGTTTCTCATTATTGGTATAATACTGGGACTTAAAATTTGATGCAATATTTTTCTATGTACTGACATAATGCTATCCTGATGATTACTACTGTGTGTGTGTATGTGTTGCCAGGTTTTTGGTGAACACCAACCGGGACTGTGACTTGCGGAAGTGGGCGACAGAGGGTCTGGCCTACCTGACACTGGATGCCGACGTGAAAGAAGAATTGGTCAACGACACGCCTGCCCTTAAATCTATCTTTGATCTTTCTAAGGTAACTGAAACGTTGTCTTCTTCTTCTTGGGTGGAGCAGCCACAATCAATAATATGTTAATTCATTTGCTGATGTCACGCTCTTTTTCAGCTCAATTAACTAGTACCAAGACTGCTCAAAGCGCTAACCAAAAGGATCTGACTCGAACTGCACAAGGAACTTGATGATGATGATGATGATTATGATTATGATGATGGCAATTACAGTGACATCAGTGGTGACGCTGTTGATGATGATGAGGAGGAGGTTGATGACAATGTGATGGTGATGGTATATATTTATAGCACAGTGATTGCTGCATAATAAAGAAAAGATACACAATGCTTCCTTTGGGACATGACTGTTGTTTTGTTGATTGGCTGATCACCAATTGGCTAGTTGGCTTATCTTATTCTGGATCCTAATCACCTTTGCCAACAGTTAAGGGTTGGTTGATGTATTGGTTGATTTTTGTTTTGGGTTTGTGTGTAAATTTCAGACAGTGGAGCGCAACATGACATATGCGTGTGTAACAGTGATTGTCAACCTGACCAACAGCTATGACAAAATGGAGTTGAACCCCGAGATGGTGGAACTGGCCAAGTTTGCCAAACAGCACGTGCCTGAGGAGCATGAAAAGGTACCGTTGTGCCCGGCTTTGTTTTTGCTGTTTACAATATCTGCAACATGTCGCACTTTTTCTTTGGTCTATCATAGACTTAGCATGGATTTCTTTGTAGCATGTTGTAATAGTAATAATAATAATAATAATAAATAATAATAATAATAATAAAATAATAATAATAATTTAAGATGAAGGGAGTAAGAAGAAGATTACAATAATAATACTAGCATCCGTGATAAAGAACGTTGGAAAAGCAAAGGCAGCTGCACACATGCGAAATGCCGGAGTTGCAACATGTCGTACGACTCTGTGCCTTTCAGAACTGGCGCCTTATAACTATTGTCTGAAGAAACTTGTTTTATTTTATCTTGACAGCTTGTGATTGTATGCGGTCTTCATCCTCTCCACCCAGCATAAGGCGGTGTATGGTTTATTTTTATTTTCACTGTTTATTTTATCTTTACTTCAGTGTAGTGTTAGTGTTGATGTTGGCATTGATTGCTGCCTGTTAGGGCATTGTGTGTCTTGAGGTTCCCTGCGGTTTGAGCAGATGTGTTGTCTGATAGATGCGCTTTGCAAATTAAATTATTATTAACCATTATTGTTTTATGGAATTTATGCTGTGTCTCTATCATATTTGTCTGGCGTTTCCTTCCAACAAGGATTGTGTACGTTTTCTTCTGTTTCTTTCCCAACCAGGACAAGCAAGAGTTTGTGGTCCAGCGCATCAACAAGCTGGTCCAGGCAGGAGTGGTGAACGCGCTGGTGGCCCTGTCAGATACCGAGTCTAAAAATAGCAGAGAGCTGATTTGTCGGGTGTATCAGGCTCTGGCTGTTGAGGAGCCTTTGAGAGGTTTGCTGGTACAACAAGGGGCTGTCAAGGTAATTGATGATGGTGATGATGATGATGAGAAAACTGTATTAACAACTATAGAAACCACTGGCGTATGAAAGCTGAAAGTTAAAATGTAATTTATATTACAGGAGCGCTTAAGATGCCTGTTAAACCCAACATTCAGATATATATAGATAAACCACCTTGTTTCTGGGGAAATGCTAAAACACTGTTAAAAATTGACGGAAAGAGCGGAATTTTACTATAAGGGTTCGTGTAAGGGTTAGTTGTAGATCTATCCCTAGCCCTTGCCCTAACCCTTTTCTCTACAAAATTGCACTTTTTCTGTCAGAAAAACCCATTTACCTTCTTGGATTCTTAAATTGTACAAAACCAAGTGAGAACACTATCCGGCGTCAACACACGGTTCAAAAACATTCTCAAACGGTTCTTTAAAGACAGTTGACCTAGAAACAAATACAGCTTGACCTAATTCGTTGCCTAGAGGAGAAGAAACTTACTTTTCCTCGCATTTTCAAAGTTACCTTGGATCTGGGAACATGCGCATGGTCCCAGATACCAAACTGTGTCCCCAGATAACAGTACAAAAACAAATATACCTTGTTTCTGGGGGCATTTATAAGACTATATATACATATATATATATAATTGTATTTTGTCCCTGCAGGGAGGTTTCCTCTAAACAGGCGACCTTGATGCTAGCTGAGTGTCAGAGATCTATCAAGCATAGCCTGTGTGTAGGCGCATGCCCTCAACCCTTTCTGACACTGATATTGAAATTGCCTCTATGACCTTAGTAGCAGCCAAAGAGCTTATGAACAATAAGAGGCGGCACTCTTTAATTAGACCTATGTGGAGGCTGTCCGATTGCCTCCCTTGGCTGTCACTTGCTATAACGAAATAGCACTATAGTGAGACATGTAAACTGGGGGTGATTAAAACCTATCAGATGAAGCAACCTAAGCTTGAAAATGTTGTATGGAATTGTTGTTGATGTCTTTAACCCCAACCCCCCCCCCCCCCCACACACACACACAAATAAAAAAATAAAAAAATAAAAAATAAATAAAATAAAAAATATAAAATACCACCCCATATCTCGCCTTAGCCCCAAATTTATTTCCAATTAATTGATGTTAAACAATTATCTATCTTTCTGTGCTTGTGTTTCTTAGGCTCGTGCAAGTGAATGTAAAGTGCTTGAAACTGTGCCTGTGTGCACAGCAATGATTTTTTTTGCACATGTATGAGAGTGTGCACTTGTAGACTTTTTTCTGGGAGTGGGTGTGTGTTCATGTGTCGAATATCTCTATGTAAATAGACAATAAACCAGTGAAATTAAATAGAATTTGGGTTTCACATTTTTTTCCTCCTATGATTCTGTAATTTAAACTATTGGGAAAGTACTACTGTTTTATTTTCATGTTTGTGTGCATGTTGCTCTTGTATAATAAAATGCTTTATTCCAACACGGAGCTAAGCAATTGTTTCCGAAATTACATCGATAGTGATCTGTGTGTGCAACAGACCATCAACAACAACAACAACAGCCCACACAAAATAGCAGCTGAGACTGACAGGACAGTTAAGTGTTCTGGAAACAGACAGACTACATATCTTACATACTTCAACAAAAAAATTGTTCATTGTATCAAAACCATTCAATTTTATTCTTCTTTTCAGTGAGACTGAATTTTGGAAGAAAATCATATAAAAATCCAATACAATCAGAAAAGTCTGAAATCTCCAAATTGGTCTCCAAAGTCCAAAACTGTGTGGAAATGGAAGAAAAAAAAGAAAAAAAATCCAGGACCAAAAATGTTGGGAATCCAGTCAAAGTTGGAGTAATCCGAAGTCCACATTTTTCATGTCACGACTGAGTAAAAAAAGACAACAAATACAACAAGCAAGCAAATTCAAGTTCTACTGCAAAAGTGAATGTGCTGACTTGTATTTGTAATTATGACTGGCAGAGGTGAAAGCAAACAAAAAATGTTCAACTGAATAAGCTGCAGCAGAAAGGGGTTTTTCACAATTTCCTGAATTTTGTTTATAATTTACACATAACTGAGTTTCATGAGCTTGTGATTTTGCTTGGTATATTTCTCTGAAAATAATGCGCTACTTTGCTTCAACAAAAATGCATGCGCACATTTGGGAACAAGCGTACAACATGTCCTTGTTGGTCACAGATCCCTTCTTTTTTTTTCTCCTTGCCTTCTTTCTTTCTGAAACCCATCATCACTTCAGATCATTGTGTAAATCACCAAATGGTCAAATCTGCCAGTTCAGTCACCCAAACCAGTCCGTGAGACTGACAGAGACATAAATTTGTGCCCTGCTGGCATTCCACTGCTAAATTTTAAAGTTGCCCCTGTTTAATTTTAAATTTCGTCAGGAAAATAATTCTCTACCTGAAATTCATCACCTGGAAAAAACATGTTTACTGGGTTTAGGCCTGCAATCGACTCGGTCTACTCTTGAAGTGAATCAAGACGTTGAACCGAAAGTGAAAGTTCAGTGAACTTCAAGAAGTCCGACTGGGTGAGCGTGTGAACTTTGGGTTTTTCAGCGCAGTTACATCAACTCACCTCGCCTTATCCCGCGGATACAGGTAAAAGGACTTCCCCTTGCAGCTCAGCTTGTATCTGGCATTCTTGCAATGAACTGCCGAGCAAAAGTCGCCTCCTTGTTTTGTTCGATCGCCTTCTTTCCGCCTTCCTCCTGCCATGTTGTAGCAAGTGAGGGCTAAGGGGAACAACTCCTGCGTACGGAACGCTGTTCTCATGAAGTGCGGCCTCTTATTGTTCATACACTCTTTGTAGCAGCCCAATAGAGGCAAATGGGCCAGTGGATGAATTTTCCCTGGCTGTGACAAAGTTACAGTTAGCGTTGGAGGAGATCAGCCTTTTAAAGTATTGTGTTGAGATACAGTGATTCACTTTTGCTATATGTATGCTTTTGCAGTCACTGCTGAACCTGATCAACAACAACACGGAGGTAGGCAGTGTGATGGCGGCTCATGCACTGGCCAAAATCGCCATTACACTTGATCCCAGCGTAGCTTTTCCTGGCCAGAGGGTAAGTTGTATTTTCTAAAAGAAAGTGGGGTATTTTTGGGGGGGTTCTGTTTATTAAAAAATGTATTATCCATCCTTCTCTTCACCTGCTTGTCAAATTATTCAGTCACGGACATGAAGCATTATAGAACCACCACTCAGTTTCTGCACAAGTAATGTATCACTAACTATATTTCATCTTCAGCATGGCTTACCTTCTACTCTTCAGTTCGCAAGTCTTGTATTGGAAAAGTTCCATTGGTGTTTTTGGAGCAGTCAGACCTTTTACAAACAATGTATGGTAGACTTTTCAAACACGCAATGTGTAAAATCTGGGGCAGAAAATTGGGCTTTGAGGACATATGACAGGTAGCTGTCAGGATCCCAGGAGTATGCTCAGTTGTCTGGGCATCTGAAGATGGCAGCAAGTGGGCGACTGGAGTGACATCCTGAATTGGCCAGCGCCTTGAGCAGCTCTTGCGCTGGAAAAGTGCTTTGTATGAAGTATCAAATAATAAATAATAATATTCATAATAATATTATGATTATAGTAGCAGTAGTGGTAATAGTGCAATGAAGAATGTTAAATTATTGTGGTATTATATTGTTTATGTGCATACAGATCTATGAAGTGGTGCGACCCCTGATTTCGCTGCTACACAGTGACAGGGCTGGGCTCAAGAACTTTGAGGCTCTTCTGGCTCTCACCAACTTGGCGTCCACTACCGAAAGTGTCAGGTACAGGATTTTTGAAACTTAAATTGAGCATTTATGTTCATATCCATCACTGTGCTTTGAGCCTGATTGTTGAATTGGGAAAAAGCACCTATATAGCATCAGGTATTATTATTATTATTATTATTATTATTATTATTATTATTATTATTATTATCATTATTATTATTATTATTATTGGTAGTAGTAGTAGTAGTAGTAGTAGTAGTAGTAGTAGTAGTAGTAGTAGTAGTAGTAGTAGTTAAAAAAGTAACTCAAACAGCAGTTTTAGCAGATGTTGTTCTTCTTCTTTTTCTTCTTCTTTTTTTCATCTTCTTCTTCTTCTTCTTCTTCTTCTTCTTCTTCTTCTTCTTCTTCTTCTTCTTCTTCTTCAGACAGTAATGATTATCTCCGCGATCAATTAGTCTATAGTTGTCCACATGTACCAAGTTTTTGTTCTGAATTGAATTGAGGAATCTCAGAGAGCTAGTCCTACCATCTTCTTTTGACTGACTGTGTGTGTGCATGCATGTATGCAGGAATCGCATCATGGCAGACGAGGGTCTACAGGCGATAGAGAGATGCATGTTTGAGGACCACCAGATGATTCGTCGTGCCGCCACTGAGTGTATGTGCAACATGTTGATCAGCGAAAAGGTAGCACACTTGCAACAACAAACAATTTCAGTTTAATATTTTTGTGTGGCCTTTTGTATGAATCAGTACCCGCACCATGTACTTAACTGTCACAGTACATCTCTTCTCAATACATTGCTTCCGTGCTGGGGATGTACTTTAACCCCTTGAACCCTGGAAGCCCCACCAATTCTGAGCCCCATCCCCTGGGCTCCCCGGAGAAAAATGGCATTTTTAGCATGCTTTTAGTAAAACAACGAAAACATAACCAAAGTGTTAGACAACCCAAAGTACTTCAAATGTCATCTCTTCATCTTCATTATCATCCCACAATTGATCGATTACTTCCTGAGTTGTGTACAGTCGCTTAGCGACGCTTCCTTGATTTGTAGACCTTCGTTTCATGACGCAAAATTGAGAAAAAACCGTCACAAAAACACGCACTGTGCTGCACTAGAGCGCTGACATTTTGCTTTACCTTATTCCCAATAACCCTCAATAACCCTATTCCAAACAGCAAGTACTAGAAAGAAAAGTAAGCTGTGTACGGACCGCAAGATTAACGGTAAGGTTACGAGACCGATTTATCGGTCTTTCGGGGCACAGCTGTTTAAGGGCTAGACCGATATATCGTTCTTTCGGGTTCAAGAGGTTAATATTCTATAACTTTGTGGTTTTTTTTAAAATCGGGTTTAACACTTAACTCTTTGCCTGCCAGGCATGTTTCCACGTTTGTGCCAGACATTTCTCTGGCACGGGAAAGAAAGTTCAGTACCTTAGGCATTTAAGCTACTGTTCTTTCAATAATAGTTGTTAAATAGACATATTTCATATCAAATTAAAGGTAAAAGAGTGAAGAATAAGAAAAAAAACACAAAAAATGTTAATTTGATTATGTTATTGAAATATGTGTTTTGAAAGCATGTTGATCTTTTTGAAATGATAAAATAAAATAAAAATATTTCTACATACCACAGTGATAAAATAAATCTGGAGGAATAATTCCAATCACTGAATCAGCTTCACACACCAGAAAGAAAATTTATTTAGGATAAAAATACACTTTACAGTTTGAAATTATATTGATTATTAGCAGAGTTTGACACACTGTCAATTGTGCCCATTATAATGCTTAGTAAAATGCACAAAAAACACTCTAAAAACGAATCAATTTGAAGAAACCTGCGCGTGTCGATCGAGAACGAAAGTAGAAAGAGTTATCTCTCTTTGGTTAAAATAAAACTTGGATTGGACTGCGCAAAAAACAAGAACGAAACGGAATACTGAAATCAACGATATATCGTCGATTGGGCACAAATATGGCGGCTCAGATCGACGATATATCGTCGATTGGCAGGCAAAGAGCTAATATTAGTACATTTAATGTTGTTACTGTGTTTGAGGAGTATGGGGAAGTTTGTAAGTAAGAAAATGTGGCCAGTGCAAGTGTGTGCCCTTTGATAGCTTGAGTTACATCTTGTATCGGCCAGCCCCTTCAGCAGCCCTTCAGCTGAGTGGGTGCCTGGGACAGCTTGAGTTACATCCTGTATCAGCCAGCCCCTTCAACATCTCTTCAGCTGAGTGGGTGTCTGGGACAGCTTGAGTTACATCCTGTATCGCCCAGCGCCTTCAACATCTCTTCAGCTGAGTGGGTGCCTGGGACAGCTTGAGTTACATCCTGTATCGGCCAGCCCCTTCTGCAGCTCTTCAGCTGAGTGGGTGCCTGGGACAGCTTGAGTTACATCCTGTATCAGCCAGCCCCTTCAACAGCTCTTCAGCTGAGTGGGTGTCTGGGACAGCTTGAGTTACATCCTGTATCAGCCAGCCCCTTCAACATCTCTTCAGCTGAGTGGGTGCCTGGGACAGCTTGAGTTACATCCTGTATCAGCCAGCCCCTTCTGCAGCTCTTCAGCTGAGTGGGTGCCTGGGACAGCTTGAGTTACATCCTGTATCAGCCAGCCCCTTCAACATCTCTTCAGCTGAGTGGGTGTCTGGGACAGCTTGAGTTACATCCTGTATCAGCCAGCCCCTTCAGCTGAGTGGGTACCTAGGACAGCTTGAGTTACATCCTGTATCGCCCAGCGCCTTCAACATCTCTTCAGCTGAGTGGGTGCCTGGGACAGCTTGAGTTACATCCTGTATCAGCCAGCCCCTTCTGCAGCTCTTCAGCTGAGTGGGTGCCTGGGACAGCTTGAGTTACATCCTGTATCAGCCAGCGCCTTCAACATCTCTTCAGCTGAGTGGGTGTCTGGGACAGCTTGAGTTACATCCTGTATCAGCCAGCCCCTTCTGCAGCTCTTCAGCTGAGTGGGTGCCTGGGACAGCTTGAGTTACATCCTGTATCAGCCAGCCCCTTCTGCAGCTCTTCAGCTGAGTGGGTGTCTGGGACAGCTTGAGTTACATCCTGTATCGCCCAGCCCCTTCTGCAGCTCTTCAGCTGAGTGGGTGCCTGGGACAGCTTGAGTTACATCCTGTATCAGCCAGCCCCTTCAGCTGAGTGGGTACCTAGGACAGCTTGAGTTACATCCTGTATCGCCCAGCGCCTTCAACATCTCTTCAGCTGAGTGGGTGCCTGGGACAGCTTGAGTTACATCCTGTATCAGCCAGCCCCTTCAGCTGAGTGGGTACCTAGGACAGCTTGAGTTACATCCTGTATCGGCCAGCCCCTTCAACATCTCTTCAGCTGAGTGGGTACCTAGGACAGCTTGAGTTACATCCTGTATCAGCCACCTCCTTCTGCAGCTCTTCAGCTGAGTGGGTGTCTGGGAAAGCTTGAGGTACATCCTGTATCGGCCACCTCCTTCTGCAGCTCTTCAGCTGAGTGGGTGTCTGGGAAAGCTTGAGGTACATCCTGTATCGGCCACCTCCTTCTGCAGCCCTTCAGCTGAGTGGGTACCTGGGACAGCTTGAGTTACATCCTGTATCAGCCAGCCCCTTCAACATCTCTTCAGCTGAGTGGGTGTCTGGGATAGCTTGAGTTACATCCTGTATCGGCCAGCCCCTTCAACATCTCTTCAGCTGAGTGGGTACCTGGGACAGCTTGAGGTACATCCTGTATCGGCCAGCCCCTTCTGCAGCTCTTCAGCTGAGTGGGTGTCTGGGACAGCTTGAGTTACATCCTGTATCAGCCACCTCCTTCTGCAGCTCTTCAGCTGAGTGGGTGTCTGGGAAAGCTTGAGGTACATCCTGTATCGGCCAGCCCCTTCAACAGCTCTTCAGCTGAGTGGGTGTCTGGGACAGCTTGAGTTACATCCTGTATCGGCCAGCCCCTTCAACAGCTCTTCAGCTGAGTGGGTGCCTGGGACAGCTTGAGTTACATCCTGTATCAGCCAGCCCCTTCTGCAGCTCTTCAGCTCAGTGGGTACCTGGGACAGCTTGAGTTACATCCTGTATCAGCCAGCCCCTTCAACAGCTCTTCAGCTCAGTGGGTACCTGGGACAGCTTGAGTTACATCCTGTATCAGCCAGCCCCTTCAACAGCCCTTCAGCTGAGTGGGTGGCTGTGACAGCTTGAGTTACATCCTGTATCAGCCAGCCCCTTCAACAGCTCTTCAGCTGAGTGGGTGCCTGGGACAGCTTGAGTTACATCCTGTATCAGCCAGCCCTTTCAGCACCTCTTCAGCTGAGTGGGTGCCTGGGACAGCTTGAGTTACATCCTGTATCAGCCAGCCCCTTCAGCAGCTCTTCAGCTCAGTGGGTACCTGGGACAGCTTGAGTTACATCCTGTATCAGCCAGCCCCTTCAGCAGCTCTTCAGCTGAAAAAATGCTATCTAACAACCATGAAATAAATACATTAAATTAATTATTTGTTTGGTAGACCAAAAACAGTTCGGGAGTCTAAAAGACCCTGATGTATGGTGTGAAGGTGAAGGTTATTTCATTTGAGGCCCCATAATCGACTCGATTATTTTGGCTCCTAAGGTGAATTTAATTTAATAAATAGAACATGATGACCTTGTGTTGTGTATTGAAGTAGGAGAATTTATGGAGTGTATTATTTGTGGATGTTTTACGCTTGGCCCAAGTGTCCAGTGTTTTACAGTGCTCATGATGCAGCAAGTTGGTGTGTTAGGCTGCTTGACTTCAATCCTGATTTTGCAGGCTTTGGGCCGGAAAAGAGGCTATTGTAAAAATACCTTGTTGGTTTTTTTTTGTTTTTTTAGTTTATTTTAAAACTGTTATGTTCTTTGTTTTGAGGTACAAGAGAAGGCAGAAGGCGACAACGACCGTGTGAAGATCATGGTGCTGTTTGCTGGGGAGGAAGACCTCTACCTTGTCCGTGCTGCCTCTGGCGCCTTGGCAACCATGTCTGGCAACCCAAAACTCTGCAAGAAAATAGCGCAGGTAAGGATTTAGTTCCTTGTTGGTTCAGCTTTTTGTGATGGAGGGAGAGGGAGCATTTTGGGGATGACATGACATTGAATTCCTGTCATTCTGTAAATTCTATAATTAAAAGTCTCTTGCTACAGAGTTTAAGCTAGACAACCTCAGACCTACAGTGCAGTGGATCCCAAGCATTGACAACCAGATAGAGTTGATTAATTTTATTTTATTTTTTATTGTTGAACACACAAATTTGAGATAAATGTTAGTTAAGCAGAGTTGCCTACCGTCCCGCTGTAGGCGGAATCGTCCCGATTTCAGGTGAAAAAACGAGCTGTGTTCCGCGATTCCGCTTTCTAAGTTTACGTCCCGCCAAATTAAAAAATAAAAAGATTTTTTTTTTTTTTTTAACCCGGTAGAAGTTTATTTTTAGCGCGTCGGCTGATGCAATATCGGTGGTCTGATCCGGTTTTTGCGCGGACTAATGACGCGCGTACAGTTTCAAACACAGAGTCACGTGACTTTCTTCAGCGCAACCTGCTAGCCTAGGCTACTGACAAGTTGCCGCGATTGTTTCGACAGAAGTTATGGCGTCAAAATCAAATTCACGAGCAGACGATGGTCCTGATACACCTCCGAGAAAAAAACAGAAAAGATATCAGACATTCAGAAAAGAATATACAGAGAAATATTCTTTTATTAGGGAGGGCAAAGGAGAATCATGGGCGCATTGTGCCATTTGTGTATGTGACAGTGACACTACGTTTATTGGATTTTACCTTCAGTGGCAGTATGCAGATTAGTAAAACGGAATCATGAACTAAAGTTTCTGTGTTTTATTTGTTACTTCATCATTAACAGTATCAATAACAACAGATTCATAAACAAAGGTGAGTTTCAGTGTGACTCAATTTTTTAATTTATTTATTTTTTATTTTACATTTCAAAACTTCTTCAACGATCATAGCTGCTCGCCTGAAAGTCAAATCATTTGGCAAAAATATGCATGACATTTTTTTGTGTTGAAATCATCCAGTTGCGGTGTCCCTCCTAATCAAGCCATGTCCCTCTTTTTTGGTGCCAATGTCCCTCTTTCACGTTTTGGGGGGTAGGCATGTATGGTTAAGGAAAGGGGAATAAAACACACAAGCTCTTGTTTAGAAATGAAAAAATAAAAAAATTTCAAAGCTATTCTCTTCAGTTATTAGGCGTTAATCAGAGATTAGAAATCAATGACGGGAGGTAATCCTGTCAATGTTTCACACTACTAATGTAGCCAAAGTCACTGTGTGAGAAAGTGAGAGAGGATGAAGTGACATAAATAATGCAGCTCAGTCTACCAATATTGCCAGACATTTGGACTGTAAAACTACTAAAAGGTTTCACTCTAATGCAGCCAGCCCCACGAGATGGGATGAACTGCAGCTACAGGTAACAGATTTTTGATTGTCAACTGTCACAGGGAAAACATTTTGTTGTCAGCGGTCAGGAACTGCAGACGATGTTCGGGCACCTACACACAATACAATATCAAATAGTCACTAGAGTGTGTGTAGGGCAACAGACAACCCATGGGAGAGGACACAGACTGTGTTCTCTCCCATGGGTAGTGACATCACAGAAAGGTGACTTAGGCATTTGGCCCTACACAGACTGTAGAAAATATTTGATGTTGTATTGTGTGTTGGTTCGCCAACACTGTCTGCAGATCCAGGCAGCTGGCTTTGAAAATGTCTTTGATTCCAGACAGTAGTGCATTAATGCAACCTTGATGGTGGAGGGCTAAACAAAACCTCAACACAGACTGTACGGTAAACGTCATATGTGCAGAAAATTAGGAATACTTTAAAGAAAGAAAGATAAAAATATACATTTCCATAGATATAAATGAATATTTATATTTTGTTGCTCAGGTTGGTTCATGGTTGGAGGTGATGCAGCAGATCTTGGTGACTGAGGACAGAGGCATTCAGCATCGGGCCTGCCACTGTGTTATGAACCTTATGCTGAACGACAAGGAAATTGCAGCACAGCTGGTCCAGTCCCCAGTAAGCATTTTCAAAAAACAATTTCTATTTTAAAGTGAATCTGAGTTTTAATCCTTAAAGAGAGTGTTTTTTACATTAGGAAGGAATGGAATTCACATCAGTTTTGATGTTTTGTTACACAACAAGGTCTCAGCATTTATTTTTATCACAAAATTCAACATTTATACCCTGAAACTGTAGTTCATGAGACAAGTGAACGGCAAGATTTTGATAGCACATACACATTTTTTGTTTGCATTTTGTTAAAACTAAAAGGTGCTTTCAACGCGTCTGCTTATGACCATTAATTTGTTTTTCCTCATATACTAATTTTAAAAAACCAGCATCTATTTTCCACATAACTTGGGTGCTACAGGTGTTGGAGATTCTGATGGCAATCACCAAACTGGAAGCTCCAGGCATGGAGGAGATACAGGAGTGTGCCAAGCGAGCGCTGGAGGCTGCCGCCGAACACGGCTTCATCCGCCCCGTGGACAGCCAGGCTGCAAGTCTTGAGGCCCTCAGGCAAGCCTACCACCTCAAAAAGCTGGCCCTCAAAGAAGCAGAAGAAGCAGAGGAAGAGGAGGCGGATGAAGAAGAGGAAGCTAAAAAGGCCAAAGAGGAAGAGGAGAGGAAGAACGCTATTAACCGGTAAGGACAGACAACCATTGTATTCTCTTTATAACGTGAAGTGTTTAACTGAAAAAGATGAAATAGGGGATAAGCACACCAGAGTACCGTACTTTTCAAATTAAAAAGGGCACACAGAGATAGAGATAAGCAACACACAGATAAGCAACACAAACACACACACAAACACACACATAAACACACCTCCAAAGGCTCACAAGTTACTCCCCTCTCCATTATGAATGAATGTTGGAAGTATTCACTCCAGACAGTGATGCTTAAATTGCAGCGGGCCATAAGCCAGCTTATGAAGTTTTAGATAGGAAAAACATTTTAATTAAGCATACATACGGTACATAATCCATGAGTAACTTGAGATGATGGAGGTGTGGTGGGTTGGTGAGAGGAGGGAAAGGGGGAGGGATAAGGAGGGCCAACTTGATATTGGCTAGACTGGTGCAGTGTTAACTCATTGTTTACCAAGTACATTACGCAATAGTGCTTTCTCCTGCCCAAGAACAATTTGCAAAACCCAAGAAAAATTGGGTTTCGTTGATTAGTAGCGTTGATGATATCATCAACACTTCTCTGTCCTCTGGCACTGTACATGACATCTTCAAGAATGCCATTGTCAAACCTCTCCTGAAACACAGCTTTGACGCTAATGATCTCAGAAACTTATGCTGTCTCCAGCCTACCTTTCCTCTCAACACTTCTTGAAAAGATTGTGCTGCATCAATTGACAACCATCTTTCTTCCAGCAACCTCTTGAATCCTTTCCAATCAGTCTGTTGCATAAACCATTGTACTGAGACTGCTCTACTGCATATACTTAACAATCTTCTCATCTCCACACACTCTGGCAACTCTCTATACTTAACAGCCTTCTCATCTCCACACACTCTGGCAACTCTCTATACTTAACAGCCTTCTCATCTCCACACACACCCCTTGGGGTCATGAGCAATCTTGCCACTGTAGATTGTTCTAACCTATAAAGGGAAAAGTGAAAGGCCCAGTTGAAAACCTGTCTTGCCTTTATAGGCATGACAGTTTCACTGCGGCAACAGTACCCCCGTTGGAGTGCCGGGGGTTTCAGTATAAATAGTATCCCCACTTTCTGGAAATTTAATGCTTTAAATTCCCACTGTCGCTGTCTTCCTCATTTGCTTTTTCCCATTCCTGCTCTGTCCCATCACTCTGCTATACTATCTTCTTCTTCGCTAGATCAATGACCTACCTTTTTTCTTGAAAACTCTTCCTGGACAAGACTCCATGTTTGTGTATGAGGTCTGTTGGATCAGCTTGGGAGTGTTGGACGCTTTCTGCCGGTTGGTCACTAGGGCTTCCTATGATGTCATTATTTAGCACTATAGGCATTTTATATGTACTAGCAGTTATTACCCGTCCAAATAAATTTGTGATGACCCAATTGCTGGGCCTGATGTTATATGCCCGTTTCAAAAATTTTCCTGGAAGTGACTTTTTTTGTGCATTCTGCAGCATTTTGTCATTTTATGTTTGTTTTTAATCTGAAGAAGAGCAAAGCACGAAAATTCATTTGTCTTGTATTGTTGTATAATTAAAAGTATCTATTATATTTTGTTGTTGTGTTGCTGATTTTATGCCCGTTATAGGTTATCTTTGGGTGTCCAAGCTGTCAGCCACTGAGTGAAGTCAAATTTATTTGAGACTATAATGTTCCATTGTAGCCTACATAGTGTATAGTTTATGTTGTGGTGTTGGTACAATAACTACATGTAGGAAGTATCAATTGCCTGAAAGTGGAAGAAATTGTAAACACAACAGGAACTGCTAAGTATTTTGAAAGTAAAATACAATTATATGTTTATCTTTAATCTATGTCTCTTTTTAGTGATTCACCACTGACAGTGCACTTCAGCCTTCCACTTCCAGAATCATAAACACAACTAAGATATACAGTATATAAAGATACTTTTAATTAACATTAGCTCGAAAATTAATTCACATTGTATAAAAGTATCTTTGATATAATAATCTTTGTTGTGTTTATGATTCTGGAAGTGGAAGGCTGAAGTACACTGTCAGTGGTGAATCACTAAAAAGAGACATAGATTAAAAATAAACTTATAATTGTAATAAAACACAATAATCATTTATTTGAGGAGAACAGCATTACTGATTTATTGCACATGCATGTGATTAAAACAATAAGGCAATGCTATCACTGCATGCACAGAACTTTTTTCCTTATAATACATACCAATGAAATACCAAATTGAGGCAATCATTAAAAAAAAAGCACCAAGCCATGTAAATGTAAATATGGACCTTTAGTCCCTACAGATATTTATTTGGGAACAATTCAGTTTTAATTTAGATTCTAAATATTTATTTTTAATGTAAAGTTTGCTCTTAATTTAATATTTTTTTCTGATGAATCGAATGACAATTAATTATGCTATGAAATTTACAATAAAACTATAATGTTATTTTCTAAATGTTTATTTTTTAAACAGACCTACCTATACCTAATTTTTTTTTTAAAAGCATAAGATGTTAAGTGTTCTAAGAAGTACACGCCTCATGGATAAATGGAAAAAAAAAAGAATATGAAGCAGTTATTAATACCCGTGCTATAATTTTAATTTTATTTATACATTTTTTTTTTTTTTTTTTTTTTTTTTAGCATTTTACTTGCACCTCGTTTTGTTTTTTAGTTGCCTCTGTTCCGCTCTTTTTCTTTATTATCTATATCTCTCTTATATCTCTCTCGCTCTGTATTATTAAATTTTATTTTTAAAAAAAAAAGAAAAAAAAAAAGGACCAAAACGAGATTCGAACCCGGGTCTCTTTATTGACAGTCAAACGCCTTATCCATTGAACCACGGGATGCTATAATTATCTTAACTGATTTTAGGTCCCATATCATAAAACATGTTGAACCCCTCGATTTTATTAGTGTTATAAACTTGAAACTGGATTAAACAACAATATAGCGAACGCCGATCGATTAAAAGCGATTTGGAATAAAATACGAAATCCTTGGTAGAAAATATGCGGAAATGATGGCAGGGCTAAGGACAAAAATGATTGGTTCTAAAAATACCGTCTCACACATGTGTTTTTACAGTGTTTTTGGAAGCATTAAAATGCAAACTAAAGCCGTTTTGCGATCGAAAAGAATGTTAAGTTTCGTTGTATCGGCAGCGGGTGATCGAGCGCCGAATGGCAAAACTCGCGTGGAAGCAATTATATGGACAGTTCAGCTGTAATCTGTAAAACTTGGAGCCAACTGAAGCTCGAAATTAACTTCACAACAAAGCCGCTGGTTGGCTAAAACGGCCCCTCGTGATCTGAAAAGGCTGCTCGATTAATATATAGATGTGTTTTGTTGATAATTTATAATGATGTTTGTATTCTATTTTGTTTTTGTAACCGGGGGTTCGAGTAGTTGGGGTAAAGCCTCAGCCGTCCCCTGCGTGGGATGTCTTTATTGTAAAGTGACTGGCCGGTGGAGGGCATTCAATTTTCCCACTGGGGTTGTTTCAGCAGATCTTTTATGCGGATCGGGGGTTGTCCGGTCCTGATTTGGCTCGGAAGAGTCCGCTGGACCTAAAGCATCAATCAATCAATCAGTCTCCACACACTCTGGCAACTCTCTATTCTTAACAATCTTCTCATCTCCACACACTCTGGCAACTCTCTATACTTAACAATCTTCTCATCTCCACACACTCTGGTAACTCTCTATACTTAACAGCCTTCTCATCTCCACACACTCTGGCAACTCTCTATACTTAACAATCTTCTCATCTCCACACACTCTGGCAACTCTCTATACTTAACAATCTTCTCATCTCCACACACTCTGGCAACTCTCTATACTTAACAGCCTTCTCATCTCCACACACTCTGGCAACTCTCTATACTTAACAATCTTCTCATCTCCACACACTCTGGCAACTCTCTATACTTAACAATCTTCTCATCTCCACACACTCTGGCAACTCTCTATACTTAACAATCTTCTCATCTCCACACACTCTGGCAACTCTCTATACTTAACAATCTTCTCATCTCCACACACTCTGGCAACTCTCTATACTTAACAGCCTTCTCATCTCCACACACTCTGGCAACTCTCTATACTTAACAATCTTCTCATCTCCACACCCTCTGGCAACTCTCTATACTTAACAATCTTCTCATCTCCACACACTCTGGCAACTCTCTATACTTAACAATCTTCTCATCTTCACACACTCTGGCAACTCTCTATACTTAACAATCTTCTCATCTCCACACACTCTGGCAACTCTCTATACTTAACAGCCTTCTCATCTCCACACACTCTGGCAACTCTCTACTCGCCCTTTTTGATCTGTCATCTGCTTTTGATACAATTAATCACAAAATACTTCTTGACCGTCTTCATGATACTTTCAGAATAACTTACTCTGCTTTTTCTGGGTTCACCTCCTACCTCTCAAATAGATTCCAGTTCGTCCTTGTCAATGGCACCCACTCGGACCCGGTCAGACTCCCTTCTGGAGTTCCGCCAGGATCTGTGTTAGGGCCTGTTCTGTTTACCCTCTATACTTCCCCTCTTTCATACATCATCCAAGGTCATTAAATTGACCATCATTTCTGTGCCAGTGACTCTCAACTACAAGACTGTCACAAACCTGACAATGTACATTCACCATTGATAAGGACTGCCGACCGTTACACTGACATAAAAAATTGGACAACTCAAAACAAACGAGTTGAACGACAAAAAGATAGAAGTAAAGCTAATTGGAAAAGGTCAAAAACTCTCACAGCGACCTAATCCTCTACTTAAGTCTTGAACTTGCCAATACCTACTTATCTCTAGGAAACAGTACAATCAACCTTTCTTCTTCAGTGAAAAATCTTGGGGTCGTCTTTGACAACAACTTGTCTATGCAAGACTTCATTTCCAAAACCTATCAAACCTATTACTTTACCACATGCCTTTCTGCTTTCACTCTCACCATAAAAGCAACAACTTAACTGACTGCCTTGAGCTCTACATGCCATCTTGTAATCTCCGGTCTTCTTCTAAAACTCTCACTCCCCGCATTCCTCACTTAAAACTTATGACTATCGCGGAAGCCAGAATTCAGTTTTTTTTTATATGGGCTAAACCAGGCACAGTGGTGTAAAAATAAAATAAGGTGTAATGCACAGGCTAGGGACAGACAATTGAAAGTTGTGCATACTACAAAGACAAAGTTCAGGCAGACCTTTGGAAACCTTTGGTGTATTTGTGAAGACAGATGTTGTCATCGAGATGTTTTTATTCGTGCAGGCAGCTGAAAACGCTGGCCGAAGAGGAGTACGAAGAAGATGTCGGAGGAGCTGTAGATTCAGATCACAAGACATCGGAGGAACAGAACACAGCAGACAACAGGCTGAAACCTGACCCTGCCGAAGGTGAAGGTCAAGAGGTCAGCGATCATTTGGCAGGGGAAGAAGGAAATGAGGAGGTTGCTGTAAAGCGCAGCCAAGAAGAGCCTGATAGCAAAGATCCTGGTTTTGATTCCGGTTCTGCTGCGGCTGGATTAGAACCGGCAGCCGATTCTGACACTTCATGAACAGTAGTAGCGACTTTGCACAAAATGAGCTGGGAGAGAAAGAGAGAGAGGGTTGTGTTGAAGCGAGCTGGCAACCGAATGACAGGTGCTGCGATAGCAGCAGTGGTTTAAAAGTCTCTTTCTGTTGAAAAGAGGGGCATGAGAGAGATAGAGAGAGACAGAGAGAGAGAGAGAGAGAAAAGTGTAAGTTTGAGCTGTGAATGTTGGACAGTTATTATAGTGTCATGTTAGCATTTATAGTTTTCTTTTCTAACATCATACATCATATTCGCGCGCACTTCCGCTTCCGGCGTGTTGATGACGGCATGTGTGTTATCTGCGTTTGTGATCTTCTTGAGGAAAATCCGCGTCATCTTCATCTGTGGGACATTAATTGTGCTCAGGAGAGTTATTGTGCCTGGTGGCGAGTCTTCTTGGACTGTTTTCTGCACTAGTGAGGAGGGGAGTCGCGGTCTCTGTGATTTGTGACATTTTTCGTATTACCACGAGTGCTCGCCATCGGCCACCATTGTGTATTTGGACACTCTTCTGGAATGCTGGTTTCTGCCGGAGCGGATTTGTTCCATTGACGGACGTAACATTTTTATTGTGTCTTTTATCGTTCGTGACATACCGACTCAACCAAAGCTTTTAGGTTTTGAGGTAAATTCAGCCAGGCTAGTTATAAATAGCTTCGCCAATAGCTTCGCCGGTGCTTCTTTCCTTTCCTTTCACTGGAAGGGGGAGGGTGTAGGCTAGCTATAAATAGCCCGCAGCCAGCAAAATGTGGGGGAACCAAAGAGTGCTGATCACATAGGCATTGAGCTGGTGTGGTGAAAGGGTCGGTAGTCGTGTGCCTTGCCTCCTGTGGACAATTCTAAGTTCTTTTTGTGGCGTTTGACTGTGCCTTGTTGGACTTGTTACGTCGCTAATTGCTACCAGGTGTCTCGTTTCCTGTTGCTGTGCATTGGTGGCGGGGGTGCCGGCCCGACACACTTCCTTGCGGGTATTATATCGAGGGTCGTGGATGTGTTTTTTGTTTTGTAGTAAATAATTTTTTACGGTTTTTACTGTATTGAATTGGTTTGAATTGGTCCTGAGAAGGTTTTTACTGGCCTTTGTCCTCTAGGTTTTACGCATAAGATTTTATATCTGAAAAATTGTATCGGTTCCCATTTTTAATGTGGGTTATTTTTTTTTATTTTTTTTTTTTGGTAAGTTTTTTTTTTTTTTCCTAAAAATGTTTAAGTGTGCGCCCTCTATATTGGCTGGGCACAAGAGCCAGCTCCAGGCTATTGGTGATAAGGTGTCTGATAGGGGGGGATTCGGTTGACACCCCTCCCGGGGCTGGGACGCCTGCCCCTTCTCGCAAAAGAACATGGGAAACGCTAACGGACTCCTCCCCGTCATCTTCCTCCGATGATATGGATGAGGTCTTGTTGGAGGACGCAGACCTGTCACCGAACTCGATTGTTGAGGTTCCGGAGGTGCCTCACTCACACCCGGGGCCTATCCCTCAGTCTGTGTCGACTGACCCCTCTGGCGGGGATGATGAAAATTGGACTGCTGTTGCCAGCAGTCGCAGAAAAAGGAACGGGATTGCGTCGGCCGTTCACCCATTGTCAATTTACGGCCTGTGCCGACATCCGGTCAAGGTTAAACCGATAGACAAAAACACAGACTCTGTGTCTGCAAAAGATTTGAGTTGGCGACTCGAGGAAATGTTGCGGGCAGTCGTGGGACCCGTGGACAGGGTGGGGCCGCTTGGCGATGGGTGTATGGTCGGTTGTGTATCTCGTGCACAACAGCAGAAGATGGTTGGCCTAACTAAAATAGGTCAGATTGAAGTGAATTGTTCCGTGCCCAGTCCTGTTGTTGAGGGGGTGGTGCGGGGCATCCCCCCCTTCGATAGCAGATGATGATATCCTGGCTAGATGCGAGACATCTGTCAATCCCGACGGCACGGTTCGAAGCTGTGCGATTAAACGTGTCCGTCACCTGTCTCGCGCCGATGGACAGCCGTCAGAGTCGATTAGAATTACTTTTGAAGCCTCTAATTTGCCCTCTATTCTTCTGTTGAATCATAGAGAGTTTCTGGTCAGGCCCCATGTTGCGGACGTGATCCGCTGTTACAGATGTCAGAGGTTTGGTCATATCCGAAGATACTGCAAATTTGATCTGACCTGTTCTTCATGTGATGCTGCCGGACATTCTGGCGCCCAATGTAAAACTAAAAAGAAATTTTGTCTTAATTGTCATGGAGACCATTCGGCCTCAAATAATCAATGCCGTGCCCTGAAAGAACGGGTGGTCGCGAACCAGCTCAGGGCTTCTGTACACATACCACGTGATCAGGCTTTGGGCTTGGCCAGAAAACGGTTGGCTGATCCCATGAAGCCGATTAATATGAAATCTGTATGGGGAACTCCGAGTGCTCCCCTACATCTTGTGACTGCCCTTGATGCTCCTTTGTTCTCATCTATAGTTCAAGCTGGGTTGTCTTCTTGCCAGACTGGGGATTCTGGGAAAAATCCAAAAACTCCTGAGGAGTCGCGTGCGTCTGGGTCTGGCTGCCACGACCCCTGGCTTGTTGTGCAAAAATTAGAGGGATTGGTCGAAAAACTAACCCAAACTGTTACTGCTCTTATTGATACTGTTCACGGGTTGGTTGCTAAAGTAGCCACAAAACCTATTCAAACCTGTCTTCAAAACGGTACCCAGACTGATGGGGGCCCCACTGTTAGGATTGATGCTCAATTGCAAACTAGTATTGAATGTTTGAATGTAGTTTCTCTGGGAGGGTAATAACTAAGAATGCCACCACTCAGGTGAAGTGGGACCAGACCGGACAGATGGAGGAATGGGAGGGCTGAGAGTCGTGCCACCCAGGTTCATTTGCCCGATTGGGGCATTGATAACGAAAAGTTAATTGAACGGATCTGCGGCTACAGGCCTCTAGCATATGAGAATCTGTCTCAGAAAGAGGCAGACGCGATCAACCGAGCGGTTAAAATCGTGGTCGATCGTATCCAAGGTCCGGTGGCTGTAGCCAGCGGAGATAAAAAGAAAAAGCATGCAGC
This sequence comes from Oncomelania hupensis, assembly GCA_036898135.1. NCBI lineage: Eukaryota > Metazoa > Mollusca > Gastropoda > Littorinimorpha > Pomatiopsidae > Oncomelania > Oncomelania hupensis. The sequence goes on from CM072526.1 coordinate 22,744,636, forward strand.
CAAGTGGTAGAACGAAAGCCTTTGGTGGCCTAAAATAATTGTATGGATAGTATTATTTTCTACATAATTGGAAGCTTTTTTTATGTCAAGCCTTGAATGGCCTGAATAAGAAATGACGCGATCGGCGAAAGTAACCGTGGTCAAACCTGGTCCGGAGCGTATGTCTGCTGAATTTGCAGCTGGGCATTAAACTGTGCCCGGCGTGGCTGGGATGGTGCATATAAATGTTCTGTATTTTATAGTGATGTTTTTTATAGTCTTACATAAATTAGTTGGAATTTAATTTCATGTTTACATTGAGGGGAATCTTTTTCCCTTTTTAATGTTTTCTTAACTATTTTATTGAAGGCTCTTTTGTCTTTGGCTTTTTGTAAATAATTTTATTAGGCCTGTCCCTCCCATTATTTCTTTTTAGATTTGGCCTTGCCATTTTATCCTCTACTTCCTTCGTCCAGACATGAGAATGACCAGACTTAGTCTGTTTTTTTCGGCGCTTATCATGGGGTCTGTGGGCCCCTGTTCGTATTGTCCTTATCAAAATTTTTTATAGGACATAAAGCTTCGCTTAATCGAATCAATCATACATGAAACTACTTGCCTCCTTCAATAAAAAGGATGTGTATATACACAAACATTTTGCATTTAGGATAACTGCTGTGTTATGATGACGCATTTCTAAAGGACCCAAATTTGATTTTAACGCAAGTGCTGTGTGATGAACTGAACTTGTGATTCCCATCCTCCTCTTACCCCACATATCCATTTACTGTGCCAGTGGATGCATCCAGGATATTGTATAATAATATTATAATTGTTGATGATGATGATGAAATTCTTGTACAGCGCACAGTTTTCCAGGAATCACGAGTGTTGAAAACGAAGTTATTGCAAATCATGTTATTTACTTATTATGGCGATTTACTGACACAATTACTAATGCTGCAAGTACTTACAATAATTGGCAATTTATTTATTCAGTGAATGATTTTGTTGTATGAAACTAGCAACAATGCTTGTTGCTCATGGGAATGAATTAAAATATTGTTTTAATTAATTTATTTATTTTTAAAAAAATCTTTTCATTATTTTTTTAGTAACAGTTGTGGATTACATTTTATTTTAGCTATGATTTCAAGGGAAATGTAGCGTTTCGTTGCATTTATCAATATAATTATTTCTGAATGGTTCTTGTTCATGTAAATAACAAAAGACCTTATAAACCCTATAAAGATTTCATGTAATTAAAAAGTATTCATATTAACAATAATAATAATAATAATAATAATATAAGGATATATATAGCTGTTTTCTTACTGTACATTGCAATGTATGGAGCATACTATCAGTGATCAGGATCTGACAGTGTTTAATGTATTGCTATTTGTTAATTTTACCTTGCAAATACCTTTTACCTACCATTAGCCTTTCACGTTTTATTATCATTTTGTCGTGATATATCTAGAAATCGATCATGTTGTGGAAAGAAAATTGCCCAAAGGTACCTAGGTATAGACAATGTTTTGTAGTCTGTTGGGAGGTTTTGTACTGTTTTCGAATTCGGTTGTGTTGATAGTACTGATCTTCTTTGTCTGTTGAATCGACAAGGATTATTATTTAGTTATCCCAGGGCTGAGGGAAATGTAGTAAGGTTTGTGTGTGAGCAGATGACAGATGAGTGAAAGTGATCCCACTTTCTTGGGTTGGCGCTTGAAGACTGTCTATCTTTGCACACTGTAGCAAAAGGTGCTCCCAATGCCATCAGCTTTTGTCTCCAGTCTTTGTATTATGACTGATGTTGATGCTAACATGCGATGGTGCTTTATTTATTTGCTTGTTAATTGTATAAAGCGTGATGTGTTAGTTTCTTGTGTGTTATTTCTTTGTGTTGTTTTTCCAAAATCTGGAATCTGATAATCTTTTCTTGTGAGATTTTTAATTTTAATTTTTGGTTCCTAATTCTCCCTTGCTTTTTTTCATGCATGCTTTTCCAAGAAAATAATAATGATAATAATACATTGATTTCTGACGCGCACCACTCTCACCATGACAGCGATTCAGGGCACACAGAGTACAGAGTGTTTACATTTATTTAGAGTGTTGAGATTTTAAAATGATAATATTTTAGTTTTGGGTAGGTTTTTGGATCAAGAGCCTAAGCTGATTTGTTTTGAAAAGTTTTCAATTTTCTTTGGGCTTTATTATGTTATTATAGCAATTGGTTGGTTATTTATTCCATTTTCTATTCATTTTGTATTTATCTTTTTGTTGTCTGTCCTGATTTTTACATGATTGGAGCAAGAGCAACGACAGGTGCTATATATTGTTATGTAATATTTTCATGATCAATATTAACAAATTATTAACAGATACTTAAATCTTCTTTTTATTAATATTATTAAAATAGTTATTATATTATTACATTAGTTACTCTATATTATTATATTATTATTATTATTTAAAACTCACTGTCTCTTACTATATTTTTATTTTAAAACACAATGTCAAGGTTTATACCAGTGAACAAAAGATTTGAAAAGAACAAACTGTCTTAAAGTATGTTCATTTGGCAATTAAAAGATTTTTGTATCCTTTGTATTATTTCATGTTTAGTATAGCCCTTGCATGATTTGTGATAAGCATACTGTGTGATCTTGTGAAAAACAAAGATATCAAAATTACTGTTGTGTGCCTTTTCTCTTTCTCTCTCGCCCATATCCCACTGTTGGGGTGCCGGAGTTTTCTGTTTAAATAGTATCCCCACTTTGTGGCAATTTAGTGCCTTAAAATACCACAGTTTCTGTCTTGCTCATTTGTTCTTTCTTGTTCCTAATCTGTTCTGTCAATCTACAATCTTCTTTGCTTGACCTACCTTTTTTCTTGGCAACTCTCCAGAAAACTCCTTATTTGTATGAGCATAGGGTCTTTTGGGTCAGCTTGGGGATATTGGACGCTTTCTGCCAAATGGTAATTTGGGCTTTCTATATTATTATTATTTAGCGATGTAGGCATTTTATATGTGCGTCTGATATCAAGTCATGGATGATAGAAAATAAACTATGCTTGAACGATGACAAGACTGAAGCACTGTTTATAAAGAAAAAGAGCACAATTCTTTCAGATGGTGAACCACACTCAATACAAATTGGCAATTCCGAAGTTCCTTTCAGCACCTCTGCTCGTAACCTAGGATTCATTATGACATCTGACACATCTCTTGACACTCACATCTCCAACACATGTAAATCTGCATATTTTGAACTTCGAAAAATCAGTTCTATTCGCTCTTGTCTTTCACAACAAACCACGATCATCTTAGTTTGCTCTTTTGTTCTTTCAAAACTGGATTACTGCAATTCTCTTCTTGCAGGCTGCTCCCAAGATCTTCTCTACAAACTTCAAAAAGTACAAAATGCAGCTGCACGCCTTGTTCTCAAGGCTTGCAGAAGAGATCATGTCACTCCCCTACTACGTTCCTTGCACTGGTTGCCCATATCTGCACGTATAGAATATAAAATTTCCACACTCTGCTTCAACTTTTTCTTCGGCAGTTCCCCTGCATACTTTTCTGACATGCTCATACCCTACGTACCACGCAGACAGCTCCGTTCCGCATCAGACCAACGCACCTTCATCATCCCACTTGTCAAAACAAAAACCTATGGAGAACGCACCTTTGCTTTCTGTGCATCCACTCAATGGAATTCCCTTCCACACAATATCCGCCATGCGCAAACACAACAAGCGTTTAAACGACAACTCAAAACATATCTTTTCCATAAACACCTTCTATAGCTCCTTCTCAATAACACACATGGATCTCATCATCTGTCTAGTATGCACACATGTCGTGGCGCTCCATGCACGGGCAATGGTGTTCGCTTTTTAATGGTGTTCGGTTTTTATGATTGTTATAAGTGTTGGTTGCCTTATACAAGTTAATAATAGTTTTAGTTGCCTTTTTATTGTTTCAATGTAATATTTTTATTGAATCTTTTTAACATTATGTTGTACATTTTTAGTGAATTTATTCAGACTTTATATACCCACTGTTGTTGTGTAGTATAAATGGTGTATGAATGTGTCAAGCAAGGAGAGCACAGCCACTTGTGGCCGTGATGCGGCGCTATATAAATCTACATTTATTATTATTATTATTATTATTATTATGTACATGTTTTTTGTTTGTTTTTTTTAAATTAGAGTACAGCCTCAGTGTCCTCTGCATGGGTTGCCTTTATTGTAATGTGACCGGCTGGTGGAGTGCCTTCAGTGTTACCATTAAAGTTGTTTCAGCAGATCTTTTATACGGAGCGGGGGTGAGTCCTCTTTCAACCAAGTTGTGGTCCTGATTCAGCTTTTTGCAGTATGCCGGACCTTATAAACAATGACTAACTAACGATCTCATAGATATAAGAGATTTTACATATCTGTGTGTGCTATGTGAGCCTGTGTCTCATTATCAGATACACACACACTCTCTCTCTTTCAAGGAAACTGCTGAGAGATGCCCTGAACCAGGATATAAAGTTCCATGGCCAAGACAGATTAATTTTAAGTACAGCCCATTGTACAGGGTAGGGTGGTTGAAAAGTAACTCAATATTAACAATGGCTGATCACTTTGGTCAGTAATACTGCATTTGTTTTACATTACATTACATGATTATTGCTTTAGGTCAGCGGACTCTTCCGAGCCAAATCAGGACCGGACAACCCCTGATCCGCATAAAAGATCTGCTGAAACAACCCTAGTGGTAAAACTGGAAGCTCTCCACCAGTCAGTCACTTTACAATAAAGACATCCCACGCAGGGGACGGCTGAGGCTTCACCCCAACTTATCGAACCCCCGTTTACAAAAACAAAATAGAATACAATCATTATAAATTATCAACAAAACACATACATATAAAATGACTACATTGCTAAATAATAACATAGGAAACCCCAGTGACCACCTGGCAGAAAGCGTCCAATATTCCCAAGCTGATCCAACAGACCTCGCACACAAACAAGGAGTCTTGTCCCGGAAAAGTTTTCAAGAAAAAGGGTAGGTGACTGGTCTAGCGAAGAAGAAGATAATATAGCAGATTGATAGAACAGAGAAGGAATGAGAAAGACAGCGACAGTGGGAATTTAAAGCACTAAATTTCCAGAAAGTGGGGATACTATTTATACTGAAACCCCCAGCACACCCTCGGAGGACTGCATTTGCATGAAACAATGTGTATTGTCATACTTACATTGGTAGAATTTCATTTGCAGGTTACAAGCAATTTTCCTGTTCTGTTTTTGGTACATAGAACATTACCATGGTTATTCGGTAGTGAAAACGTAACCACTGGGTGTGGAAGGGACTTTTGGCAAAAGGCTAAGTGAACTTTGAATCAACAAAACAGAGCTGATAGAATAGAACTGACTTTAGTTATATCAATGTACTTTAGTTATATAATCAAACAGTTTATAAAACAACTTTATTACTTGTACAACAATTAACTTTTAACAAACGATGATCAGAGTAATCCTGGACTGTACAACACAATACAAATTTATTGCCCAATTAAAAACAGATTGAGCACACCAAAAATCACAGTTTAGACGAAATCACAGTTTTTACCAAGAAACATCAGTGGCTGATCATAATAAGCATGAATATGGTAACGGGTGACATTTAAGTGCAAAATATGTACATTTGTGAGACCCAATGTGGTCTCTATAAGCACAATGAAGATGATGACTATATTATATATAAAATAAGAAGAAATATATATATATATAAACATAGAAATGTATTGAGAAAATGTTAACATTGATGCATAACATTACAGAGTTATGGAACACTGAAAGCAACTTTTAGCAAAGGTTAAATATTGTATTTCTTGTTCTTGTTCTTGGCCTTCTTCTTATTTATTATTTGTTCATCTTCTTATCTTCCTCTTCCTCCACCTCCGAATCCTCTTTTTCTTCTTCTCCTTCTTCTCTTCTTCAATTCATCTTCTGATTATTATTATGAACTGAGAAGGCACTCCAAACTATAAAAGACTGTGCAACGTGTCTCCAAGAAGACAAGCTAGCAAACGAACAATCCAACTATTGCACAAATTAATAAATTACATTTTTAAAACAAGATAACAATGAAAACATTTTGAAATTTCAACTCTAGAAAGTATAACAATTTACAGGCATTTTTGTTCAAAATAAGAAAATGATTAGTATTTTATAAGACTTCTGTAAAATAGCCCTGTTTGGGTCCAGCAAAGAACTACTCCAATATTAAGAAGAAAATATGGCTTGCTACATTTATACAATGGAAAAGTCAGAAAAGTCAAGATAATCTTGCACTGAAAACAATATAATTTAGGTTTTTTAGGCCACACAAATTAATATGTCTTCACGGTAACAGTGGGGGGGGGAGGGGAGGGGAAGGGGTTGGTAGAGGGGGAGCAATTCTTTTTTTTTTTTTTTTTTTTAAAGACCTTTCCCACTTTGGGTACATTTTGTTTTGGCTTTTTTTCAATGTTTTTTCCAGATGATCCCCCCCCCCCCCCCCCCCCCCCCCCCCCCCCCCCCCCCCCCCCCCCCCCCCCCCCCCCAAAGTTTAGGTCGGGCCAAAACATTAGGATTGGTCGGAATGCCGTAAACAGAATTAAATTTTTTTTTTTTTTTGGCCTTATGCGTGTTACGTGGTAAATAAGATCAAATAAATAACAGAGAAGTTGAGATGTCCAGATTGTAATTTTTCGAATTAGGTAGGATACAGTGTTCCTTTTCAGAGTAAGGGAACAAACGCATGTCTGTGACTCGCCTTGTTGTCAGTAATTACTTCCCTTGGTCCGGACAGTTGACAGGCATTAGGTGTCGACGTTATAGCGAAGTACGGGATAGATATAGTTCCAAGGTTCATTAGCCCAAATACACAGGAATTTGATTTGATTTTTGACACTTTTTTTTAAAATCAGGAAATTCTGGGCTGCCTCCCCTGGTGAAGGGCATGATCGCAGCCTGTGGCGCGCCCAAACCCAACCTACCTAACATTAGGCTGTTGGTTTTTTTTTAATTTTGCTGGGGGAGCAAACACTAATACCCGGAGAAAACCCCCTAGATGTTACCCGAGTCGAAAATAAATTATATTCGGAGAACCATGACGCCCAGAGGCAGGACCTATCCCACACCTGTCATGCGCCATTGGTTTCTAGCCTGTGGACAAGATAAGTTAGTCCCGCCTAGTGTCCACAACGCTCGCAAGTTTATAGTAATAAAACAATAATGGCGTTGAAGTCTCCACAAGCAACAATCCATATACTAACTGTGCTAAGAAAATCAAGACGTGGCCCCAAAAGAAGTTTTAACCCAAACAGAAGTCTACTACTGAATATCTCCCACTGCACTGAGATGATGGAAGTAGTCAAAGGAAAGAAAAAGACCATATTATATTATGCACAGGTCTAGATGTTTGATGGCTGATTTACTGACAGATCCCAGTGTTTCATCTAAGCATCACTTGTGGAGAGAGAGAAGCCCTTCTACACAACCTCTAAAGGAACTTCTATAGAAGTTGAAGCATCTGCTGAATCTGCATCGATGGAAGAGAAATTAACATTTGTTACACGAGGTGGAAGCCAATTTGGCTCTTACAACACACTGGTAAACAGTCCTTTTTATTAGTCTTTGCCTTGACAGGACTGCATCGGCTCTCTGACAGTTTCTGTGTTGAGGACGTCAATCTCAGCGAGGTGTTCACCATCTATGACCTCATTGCGCAGTGACCATCTATGACGTCATTGCTCAGTGACGTGTTCGCCATCCATGACGTCACTGCTCAGTGACGTGTTCACATCCATGCATGACGTCATTGAGCAGCGATGTGTTCACCATCCAATGACGTCACTGAGCAGTGGCGTGTTCACCATCCAATGTCATTGCTCAGTGTGTTCACATCATTGCTCAGTGACGCGTTCACCATCCAGATTTATTGCGCTTGTGGATAACGGCCATCGCGATCTTCTCTCTCTGCACGTCCGAGAAACGCAGGATGCGTACGATGGCGCGAAGATGTTCGTCGCCACCCTTGACGTCCGCAGTCAGAAAGTGGAACACGGAGTCCTTCAGAAACCTGCACGTGCACAACTGTTAGTTTCACATATGAAATATTACCCGGCCGGAAATAAAACAACGTGACAGAAATTGTATTAGTCGATATGAGGTTCTGATATTCATAACTTTGAGAGAAGAGATTACAATGGTACTGGGAAAAATTGCGGACTGCTAAATGTGCAGGTTGATATTGATATATAATACTTAAAACTACTTTCCATTTTACTATTCTGATATTAAGACTGAGACTTTATTCGTCTATGAAATTGAAATAAAAATTCGCCTTTCAGCGATACAAGCATAGTAAATGTAAAATGTAGAGTATGTTTAAAAGAATGACATGCATCCCCCCAAAAAATGGTGCATTACATAAAATATAATAAAACAACTACTGTTTACAGGCACTCCTCACACACACGTTTTTGCCGTACACTCCCGCATACATCACCAAACACCATCACAAACCAACGCCATCACACACAAACGCCAACCACAGGCGTACAACACACGCAACCCATGCAAAGACATGATCATCACATGCTAAAAAAAAAGAAGGTAAAGGTAGTCCCATAGCCTTGTGGCCGTAGGGGAGCGTGATGTTGGAGATCACACTTATCTTGGGCCAGCGTAATGAGGGTGATGCCCATCTCTCTCCCTCGCTGCTTTACCTTCCCCACCCTTAAGAGAGTAGTACTCAGTCACAGTTGAGTCAACTGGGGACGTTGTTATTTGTCGCTTCACCTTTTGCGGTCACCCATCCAAGCGCTAACCGCACTGAACGATGCTTAACTTGTGACACAGTAGCGAGTACTCCAACCACTGCGCTATCCGACACCCCATCACATGCTAAGCCAAATTACAAAACAGGACAGGCAAACACGCACACACATCTCCATACACACCCACACCTCCAGACACACATCTCTCCATACACACACACCCACACATGCACACACATTTCCATACACACAAAGACCCACAATGCAGTTTTTACAAAATAATTCAATCCCTACTGTATTGAAGCTTACGTAGACCCTCATGCAGCTGCTTGAAGTTGTATTTTTATAACAAAGGTTCATGCCAAAATGGATATTGGTTTATCATATATATATATGATCATTTACGGGTGGCTTTTTTGTCTATCATTTCTGTGAAACAGACATTACAACTAACAAACAAATTAGAAGCAACGGGTCCTGGGTGTGTGACATTTAGCCAACCTGAGAGTGGTCTCGGCTTCAGAGGCAGGTACAGGGGTGTCATGGTAGCTCTGATGTCTTTGTATGGTTTGCCATTTTGCCAGTTCGGCCTGCGTCCTCTCCAGTTTGTTGCGTAGCTCTGTCTCGGTGGCGTCGACACTGCGTCCACCCTTCTTCTGCAGCTCCAACTGACGGGAAATACCAAAAGAAATTATCATCATCATCATCATCATCATCATCATCATCATCATCATCATCATCATCATCATCATCATCGTTGCCATCTGCAATATTTACTGTTAAACACGCTTTCGATTTGATGATGATGATGACGATGATGATGATGATGATGATCGTGATGCTGATTAGCGCTAGGAACAAATGTGAAGCTTACATGAAAAAGATAAATAGAAATTCTTTGGAAAAACAAAGCTGGTTAAATCAGAGACGTGAAAATTAGATGAAAACATTGAAGACTACACTACCTCTTCCTCGCGTTCAAAAATGGCCGACTCCCGTCCCTTGTTGTACATCTCCAGAAAGATCTCTTCTGCCTGGGTCAGCTTGTCTGACATCTCCTTCTGTGAGCAGTTCAAAACAAGACCATAGTAATACTGATTGACCAATTGACCGACCGACTGGTGATAATAGTAAACATGTTAACAGATCCACAAAGATAATTGTCTTTCCTCTTCCTCCTTCTCCTCCTCCTCCTCCTCCTCCTCATCATCATCATCATCATCATCATCATCATCATCATCATCAGCTCACTGTGATGTCCTCGAGTTGTTTCTGGAGACTGGCCACCGTCTTAACAGATCGTTCGTGCGACTCACGCAGCGACGTCACTTCCTGTTGCGCGGTCTCCGTCGCCTTGCGCGCCTCCTCCACTTCCGCCTGCAGCTGGGCCCGTAACTATGAGGTGACAATCACACGACACAATGAACGATGAAAAGGTAAAGTAAGGAGGGAGAGGAGATAGACACCGCCATCATAAAGCTTGCCTAGAGAAAAGGGAGGTCCCAAACGCTTCCCTCCCCCAACGACCCAAAGGTTACGGGGACACATCTTTACAATACAACAAATATCTGTAATGTCTCATGGCCAATAACATGAATTTCTTAATCTGATCATGAAAAACACCATCACGCCAAGCAAGTTGTGGTCAGGTACAATAGCTTTCTGGATAACCTCGATCGTATCTTATCTTACAGTCAGACTTGTTTGTGAAAGAATATAATTATGCGAGTCGGAAGAACGTAAACCTCGTCACAGAACAACAAATGTGATGATGTTTGGTGTTGGTGGTTGCTGTTGTTTTAAAGAAAGAAATAAAGAGTGTAAAACTATAAGTGTAAAAGTAACAATAATTATGACAAGTTAGTGGTTAATGTGAGATTGTTTGGCTGTGGATGTGATTGCTGTTGCTGTTGCTTTGAAAAAAGAAAGAAAGAAAGAAAGAAAAAAAGAAAGAAAGAAAGAAAGAAAGAAAGAAAGAAAGAAAGAAAGAAAGAAAGAAAGAAAGAAAGAAAGAAAGAAAATAACTAAAGGAAGGAATGAAGACAACTAGAAGGGCAAAGTCCATATGACTCACATCAACGACTCTGGGCTGACAGTCATGCTCCTTATGGAATTCGCAATATTTTAGTTTTTACTTGGAAATCAGTGCCCCCCCCCCAAAAAAAAACCTAAATGAAAAGGTGGCATTAAAATGCAAAGTAATACCGACTTTGATCTTTCTATGCTCTTGACCTTGACCTCCGGCTCCAAATACATTCATGTACTATCAAATAAGTTACATCAAAAGTTGAATTATAACAAAAAAAGGTGACCTTGGGATGACCTTGATCTCAACGTGACCACTCATCAAATCTGATCATATAACCCAATGTTGTTGCATACTATTGATTAAATAAACAGCCATTTCAATGTACGATGATCTATTTATTTTAATATTTTTGCAAGTCCTAAAACGACCTTGACCTTTAAGATCAATGCAAAAATGGGAAAAAAATGAAAAAGCAATCTAGCATTTCTAAATGCAACACGAATGGATTTTATATCTTTCATAGGGTCAAGGTCACTTCAAAGTACCTATACTAACCGACATTGGACAGCTCCAGTGACTCACTCTGACCTTGGAGTGAGGTTGACCAAAGTTGTATAGTACGCGTGTCTCATTCATATTTATCGTACATCAAAGAATCATAAATTCAATATTAATAACCTAGAAAAAATGTGAAATTTTGTGAAAAAATTGTAATTTGTTTTATTAATATTTGTTGACCCTCAGACCTTGACATTGGAGTGAAGTCACTTATCATTTATGACGTCCCATGTGTATACAACATCTTTCCAAGTCTGGTTGTTATATTTGAAATGGGTTCTGAAATATTAATCCAATTGCAAGTTTTGCACAGACAGGCCGCGGACGGACGGACGGCCAATTTTTTTTTTTTTGTAGTCTATTTTTTTAATGGACCATTTAGGACTCATCTTAACAGATTTGAAAAAAATTTACCATTTTTTAGACTTTTTTTTTTTTTTTTTTTGGGGGGGGGGGGGGAAGGATTGTGGAGAAGGGGGTGAGGGTGATGGGGATGAGTACATAGACTGACATTGCTATTGACAGGACTCCAAAAGAAAGTAGCCATTAACCTCTTCTTTTTCCTCTTCCAGCTTAGCCTTCAGTCTGTCTTCCGCCTGCTCCTTTTCCGCAAGCTGCCGGTTCAGCTGCCGCACGTGTTGCCGCAGGTGCCGGATGTCTAAGTCGCGGCGCTGCGACGGCGTCAGGTAGCCGTCCCCGGACTCCAGATGCGAGGGCTCCAGATGGTTGTTGTGGTCCAGGTGGGAGTGCTCCAGATGAATGTTGTGATGGTCACCGTGGTGCTTCTCGTAGCGAAGTCTGCTCGCCACGTTTTCTCTTGACCGCAGCAAAACAACAACATAAAACGTGGACACAGACAACTTATCACAGAAAGAGAAAGCAAGGCCTGGCCTATATAAGCCAACGGAACTCATCGCCGAATGTCTTTTTTTTAGTCCCCTATACGCTCTGTTTCAGGGGACGTTAATCTATCCAACGCGGAATCAGTCTGAACGGACAATGCACTATTTTAAACAGCATTTGAACGAACTCTGTTGTTGTTTTTAATCAACGATGTGTCTTAAATGGACAATGCAAAATGTCAGACAGTATTTTGCTAATATTTAGAGTGTGTGGGTGGGTGGAGGGGGGGTGTACGTGCGTTTGGGTGTGCGTGTGGAGTGCGTGCGTGTGCGTGTCTACATCAATGCAGTATCTTGAATCCATACAACTTGTTTCCAAGTATGGAACACCAAATAAAGAGATTAAAATGTTTTTTTGCGAACCAAGAACTGAACTTGAAAAATGTTACACACACAGTTTTATAAGCTTATTAAGATTTACCTAGGCTTTTTAGTTTTCTAACGCATTACAAGTAGTCATTGCAATATATACCCTTCTAGTTCCAGCTCCTCCTCCTTATCATCAGCATCATCATCACGACCACCACCACCACCACCACCATCATCATCATCATCATCATCATCATCATCATCATCATCATCATCATCATCATCATCATCATCATCAATATCACAGGCGCATTAACCAATAAAAATGGACCCTCGTCAAAAATGTGTGGATCCCCGATATAGATAGATCCTATTTCGAGATTCATACGTACTGCGCTATTGGGGATCTACACAATTCTTGCCCAGGGTCCCTTCTTGGTTAATGCTCCTGTCATCATCATCATCATCATCATCATCATCATCATCATCATCATCATCATCATCGTCATCATCAACATCATCATCATCATTCACCTGCTGAAGTCCGGCAAGCCAGTGCAGCAGGCAGGGTTGACACTAGAGATGGCGATGGTCTCCGACTGACTGGCGCTCCTCCGCAATCCTCCTCCCCTCACCGCTACTTTCACTGGGCTCTGCGGGAAGGACGCCGGCGACTGAACGCCTGAGGACGATGGTGACTTTATGGGAGAGGCTTCCAGTGACCTTGACGCGGGCAAGGAATGTTTGGGGTCGTTGTGAGGTGGCGCTGTGGCCGTTGGTGATCGCTCTTTGGCGCTGGCTGAGGAGTGAGACCTGGCCAGAGTGGACCGCCTTTGCGCTCGCTCCTCCTGGTTCACATCTGCAGAGTTGAGGGTCAGACTTCTGCGTACTGCAGCCGCTGACAGCGCAGTGGTTGCCGTTGCTTTACGCGGAGAGCCGCCTGCTGACCGTGAGTGGGATGAAGACGCCGACGACGAGGTACCAGCAACGTGACGATAACTTGTCAGAGAAAATCGCCGTCGTTGCTGTTCGCTGGCCAACTCTTCTGAGGTCAGCGTCAGATTTCTGCGCACAGCAGCCGGTGAGATGGACTGCGGAGTACTAGTTATATGACTGGGAGAGCCGAGACGAGGGGTGCTTCTGCCGCTGCCGGACCCTGCCTGAGATATCACAGTTACCAACGACTGATCCGACATTCTGCGGCGCGGGATGCCGGAGCGTGGGTGGGTGGGAGTAACGGGTGTGGAGGTGGTGTGAGGCAGGGCGTGCCTGGGTGACGTGAAGGGAGTGGACGCGGCAGAGCGACATGGCGATGACGTGGTTGCGGGATCAGAGCTCGAATCTTCATTCAGTTTGTGCGAGTCCTCCAGACACAGGCCCAGCTTGCTTCTGTCCGCTCCCTGCCTTGCTGCCGAGGTCGAATGGGAAACATCTTTATCATCATCACCTTCTTCTGCAATATCAAGAGTGTCAGCATAACTATCATGATTTTGTGGACCCTCTCTGCAAGTTCCAGACAGTTCACTGGCACTTTGCATCTCCAGAGAGTCTGTAGACTGAGCTTTCTCATTCGCAGCTGCTTCATCTTCAACGCTTTCCTTCATATTGTCTTTCAAGCGTATGGGAGTTGCACCGTCTCCTTGGCCTAGTTCTTCTGCGATTGTGTTCCGTTTGGCGAGTGTGGAAGTCTTCTTTCCTGTAGGAGTTTTTTCAGCGCTGTGCACCGCTAGCTCCGAAACTTTCAACTTGTGTCTTCCAGACTTCATTTTGGCGCCGTCGTTGCCTTTGTCGACGTGAAGGTAAAAGCTGTCACTGCCGCTGTCGGAATAACACGAACCGTCCGATAACATATCGCTGTGCGTGCCTGAGGTCTCCAAATGATGACCGCTGCAGTTCACGCTCTCTCCGCCATCTTCTTCTTCTTCCAGAGAATCTACAGTGAGTGACGTACTTCCGTTCACGGATATGATGTCATCGGGAGGCCTGAGGTCACCGGTTGAGGTGGGTTGGCTAACGTCATTCTCGCAGCTGGAGCCCAAGCCGGATGACGTCAGAGAAAGCGTGTCTGTATTATTGTGCTGTTGGGGGGTTGCTGAACGATTCTCCGCCATTGCACCGTTTCTTTATTTTTTTTTCACTTCCTGAAAAACGCAGTTTTCATCAGTTGTGTTTTTACTCCTTTCTTATCCAAGAAACCAACTATATGTTCCTGCCGGTGTAAAATAATATCTTCCCTTTCGTAAGCTAACAATTCAGAAAGAGAATTGCAGAGCAACTGCAGGATTTCAAACTATACAAGTAACCAGATACTGCGTCTATAACTTTCCTAGTCTGTTGCTAAGCAGTGCTAGCATAAAATAACCATTTTATTTACCATTTAATGCTACACAAAAATGCTAATCATCAATTTTACGGATGAAATAGGGTGTGCGGCCTAGCAGCGGTTGTCACAGACTGTGGAGATTAATTTAAAATCAATAAAACAGCAAAGGTCTCAGAAGAAAGAGCAACTTTGACGTCACCGCCAGTAATAAAACAAATTGTAGATGCAATGCTAAGTACTATATAGGGAATGATCAGAGAGAGAGAGAGAGAGAGAGAGAGAGAGAGAGAGAGAGAGAGAGAGAGAGAGAGAGAGAGAGAGATTTTAAAAAAAATAAATAAAATAGTGCCTATGTTAACATCACCTGTATAATAAAACAGTCGATGCAGTGTGTTAGGTACGAACAAGGGACGCCATCAGCGCATAACAAGTTATTCCCTGTAAAATTAAATAATTTTTACGGTTGAATGATGGAGCGAATTGAACTCTGGTACTATACTCAAAGAAAGTTGAGTTTCACATTGTGTTAACTGAATATTCTTTCCTATACTTACTAGATCTATCTATCTCTTTTTATTTAATTGGTCATGGTTACGACCAGCACCGAAACAATAATAGTATAGTTGCGCAGCACAGTGAATATAAATTATTCCCTGTAAAATTAAACTCTACCTACGACAAAATCAAATTGAGAAGTGGACTATGGTACTACCAGATATGTTGATTATCAATCAAAAACGTTTCATCAGCGAATGACAAATTATTCCCTGTAAACTAAAATTCTACGTGGCAAAATAATGGTGCCCAATGGACAATTAATGGTACTATAGCAGTTCTATTAATTATCAATTAACATTGTAGATACCAATGTTGATGTCACTACCAGAAATCAAACTAACTATAATTAAATGCTTTTAAAGTTTCATCAACGAATAACTAATTATTCTTTGTAAATTGAAATTCTACTATTGAAAGGCAACGCGATTACTTAAATTAAGTTCTACAGTGTCAGTGTCCAAGCTACAATCAAACAAACTGCTAGCAACGAAGAGTACAGTGACAAGTACCGTCAGCGAATAAAGGCTATCTTGTACTGTTGCGGGCTGATTGATGGTGCTGTTTTGTGCGGGCAGATCTGGGCACGATTTCATGTCGGGCTTTCAACCTAAAAGGCAGTTTAACCCAAAATGCCTGTTAGCTGCCAGCCCGTAACTTGTCGTACGCGTGAGGCTTTCATGACGGGCTGATAGCGGGGCCGACAGAAAAAAGCCTCTCTATTTATAACCGATTGACCTTGACATGAAATCTTGGGGGATTCTCTCTCAGCGCATGCGCATGATGCGTTTATCTGTGATTCCCGTCAAGCTGATTCTGGCGCGAGAAAACGTAAACAGCAAAGAGAAGAAAGGAATGCGGTCGTAGGAAAGGAAAACAAGGATGCAGGAGAGGGCGAATGGGACGGAAAAAGACCTATTGGCAGGCAAACGAGATTGCCTGCTTTTGGGACTTTATTCGCGCAAACTGCGAAGTTCTCCTATCTTCGTTCACTAACGAAATCACAAACAAACTTTTTTTTTTTTTTTTTTTTTTTGGTGGGTGTTGAAATGTGTATGTGGTTGCATGTTATTGACCAATGTACGCATGTTGCGTTTACATTTGTTTGTGTAAAGCGCTTTGTGATTTTGGAAAGCGCCGTATAAATTGCCTGTTATTAGGCCTACTATTATTATTAAACTGAAAAACGACCTGTGGCGGCAGGTCAGCCCACATATGTATAGGCCTAGTATGTAATTGAGAGGCCTACGAGACTTCACAGCCTGTGATTGCCGCCGGCACTGAACCTTTCCTCGATGTCGGGTTCCACATCTTCCACAATAGCAAGGATTTCTTGCCGACGAAAACAAAACTTTTTATACAGTTTACATCGTCGTATATATCCAACGGATTTGTTCTGTCGCGGAAAACGCTATCCCTCCTCAGTCGTTGGCTCTAGCACATATTGCAATGATCGCTGCCATTTTGGAAAGGAGAGTTAGTGGCCTCTAAGGGCACTTACAGGAGGGGGTAGCGTACGTTAACTTATGGGCTGTTACGGACCTTCAATCGGGCAGTTAAGTGTTTCATGAAAGCAGATTTTGGGGAGTTAAATGCCCGTCAAGGTTTAAATGCCTGTTAGACCATTTACACGCCCGACATGAAATTGAGCCCAGGACATTAAAAAGACAAAAGATGTATTGGTCCAAATGAGGCAAATAAATATCCCCCCTCCCCCCCCCCCTCTTCTTTGTCCTATCCTATCCTATCCTATCCCGTAAATCGGAGGTCGTAGGGGCACCACAAATGATCGTTTAACCAGCGTACTCCAGCTTTCTCTGTCCTCAGCAACCCTCATGGCTTCGCTCAGGGTCAAACCAGTCCATCCTCGAATGTTGTCCTCCCACCTCTTTTTCGGTCTCTATCTTCTTCTACCTCCTTGCACTGTGCCTTGCAGGATGGTCTTTGCAAGGCCTGATGATCTGGTGACGTGGTTATACCATCGGAGTTTCTGTTTCTTCACCACTGTGAGCAGGTCATCGTGTTGTCCAATGGCTTGTGTTATGGTTTTCGGACTTCGTCGTTGGTGATGTGCTGGGTATAGGAAATGCCCAGAAGTCTTCTGTAGCATCTCATCTCCATGCTTTGTATTCTTCGTTGTAGATCTGCTGTGAGGGTCCATGTTTCGCAAGCGTATAGGAAGATGGAGATGACAAGGGAGCGCAGCAATCTTACCTTGGAATGTAGACTGATGGTCTTATCTTTCCAAATGGGTTTCAACCTTGTCAGGGAAGCAATTGTTTGTGCGATCTCAGAGATGACTTCCTGTCGGGACCCATTGTCTGAAACAATGGCTTCTAAATATTTGAAGCTATGCACTGTGTTGAGGGATTGGCCTTGGACTTTGATGTCCGTGTTGCGGCCGTTGGTGTTTTGGGTCATCATCTATGCACTTTTTTCCATTCCATAAGTTCTGGAGGTGATGTCAAGTCTCTGTACAAGCTGTTCACGTTCTTGTTCCTCCCCAGTAAATCCATCAATGTCATCCGCAAAGCGGAGGTTGAAGTTCGCTCTACCCCCTATGCTGACTGTGCCTTCGTGATCTGCAAGGACACGAGATCGTGGTCACTTCCGATGTCTGCTCCTGGAAAAGTGCGTGTCCTGCCAATGTTGACGCTTGATCTGAAGCGTTTCTGGACCATGATTTAGTCAGTCTGGTTGTGATGCTCCCAGCTGGGACTGTGCCAGGTACATCTTTTGGATTTTTTGTGGAGACCAAGCGTGTTTGCCAGTATTAGATTGTTGTATTTGGCAAACTCCAACAGTCTCAGACCACTGTCATTTGTCTCGTTGTTGCAGTGGGATCCACATGTGTCTCCCCAATTGTGGTACGCATCATGGCCAACCTTTGCATTCCAGTCGCCTTGCACTATGACTATGTCCCTCTTCGGCACTTGGTCAAGGACAGCCTGCAGATGTTAATATGGATCCTCGACTTCGCTGTCGTCATAGTCTGATGTTGGGGCATAGGCCTGGATGGTGGTGATGTTAAAAGGGGCTGCTCTCAGGCGGATGGTAATGAGTCTACTGGAGGCTGGGCGGCAACCCATGATAGTGGCTAGAATGTTCTTTTGGACCAAGAATCCAACGCCGTGTTCGTGCCCGTCTTCTCTCACGCTGAAATAAAGCTTGTGGCCTTTGTCGGTCGTTGTTTCACCTAGACCATTCCAACGCAGCTCGCTGATACCTAAAATGTTCAATCGATATTGGTCCAGCTCGTGGACCAGTTCTTCTAATTTTCCCTCCGCAGTTAGGGTCCTGACAATCCAGGTTCCTATGACGATGTTGTCTCTCGTGCGGATCTCGCTAAGTTGTAACACATTTGCCACCTCCGTCCTGGTGGCCAACGGAAGGCGAGGTCCTTGGTGACCAGGGCGACGACCGATATTGTATGTAGCGAATGGTTCTTTCATACAGTGTTTCTTGGGCAAGAGAGACCTGGCGGGGCCCAATCCTCTCCAGGCTATTGGCGACAGCCAAAACCCACGAGTACAGTGTGGCTCGCCTTTGTCCCGAGAACGTGGTCGTTGAACCAATAATAACGGGAGGTTCCTACGCCCTGGCTGGTGACTTCTGTGTAGAAGACTTTCGCCCAGTGATGCCTTGCTGACCTCACCCCTGTTAGTCGCCTCTTACGACACGCCGGGAAACGTTGGGTCTATTCTATTCAGTGCCCGAACACACAGGGCAGATATATATCTTGTATTTTTGCCTTGTAATTTTTACGTATAAATTTTCGCCCTACACTAGGGCTTCACCAGGTTCTAACTAAGAAGTGGAATATATAGGCCGGCACAGAAAATAATAATTCAATATTAAAACGAACACTCTGTTACTGTAGGTTAAACACTCATTCCAAACACAGAATAAACACGCACGCACCTTTTTCCAGTTGCTGTGCTGCATGCTTCGTTATTAATTTATGTAGTATGTGTAAACTTACCGAAGAAGATGAAACAAAATGAATCCTAAGAAATCGTTCAATATCGCCGCTGGCACATGAACAGGCCATACAACGTCACGACAGCAACCTTCATCATCATTCATTCAGTTATATGGGTTTCTTTAACATAACTCTGAATCCTTTGGCGTTGTTGTTGTTGTTGTTGTCAAACATATTAAGCCTACATTAGATAGTATGATCATAGAAAAGGTTCTTTATTGTAACAGCGTGTTTGTTGTTGTATGTATGGAATTATTATTATTATTATTATTATTATTATTATTATTATTATTATTATTATTATTATTATTATTATTATTATTATTACTGTTATTCTTATCATTATTATTATTATTATTATTACTGTTATTATTATTATTATTATTATTATTATTATTATTATTATTATTATTATTATTATTATTATTATTATTTGGCCCTGATTTGGCTCGGAAGAGTCCGTTGGACCTAAAGCAATAATCATGTAATGTAATGTAATATTATTATTATTATTATTATTATTATTATTATTATTATTATTATTATTATTATTATTATTATTATTATGTATCTACTGCCATGGCTCAGTGGTAGAGCATTTTAGCTTGCACACCGATGACACAGCTTCGAATCCTGGGATGGGTAAGATAAAAGTGGCACTTTTTAAAACTGTCCATTTAACTATCTTACAGAAGTATGATTGCTCTGGTGGTTCAGTCTTGATCGCTTTATAGGTCCCTACACCCATTTTCTGTTAATGTTTTCTAAACCTACTATATCACCAGTAGTAAAGTTTACACTTCCAATTTTATTCCGAAGTCTCTTAATAAAAGTGCATGAGGCCTACTCCTCGTTATTGCGAACAAAACTCCCCGATAAACGTAGATGGCCACGGATTCACAGGATGAATTATTAGTCTACATTGGGTTTTAAAATAATTATATTAGCCAAAGCAGCAACAACAGCGCAACAGGTAACATAACATCGCTGCAGCCAACTTCATTATACAAATAATATATTAAAGCTGTACTGTGTTGCTGTGCATGCTTCAGAAAATGAATCATATATAGGCCTACCCCATTGCAGCGATCATATTACAAGACAGGCAATTCATAACTGTATTAATTTATTGATTTTATAAATTCTCAAATAGCGCTTTTCCAGCTCATGAGCTGCTCAAGGCGCTGGAGATAGAGGATCCAACTCAAGCCGCCTGAGACGCCCACTTGCAGCCTTTGGGCGCGTTGTCTGACGCCCAGCAGGTAATGGGGTGGATGGACCTAGTGCTTACTGGGTGTATTTGTGTAAGTCATTCATGAATAATGTAGTCTAGCTATACGCTATTCACTGCTTGATAACAATTACACAATTTAAAAGGTTTGTTTTGCCTTTTTTTTCATTCCGAAAATACCACTGTTCAACAACAACAAAATTAATAATGAATTATGCAAAGTTAATTTGAGCACGCTACGATCGATTTCCATTGCCTTACTAACCGCAAATGTGGTCTATGAACCCAGGAGTCTAAGCTTACTTCTAATTGGCTTTTCCTATCCTATCCTATCCCGTAACTCGGAGGTCGTAGGGGCACCACAGATGATCGTTTGACCAGCGTACTCCATCTTTGTCCTAAGCAACCTTCATGGCTTCGCTCAGTGTCAAACCAGTCCATTCTCGATTGTTGTCCTTCCACCTCCTTTTCGGTCTCCCTCTTCTTCTGCCTCCTTGCACTGTGCCTTGCAGGATGGTTTTTGCAAGGCCTGATGATCTGGTGACATGGCCATACCATCGGAGTTTACGTTTCTTCACCGCTGTGAGCAAGTCATCGTGTTGTCCAATGGCTTGTGTGATGATCTGTTGGACTTTGTCGTTGGTGATTTGCTGGGTATAGGAAATGCCCAGAAGTCTTCTGTAGCACCTCATCTCCATGCTTTGTATTCTTCGTTGTAGATCTGCTGTGAGGGTCCATGTTTCGCAAGCGTATTGGAAGATGCAGATGACAAGGGAGCGCAGCAGACTTACCTTGGAATGTACATGTAAACTGATGGTCTTGTCTTTCCAAATGGGTTTCAACCTTGCCAGGGCAGCAGTTGTTTGTGCGATCTCAGAGAGGACTTCCTGTCGGGACCCATTGTCTGATACAATGCCTCCTAAATATTTGAAGCTATGCACTGTGTTGAGGGATTGGCCTTGGAGTTTGATGTCCATGCTGATGCCATTGGTATTGTTGGTCATCATTTTGGTTTTCTTTGCACTTATTTCCATTCCATGGGCTCTGGAGGTGGTGTCAACTCTCTGTACCAGCTGTACAAGTTCTTGTTCCTCTCCAGCCAACCCATCAATGTCATCCGCAAAACGAAGGTTGGAGATTTCTCTAGCCCCTATGCTGACTATTCCTTCGTGATCTGCAATGGCATCTGACATGATGCGCTCTAGGAAGATGTTGAAGAGTGTTGGGGAGAGTAGGCATCCTTGATAATAATAATAATAATAATAATAATAATAATAATAATAATAATAATAATAATAATAATAATAATAATAATAATAATAATAATAATAATAATAATAATAATAATAATAATAATAATAAAGGATGCTCTGCCCGCCTTATTACCAAATCAGACTCAAAATGCGGCGATCGGTACCGGTAACCAACATACACGCTCACATACACAACAAAATTACAGTCATCGCTCAATGCAAGTCTCTTTAAAGAAGATGGAAAGGAAACCGAATTTTATTTTTAGTTTTAATTTTGATGTTGGTTTTAGATACACTGCATCCAACACCTTTTGAAGGGAGGGACCCTAAGAAAACACTACATGACCTCACAAGTCTCTTACTTAAGTCATGATAGAAGTTCGTCCCCTACGGGAATCAAACCGGCGACCTACGTCATAGAAAACCGGAGACTAGCCCACTGCATCATCAGACTACCCCCATAAATAGCGATGATATTCAATACTTCTGCCGTTTCAGCATCCACCGTTCACATCCACATCCACGACATTGACCTTGGCTGTGATCTTGAGCTCAGGCCATCCATTAGACTACTTCTACCTTCAGTGTGTGTGTGTGGGGAGGGGAGGGGAGGGGCTGAAGATGTGTGTGTGTCTCTGTTTGTGTCTATGTTTATGTGTCTGTGTGTATATGTGTCTGTGTGTGTCTGTGTGTGTATGTGCGTGTGTTTGTCTGTGTATGTGTCTGTGTATTTGATTGGTAGGTTTTATTTCAGTGTAGACTATAGGTATAATGCCAGTAGTACTCGATGGGTTTAAAGGACCAGGATGTCAAGGTTTTTTGTATACAATGCAGACTGAACCAATAATAGACTAACCACAACATGCATTATATTATTAGCCTAATTGATACGCTACACCCCAGTAATGTATATTGTGTGTAGGTTATTATCAATGCCTTATCAATGACTTTAGCTACAGGCCTATGTACCTGCCTATTTGGTGACAGTAAAAAGATTCAAACTTTACAGAGACTAACAGTAACCACAGCATATATATATATATATATATATATATATATATATATATATATATATATATATATATATATATATATATATATATATATATATATATATATATATATATATATATATATATATATATATATATATATATATAATTTATATATATATATATATATATATATATATATATAATTTATATATATATATATATATATATATATATATATATATATATATATATATATATATATATATATATATAATATAATGTTTACATCACTGGATTGTGTATGTAGTTTGTAATTAATGCCTTAATTAATTATAGGTGCATGAGTCATTGCACACACACACACACACGTCAGTGGCGCAATAGCACCCGAGGGGTGTCGGATAGCGCAGTGGTTGGAGCACTCGCTCCTGTGTCGCAAGTTAAGCACCGTCCAGTGCGGTTAGCACTTGGATGGGTGACCGCAAAACGTGAAGCGACAAATAACAACGTCCCCAGTTGACTCAACTGTGACTGAGTACCTACTCTCTTAAGGGTGGGGAAGGTAAAGCAGCGAGGGAGAGAGATGAGCATCACCCTCATTACGCTGGCCCAAGATAAGTGTGATCTCCAACATCACGCTCCCCTACGGCCACAAGGCTATGGGACCACCTTTAACTTAACATTAACTTATAGCATCGAGCCCGATTATCAACTTGGATGGGTTCACGGTTAGTAGACTAATTGCATGCTAGCACTAAACCACACAAAGAACGAAACAGCGAACAACACACCTCGGTCCATCCAGTTGTGAATTGGTATACCTACTTCGGTTTAGAACAGGGGAAGGTATATGACAGCGAGATAGAAGAGATGGGCACTGCCTTCAGAAAGCTGACCCTGATAAGAAAAGAGATCCCTCCATAACACCTCCATAGCCCCAATGACCAACAACAACAAAAGGGATGTGATGGGGAAGTATTTTCCTTAACAGTTAAAGTTTTTGTTATAATATTACACGGATAATATATAATTATCAGTACACTGTACATAGATGAGTCACAAATTGCAGTGTATCAAAACACGAACATATCATACATGGCATAAACAACTGTCGTCTGGTATCAATGAAACCTAATAATCGGCAACAGCTTGATACAACGTACGTCCATACAGTCTTATATCACAGAGATCTACAACAGAGAAGAAAAATGGGAAAACAAAACACGTGTAAGCTGTAGAAGTAAGCTATGCAGGAAATGAAGGAGGAAGAGGACAGCAACAACAGTATAAGAAGAAGAAGAAGAAGAAGAAGAAGAAGAAGAAGAAGAAGAAGAAGAAGAAGAAGAAGAAGAAGAAGAAGAAGAAGATGATGATGATGATGATGATGATGATGATGATGATGATGATGATGATGATGATGATGATGATGATGATGATGATGATGATGATGATGATGATGATGATGATGAAGGGAGAGGAGGAGAGAAAAAACAAGAGTATAAGAAGTAGGAGCTAGGTGGAGAAGAGGAAGAAGAAGAAGAAGAACGATCGAGGAGCTAGGAGGGTCTGGTGGATAAGTAGATAGATAGATAGATAGATAGATAGATAGATAGATAGATAGATAGATAGATAGATAGATAGATAGATAGATAGATAGATAGATAGATAGATAGATAGATAGATAGATAGATAGGTAGGTAGGTAGGTAGGTAGGTAGGTAGGTAGGTAGGTAGGTAGGTAGGTAGGTAGGTAGGTAGGTAGGTAGGTAGGTAGGTAGGTAGGTAGGTAGGTAGGTAGGTAGGTGGGTGGGTAGGTAGGTAGGTAGGTAGGTAGATAGGTGGATAGATAGACAAATAGATATCGTAAGTTATTAAAAGATCTGTATAGTCATGTTAAAAAGAATCTATTATTATAGGCTATTTGTGATCTGTTTTGTGCTCAATCTGTAATGCGGTTTTCGCGGATCGCTGATGGGCAAGCCATAACGTATTTAAATAAATAATATAATTATGCACATCTCTCTCTCTCTCTCTCTCTCTCTCTCTCGCTCTCTCTCTCTCTCTCTCTCTCTCTCTCTCTCTCTCTCTCTCTCTCTCTCTCTCTCTCTCTCTCTGTGATAGCTATCACTGTATCAGTCACTTCAGTAATCGTTAACAATCGCAGATGGTGGGACAACAGTAGTTAGTACAAACCCTACGCAAGATAGTTCAGTTCTGTACCATAAAGTAATTACAGTCCTAAAATTACAATCGAAACACGAATACAAATGACATTATTCTTGTGCGTTGCTTACCAGAATGAACCGCAATGACGACACACATAGTCTACGTTGACCATGCAAATACACTCACACATTTCGCACGTTTACATCACATGATCCATAGTGGTGAAAACACATTCAGAAGTTTTAAACGCACACACTTTTCCTTTAACCAAACAAACAATTGACAATCCAACACAGATTATACTACATTATGATAGAATCAATTGCTTAAAGATCCAGTTTGATAGTACAAGGCCAATCCCAAACACCCTGAAAGCTAGTTAGCACTGGTCTATAGTCAACAGCGAACAAAAGATGATAGATAACGCAAAACGGTAGGAGCACTAAACACGAGACGAAATCATTAACACACAATCATTACAAGACGCTATTATAATAGCTAGATCAACCATCCAGAGATCGCGACGCAGGCAAAATGATGACGTGTACAGCCTGTGTATAACGTTACTATCTTCATCCAGCCTGCTCGTGGCCACAGCCAGAAGACTGTGGCGGGTCACACATCGTAGCTGAGACGGCTTGATCAACGTGCGCGTGTAACGATAACTGACGTTGGCCTCAGTAGCATCTTTGGTAGCATCAAAGGGTATATAAGCTCTTTGGTAGCATTTTTGTTTTGAAAAATCATCAATCAATCAATCAATCAATCATAATCGAGGTGATGTTTGAAGTGAGAGGACCATCTTGAGATCGGTCGCATTCATCAGACATTGAGAGGACTGGATTTCCTCAGGACCTTTCCGAGGAGAAACTACTTTTCCAGGCTATACTTTTGTGGAGCCGTGTCGACAGTCAAGTTATGCTTTGCAGACCTCGGCCGAACCTTTACCAGTAGAACGGCGCTTGGGGACACCTAACCTGTCGCCGCAGCCTGTA
Organism: Oncomelania hupensis; assembly: GCA_036898135.1. Taxonomy (NCBI): domain Eukaryota; kingdom Metazoa; phylum Mollusca; class Gastropoda; order Littorinimorpha; family Pomatiopsidae; genus Oncomelania; species Oncomelania hupensis. The sequence goes on from CM072526.1 coordinate 22,770,743, forward strand.
CCTCAGAGAGGCGTCCCTTTTGGTCGGCCTTTGACTTACTCTCCCTCGCCTGGACCCAGTCCTCCTTATCTCCTGGTAAATATTTTTACTTAACTGACTCTCTTTTTACGTAACTTTTAGCAAGTCCTGGACTTGCTTGTTTGTAAATTTTCTTTTAAGACTTTCGGTTTTTTATAAGCCACTTTTCCCCTTTCCCATTGGTCTTTTATAACTTTTGCCGCTGTGGCGGCATCCTTTTTATTAAGATTTTAGGTCCTGATTTGGATTTTTATAGAGTCGGGTCTGCTTCTCCTTTTTATTATGGGCAAAAAGCGCCCCGAGCGTAAAAACTCACCGCTGGTGAAGAGTCAGATTGAATCCATCGGCGAGTCTTTTCTTGAAACTCGAGTGGCCCCAGCTGTCTGCGACTTGGTCGCTCCTGCTGGAGAGCAATCAGCCATACCATCGCGTAAGCGTGGTTTCGAAACCCTGTCTGATTCTTCTTCGTTAGACGCGATGAGTGATGCGTCCGTAAATTCAGAGGACTCCTCACAGGGCCTGGCCCTGGAGGATGTTCCAGCTGCCTTGCCAGGTCTCCCCGTCGAGACGGAGCAGTCGGCACAGGTCCTGGAATCCTCCCCAGACGATCTTGGGGAAGAGCGTACAAGCGAGTGGACCGCTGTTGCAGCCAAGCGGAAGGTCAAAAATAGGACCAGGGTACCGGTGGCTCTTGGCCCCCTACCCAATCAAGGTCTGTGCCGCTATCCCGTGGTACTTCGCGCAACTGATGAGGCGGGTACTAAAAGTCTTAAGACGATCGGCTGGAAGCTTGCTGACATTTTGCAGACTATGTTCGGCCCGGTAGACCGCGTCAGACCTTCCGGGGAGGGGTTTCTCGTTGGGTGCGTGTCTAGCACACAACAGCGGAGACTGCTTGAGTGCAGAACGATAGAGCGCACCGCGGTGGTCTGCTCGGTGCCCAGTCCACTTGTGGAGGGCGTTGTGCGAGATATCCCGGCCACGGTTTCCGAGGAGGACATCTTGGCAAGATGTCAAGGCGCGGTTGCCGCTAATGGCAGCCTGCAGCCGTGTGTGTTCACGAGGGTCAAAAGACTAACGCGTGCCGACGGTCAGGTCACTACGTCGGTCAAGGTTTCGATCAAGGCGCATAGCCTGCCGTCCACTTTGTTGATTAACAGGCGTGAGTACGCCGTTCGACCGTTCACCGCTGCGGTGGTTCGCTGCCATCGGTGTCATAAATTTGGTCATACCAAGAAAGCTTGTAAATCCATACCGATCTGTCCCTCGTGTGGCCGCTCTGGCCACTCGGGGTCTCAGTGTAAAGCTAAGCTGAGGACCTGCCCTAACTGCTCGGGTGATCACTCGGCCGCCAATAATAACTGTCCCGCCCTTAGGGAGCGCATCCATGCGAACCGTCTAAGGGCTTCCACTTACATGCCTCGTGCTCAGGCCCTGGGCCTGGCACGAACACAGATTGCAGCGGACACTGCGCGGCCGCCGGCCTTGATTCGACCTGTCTGGGGAGCACTGTTGACTCCCCATCCTACCTCCGGCGCGACTACGGTCGCTCCGACCACTCACAATACGGATCCCTCCGTTCCCTCGCGGTACGCGGTTCCCACCTCTGTTGAGGAGGTGCCTGTATCCGGCGCAGCGCCTGAGCGGCAGGCTACTCCTCGTGCGGACCCATGGGTTGCCATCTCAAAGTTAGAATCCGTGGTTTCTAACCTTGCACAGACGGTGGCCGGGTTGGCGGATGTTGTACGCAATTTAACTGTGCGAAGTCCTTTATCTCCAGGCCCTCGTTCCCCCGAGGTCGGTATTCAGACAGAAATGGGTGTTATTACCCCGCCCGCTAAGATGGTATGTGACGGGGCTACGCAGACCCCTCCAAGTGTTGAGTCCCCGGTTGAGCAGGAGGCGGCGACCGATTTGCCGAGACGCGGCAATGTTTCTGCTCAGGAGTTCTGTAAGCGGGTCGAGAAAACCATGCTCGAATACATTGCTGCCCGGAATCCAGCCCTCGAGAAGGATATCAGGGCTAAGTTAGAACCTGGCGTTTGGGCCTTACATAACCTCGTGACCGAGCAAACTCTCAGGTCCATGGGGGTTACCATTTGTGAGCCCACTCCCCCTGCGGCCGGGCCAAAGGGTGGTAAACACAGATCTCGGAGGCACTAGTTGCCCATGCATTTTTTAACATAACTTAAAACTTTTTTACTTTTTCTCTTGTCGAGGTTTTACCACATCGGTGTACATACGGTCTTTTAAAATAAATAATGATAGTTTTAATTTTTTAGCTTGATTTGTTAGACAATGTTTATTTTTATACTCGCAGACCCGACTCTGGTACTTCCATAGCTTGACAGACCTGGTCTGTCCCCATATAAAAATAAAAAACTTTCCCTTCTGGATTTTTTTTATCCATGCTAATTACTGGACATACACCCCTCCATGGCCTTTCCTCCCGACCCCCTCAGGCCTACTCACTCCGGCCCTTGGCACCCTTGTCCTTCCTAGCCTGCACAAGTTTCCTACTGGTTCATCCTCTTCTCCTCTGGATGTCGCAGCTGCGTCTCGCGCTCCACTTCATTTTGATCTACCCTATGCCATCATGATTTCTTATTTCAACACGATACTCTACATCCAAGTCCCCTATATGCTGACGTGTCCGGGGACGTTAATCTACCTACCTAACCTAACCTTTTGTTTTGAGTGGGGCCGGGTAGCTCAGTTGGTAAGAGCGTCTTGCTAATAACCGAAAGGTCGTTGGTTCGAATCCCGGATTGGTCAACGTGTGATCATATTATTTTCCCCTTTACCAACAACTGGCCCGCTGGTGTCAGTATAAATCGGTCCAGTAGTCACCTATATGCGAAAGTGTCGTGTGACTATAATCTACAAACAACAACATTTTGTTTTGTTTGTGTACGTTAGAGTAGTCTGTGCAAACACGTTACGTTGTCCCTTTTTCGCCAGCAGTGACCACATTGCACATTTGACGTCGGAAGCAGGATGATCGTTATGAACACTGCCGCAGGCACGCTTTATAAAAAGGCTGAAGTAACATGTGTCAACAGCCAGGCCTGAATTAAACGATGAACAGCATTTTTCATGTTGCGTAAATAGATGAGAGATCCATTTCCTTTCAATACTCTTCCACAGCGATAACTGACCGCTCTATCACGTTTGGTAATTTCATTTTATGCTTTCAACGCCTGATTGTTGGTTGAAACGTGTGTTTTTTGTTGTTGCGAGAATCAACGGTGAACGACCTCCTCAACGTTGACGCAAGTAATTCAACTGTCTGCAAAAAAATATGAGCTTTATATGTTTCCTTTGGACATTCTTTCACAAGTGATCCAGCAGTTCATCCTTTCTTCATCTCCCTTGCATACCCACTGAAAGATTTCCAATGCCCGTTTTGTGATTTCATTTGCAGAGGATTTTAAATGCTGAATTACACCACGCTTTGTTTTGTACGATAGTTAAACCGTGTACAGCCTCTTGAAAAACATCGTTAACCGTTAATCGTCCCCTTTCATGCCCATTCAAAGACTTTTAATGCTTGATTTTTGTTGATGTCTGTGCGAACGGCTTTACGTGTATACCTTGTGAAAGGTTTACGCCAATCAATATCTGACTATACTAAACAGTAGGCCTATCTTCATCTACAGCTGCTTATCTGTTTCTTTAAGATTTTAGTCTCTGCCACTGCTACTGCAAAAATGTGCTCTAGGCAATATTGAATGACTGTAAATCATTTAACGGCGTTGAAATAAATGGCTTCCTGTCATATGTGGCCATTGGAGGTAAAGCATGCACAGAATATTTGTATTACTTTCCAAAACATTTCACTTTCAATGTATGTTAGCTAGCTTGCGTACGAGATAATAACATAGGTTCAGATTTTGATGGTGACGGAGATTTTATTTTCCCTTCACAGGAGTCGAAGTTCGTGCCCTGATTCTTTGATTGGAGGATCACTTCCGCAGCGGCAGGTTAAAGAATCCGGTCGTTCTGTCAGGTGACCAGTTCAAGTACACGATATGAGATGAGCTTAAGAGCAAAATGCCAATATGGAATTTTTAAAGAATGATCTCATTTTCTCCCACCACCTACTCCCTCGTTCAAATGTCGCTCACTAATGGGATTGAGGTGCAAATAATGTAACTGTTTTTCACTTTCAATATGCCAGTGTCCCAAGTCTGAACCTTCGCTATTGTGATCGTGATTGTGCAAACAGCCATCGATTTTAAAGACACGACTCGTTCAAACTATAGAGAAGACAAACGGTTAGTTGTAGAAAAAAAAAGGGGGGGGGAAGAGGGGGGGGAGGTAAGGGAGAGATACAAGGTTTCCAGTCAAGAGAGTAGGTTGTTAAGTGTATACAGTCCAGCCAGTTCAGGCAGTCCAAGCCTATCCTATCCTATCCCGTAACTCGAGTCGTTGGGGCACAACCTATGATAGTTTAATCAGGGTACTCCATCTTTCTCTGTCCTGAGCAACCCTCATGGCTTCGCTCAATGTCAAGCCAGTCCATTCTCGAATGTTGTGCTCCCACCTCTTTTTCTGTCTCCCTCCTCCTCTGCCTCCTTGCACCATGCCTTGCAGGATGGTCTTTGCAAGGCCTGTTGTTCTGCTGGCGTGGCCATGCCATCGGAGTTTCCGTTTCTTCACCACTGTGAGTATGTCATCGTGTTGTCCAATGGCTTGTGCGATAGTCTTTCGGACTTTGTCGTGTGATGTGCTAAGTATAGGAAATGCCAAGAAGTCTTCTGTAGCACCTCATCTCCATGCTTTGTATTCTTCGTTGTAGATCTGCTGTGAGGGTCCATGTTTTGCAAGCGTATGGGAAGATGGAGATGACAAGGGAGCGAAGCAGCCTTACCTTGGAGTGTAGACTGATATGGTCCTGTCTTTCCAAATGGGCTTCAACCTTATCAGGGCAGCAATTGTTTGTGCGATCCTGGAGAGGACTTCCTGTCTTATACAATGGCTCCTAAATATTTACACGTATATATTTAATATCCTATATATTTTATCCTATTTATTTATTTTATTTTATAACAACTGCTGCCCTGGCGAGGTTGAAGCCAATTTGGAAAGACAGGACCATCAGTCTACATTCCAAGGTAAGGCTGCTGCGCTCCCTTGTCATTGCCATCTTCCTATATGCTTGCGAAACATGGACTGTCATAGCAGATCTCCAGCGAAGAATACAAAGCATGGAGATGAGGTGCTACTGAAGACTTCTGGGCATTTCCTATACCCAGCACATCACCAACGACGAAGTCCGACAGACCATAACACAAGCCATTAGACAACACGATGACTTGCTCACATTGGTGAAAAAACTGAAACTCCGATGGTATGGCCACGTCACCAGATTATTAGGTCTTGCAAAGACCATCCTGCAAGGCACAGTGCAAGGAGGTAGAAGAAGAGGGAGACCAAAAAAGATGTGGGAGGACAACATTCGAGAATGGACTGGTTTGACACTGAGCGAAACAAACAGGGTTGCTGAGGACAGGGAAAGATGGAGTACGCTGTTAAACGATCATCTGTGGTGCCAGTGGGCTATAAATTGTATACATCGCTCCCTGCGCACCTGCGGACCTTATCTTGGTCGGGCACCCAAGATTTAATCACATCCTCGATCATCTTAGATGCATTTGTGGAGAACAGGTTACTTTTGACCATTGCCTTTTTAAAAGTCCCCATGATGGCGAGCCCATCCCACTCTCTTAGATAGACTCGAGTTGGCCGGAACCTCTCTGGACATGGAAGGGATAAGACATGTGGCCGGGACCGCTGGTGTGGGTGTCATCGTACAGACTGCTCAGCTTATTCACACCTCGGCGGTCGGGGCACTACACCCTTTCTCTCAAAGACGATCGGATCACACTGTTTTCATAACCAATGTGTACGTTGATCAATAACCAATGTGATGAGTAGATGCACCACCGTGGCCGTGCCCGTGCCCCGATTGTTTGTTGGGTAAATTAACGTCCCCGGACACATGAAGCGTATGGGAGATATATAATAACCATGGTGTTGACTTGAGGTATCGGCTGCGGTCGGTTGGCCTCCAAAAAGCGGAGCTACTCCATATTCTGAATGCGTCCCTGTGTAATAACCAACGTATTGTGCAATTTTATTATGGTTTTAATTACAAGATATTTAATGTTGGTTGCCATACACAATCGGCCCCCTCTGTGTTTTGGGTGGCAATTTCTGACGTTAGCTTATGGATTTGGCTTATTTTAACCATAACGGTCTTAAATGAAGTCGGTAGCACTCTTTTTGGCCTGGAGTGTGCATAACTCCCTTACTGACGTAAATATCAGTAATATTAATACTGTTTTTCAGTTAGTCAAATTGTAACATTGGTTTTAATTATGCACCCTTTATTCATAACTCCTAATTTGTATTACGACTAGTCTCTCCGCCCGAGAGCACTAACTACTTATGAGAGTTATATAATTTTAAACTTAAATTTCTTACCATTATGTAGTATATAAGTACGAGACTTTTAATCTTAACTGGTTACATTAGTAATATTAATTTCATTCGACATCAGTCGAATGATTAAAGATCCTAACATGTATATTTAATATTCTGCTCAATCATATGGTGACCAGAAACGGATCTTCTAAGTCGATTTTACATTTTTAAGTAATCTTACAGTAGTTGTGGAATGCATGTGTGTCCTGAATGTTATTGTGATTTTGTCACCCCCTTCAACATTTTATTGGTCCTGTTAGGATTTGAAACATATCGTGCCTTAGATTTTAACCATGCTATCCACTTTTATGTCCCCTATATGCCACGGTGTCCGTGGACGTTAAATGTACCAACACGAAACGAAAGCTACAAGCAGTCCGCTTAATTCTTAATACAGAAACTGTTGAGTTATTTCTTCATCCAAGCAGAGCATCCACAGTATCCTAAAGAAGAAGATGAATCTGATGAAGTGCGTTCATTGGAGCTGGCCTATAGATCCAACGGTGTGGGTAACTTGATCGCATAACTATGGTCAACATTAAAGTGTTTAGAGGCAAAGAAGGCGATACACGGAATGGACAGGGGAGAGAAACTGTAAAAATAAAGGTGAGAGAGAGAGAGAGAGAGAGAGGGGGGGGGGAGAGAGAGAGAGAGAGAGAGAGAGAGAAGACTACTTTTAGACATTATACCTGACTTTAAACTGCTTATTCTAACAAGTAGGCTTTGAAGAAGAACAAAAAGAAGCAGAAGAAGAAGAAGAAGAAGAAGAAGAAGAAGAAGAAGGAAGAAGAAGAAGGAAGAAGAAGAAGAAGAAGAGGAATTTTTTATGTGTTCCAGCCTGTCTCGTTACACAAAGCATTTCTGTTGCAAAATCCACTGATGAAACAGAGAGAGAGAGAGAGAGAGAGAGAGAGAGAGAGAGAGAGAGAGAGAGAGAGAGAGAGAGAGAGAGAGAGAGAGAGAGAGAGAGAGAGAGAGAGAGAGAGAGAGAGAGAGAGAGAGAGAGAGTAGATAAGCGTAGACCACAGGAGCATTACACAATTGGGATGCCTATACCGTATACATCAACAGACTTACGTAACTTCTATTAATAAATGAATGGCTATACTGCCCCCTGGGCTTGGAGCTTAGTTCAATATATTATTCTTGCTTTGTTGTATGGATAATAAAAGTTCCAAAGTAAAGGTACATAAGCCTGTTGATGTTACTACACTACGATACAGCCAAACAAATTGTGTAATGCCCCTGTTCAAAGAATATAGAGAGCGCCAGAAGAGACTGAAAATGAGAACAGTTCAGTGTTATTAGGAATTGTTTTATTTACAGTGCCATCATCGTGCAACCCACCATCCAGGAGAATGACACACACAACTCATACGGGCTTTTATACAAACAATCACATATACATGACAGATAAACACATGTACCATCCCCTCTCTAATAGACTCATAACACAATACACACAATACACAGATCCAGACACATACACTCTCTCTTATAAAATCACACCGTCTCTTTAAACACAATCACACCCACACCCACATATACAAAACACTGTATTTTCTGTTTATAACCTTCGCGTTCCATTGCTCTCGGGGATTAACAATTTATTTACTCTGTATTTACTCAAGTTACATTACATGATTATTGCTTTAGGTCCAGCGGACTCTTCCGAGCAAAATCAGGACCGGACAACACCCGATCCGCATAAAAGATCTGCTGAAACAACCCTAGTGGTAAAACTGAATGCTCTCCACCAGCCAGTCACTTTACAATAAAGACATCCCACGCAGGGGACGCTGAGGATATACTCTAATTTATCGAATCCCCATTTACAAATACAAAATAGAATACAAACATCATTATAAATTATCAACAAAACACATACATAGATGGACATGGCACAGTCCCGAGGGAGAGCACCACAACCAGATCGACTACATCATGGTCAAGAAACGCTTCAGATCAAGCATCAACATTGGCAGGACACACACTTTTCCAGGAGCAGACATCGGAAGTGACCACAATCTCGTGATGATGTCTTTCCGCCTCCATTTGAAGATAGTCAACACAACAAAGTGCACTAGACTGAAGTACGACCTGGATCATGCAGTCCCCTATTCGCTACATGTGACGTGGGACTTAAATCTATCTAACGCAACGCAACGACCTGGACAAACTGCAAGACCCGGAGGTGGCAGAAATATTTCAGGCCACAATTGGAGGGAAATTTGCACCACTGCTCATTTTGGAAGCTGGTGAATTAGATGTCAAAACCATGACCACCAACTTCAACTCAGCTATGACAGATGCCGCCACTGAGATCCTTGGCAAACACCGGCCAAAGAAGAAGCCGTGGATAACACCTGAACTTTGGATCTGTGTGATAAACAAAAAGAGATGAAAAAGAAAAAGAACACCTCACAAGGAGTTGATGCCTACCGAAAAATCAACAATGACATCCGAAAAGGCATGAGCACAGCAAAGGAGAACTGGATAGATGATCAATGCCAGGAAATAGAGAAAAGTCTGAACAAGAACCACAGCAAGAAGGCCTACCAGACTGTGAAACGGCTGACAAGCGTTAAACAACCCAATGTCTCCATGATCCAAAGCAAGTCTGGCATATGCCTTACAGAAGAACAAGAAGTCTTGGACAGATCGACAGAGTACTGCTCTGACCTTTACAACCACACACCAAACGGAGACCCATCAGTCCTAGCATGTCCCCAGAACAGAGAAGAAGAAGAAATCCTCCCAATCCTCCGAGAAGAAGTTGAGGCAGCAGTGCAATTGCTGAAGAAAGGGAAGTCAGCTGGAGTGGAAACACCCGCGGAACTGTTTCAAGCAGGAGGAAAATCGATGATTGACGCCCTCACTATTATCTGTAACAAGATCTGGCAGATTGGGGAGTGGCCTACACCATGAACTCAGTCGCTTGTCATCACTCTTCCAAAAAAAGGTAACCTTCAGGAGTGTGAAAATTACCGCACCATCAGCCTCATCAGCCATCCCAGCAAGGTCCTCCTAAAAATTATACTCAACAGGTTGAAACCCCAAGCTGAACAAATCAAGCTGAAGAACAAGCAGGATTCAGGGCAAGGCGAAGTACCACTGAATGTATTTTCAACCTCAGATCAGAATAATCTGCGAGAAATACCACATCTTTATCATGTGTTTGTAGACTTCAAGAAGGCATTTGACCGAGTCTGGCATGCAGCTCTGTGGGCAACCATGAGAGTGTACCACATCAGCCCTACAATTATTGAAGTCATCAAAAGCCTGTACTGTATGACAAGGCTACCAGTGCAGTCCTCCACAACAGTGCCATCGGGAACTGGTTGAGAACAACAATCGGTGTGCGTCAAGGATGCCTACTCTCTCCAACATCTTCCTAGAGCGCATATGTCAGATGCCCTTGCAGATCACAAAGGCACAGTCACCATAGGCCTATGGGGTAGATCAATATCAAACCTTCGTTTTGCGGATGACATTGATGAATTGGCTGGAGAGGAAAAAGAACTTGAACACCTGGTACAGAGGCTTGACACCACCTCCAGAGCCTATGGAATGGAAATAAGTGCAGAGAAGACCATAATGATGACAACAACGACAATGGCATCAACACGGACATCAAAGTCCAAGGCCAATCCCTCAACACAGTGCATAGCTTCAAATATTTAGGAGCCATTGTATCAGACATTGGGTCCCAAAATAGGAACATTACCTAGGTTAGAGGACTGCCTGTCAGTTGGTTGTCCATAGCTCTGAATTTCACTTTTTGTGTGTTCAAAACATACTTTTTGCCTTATTTTAAGTATAACTGATCCGAAATGTATCATTTTTACATTGCGGATACTTTAGGATAGATAAAGCCGATCCACAACACCCCCCTCTCCTTCCACCCAAAAATTACACTTTTGAAAATGCATGTTTTTCACCTATGTCAGATCAGATCAGATTTTTTAATTTAAAGTCTTTTTATTGATAAAATGATATTAGACTTTCACAAACATATATATGCATTGACAGACATACGCACAAACACACATGCATAAACATAAACACATATTTATGTACTTAATCAAAACATGTTTTTTATGTCAGTATGTAAGATAATGTAAGCAAATTTTTCCTATAAGTGGATGACACACAAAAAACTGGGAACAGGGGCAAAATTGGGATCACTTCACTCAGATCACTGAACGTGCATCTTATAAAAATATGTTCATCCTTTTCTTGTGAGTCTTAAGATATGCAGTTTCTTGTATATGGATTAATTCGATTTTTTGTTAAAATGTGGGGGGGAGGGAGGTAGGGAGGGAGAGGATGGGATTTGCGGCTTGTAATGTTTATCGCCTTGTTTCATTTATTTCATTTAAGGTCTCTGTACACACCTTGTCTTATCTTGCCGCCTTGTATTCCATAAGTACAGTAGTAATTAGCTCAAGTCCATCATCACAAAACAACAATAGCATTACTGACATTTTTGGTCAGAAACCTTTTTGTATTCTGTTAGTTGTAGACAGTGCTTCCTTATGGCTAAATCACCACCATTACTAAAGTAGTGAGCTGTCCTGTCCATCATCACTAAACAATGACCGTGTTGTTAGAGTTCTTGGTCCTGAACATCTGGTATTCTCCATTAGTCCTGAACATATGGTATTCTCCATTACTGGCATTAGTCCTGAACATCTGGTATTCTCCATTAGTCCTGAACATATGGTATTCTCCATTACTGGCATTAGTCCTGAACATCTGGTATTCTCCATTAGTCCTGAACATATGGTATTCTCCGTTAGCCCTGAAAATTCTGTATTCTCCGTTAGTCCTGAACATCTGGTATTCTCCGTTAGTCCTAAACCTCTGGTATTCTCCGTTAGTCCTGAACATCTGGTATTCTTTGTTAGTCCTGAACATCTGGTATTCTCTGTTAGTCCTGAACATCTGGTATTCTCCATTAGTCCTGAACATATGGTATACTTCATTAGACAAAAGTTGACCATGATGAAAAACACCTGGCATTGTTATCTCCTTTCATAAAGCCGTGTTGCCACATCACCACCTTTTTGCTTCTGTCCTTCATCACAAGACATGGACAATAATACGGGCACTCTTGGTCATAAACTTTTGGTATTCCCCTTTAGTCATAGACGACAGTTGCCAATGATAAAAACATCACTGTTACTTCACAATTCTCTGTCCTTCATCACAAAGACATAAGACAGTATTACTGACATTCATGGTCATTCATAAATTGTTGGTATTCTCCATTGAGTCATAGGTAACAATTACTCAGTACTAAATAACCTCTACCGTTACTGAAAAAGGCCCATCATCACAAGACACTGACGGTATTGCTGGCATTCTTGGTCATGAATTTTTGGTACTCTCTGTTGGTCATGGACAGCAAAGTTCCTGTCACGGGCACACCCTGATCCTGCATCTCCTGCAAGCGTTGCTGCAGTGTGGCAGTGCTGAGACGTAATGCTCTGGGATACTCCACGATCACCCATGCTGGCACTTGGAAACGCTGGCGAAAACCAAACAAAAATGAACACAATCAATAAGCCAAATACATTCCAGATACTTCAGATTCGCCCGTAAACCTTTTATCTGTGAACATCTTATCCCACTGACGGATTTTTCTCCAAAGGCCAGGTTTCGTTTCTTTTCATCAACCCGTTTGACCTCATTAACACCTTTTCAAGGTACCAATTTTATTCTACTTCAACTCTATTCCAGATACTTTTTGTTTTGTACAAATTTAAGGTATTTTCATTCCGTTTTGGCTCACTGACCCATGCTGGCCCAAGGAAAGGCTGTATTGGACAGGGCCTGGAGAAGCTTTAGAGCTGGAAGAGTGCTACATAAGAACTATAAAATAATAAGAGAAAATATTCTGATTTACTTAGAATGAACTTTATTTCAGCTAGGCTTCATCCATTCTGAGGTTTTAGAAAAGATTTTGCTCTTCTGATCAAGAGTTCAGACTAATTTTAAATATAAATGAACTAGTAAAAACGCAACAGAAAACAACTTTCATTCAAGCTTCAACCAACAATTTCATAAACCTCCAAGAAAACAAAATGCAGAAGTCGAAAAGTAAATGGTCTCTAAACTAAGAACACTACAAGAGAGGGGTTTAGAACTGTTAGTAATGAGTCCCTTGTGCCAGCAAACTAGAAACTTGTGTTCACTGTTATAATGTATTTATTGGTTTATTTATTTTCTTGCTGTGATGGTGCCTTATGTACCAAAGCTCCTTTCCTTGTAAAGCCTTTACTGGGCAATACATGATCACATCCAATCGTAAAACAAAATTTGTGTCTGCAGTCAAAAGAATGCATATGCAAAATTTTATGATAATCATCACTTCTGACTTTGCACTTACAGTCAACAAGATATCAAAGTTGCTCTTGAGCTTAGGCAGCCGTACGGACAGCAACATGGGAAATTTTTTCACCATTTGTTTAATGGAGTCCTCGTTGACTTTGAGTCGGGAACAGATGTAGTGCTGCTTCTCTGCGCTACCACTCTCTGCCAGTATTGCCTTGTCCTCTTTGAGTTTTTCCTGAAACTGTGTTTCAGAGGCACAGAGGCGTTACATACATGATGCCATGATACAGCTAGCTACTTCAACAGGTGGGTGACAGAGAAAGGGAGGGAGAGAGAAAAAGAAAGAGAGAGGGAAAGAGAGAGAAAAAAAGTGAGAGAAAGAGGGATGGAGAGAGAGAAAGAGGGAGATAAAGGGTGGAGGAAAGAAAATAGATGTTGTAATGTTGTTTATCCATACATCTATTCTCTACTGGTATTGTTTGTGTCATGTGGTCCCTCCTGAAACTGTAACCAATCACTGGCTGACTATGAAGGGCTTGTGTGTGTCCAGATTACTTAGACATTCATGCCATCAGAGTTTTAAAAAAAAAGAAGTAAAGTCCAAGCTTGTTTCCTAGCCAGCATTACCATGATCAGTTCTAGGACAGTGCGAAAAGAAGAAAGTAAAAAGTGGTAGTAGAATAACTGTTCAATCCTGCTGACTTTCTATACAACCATGTCCCTGCTGAATTCTGATGGTTACAATACAATTGTTGAAATTCTGGAGGAGTGTCAAAATCCTATGCTGTACTGTTGCTTGTACGCATGACAACAAAGTATCACACTAATAAAGAACGTACTTTCAGGAAAACTTCATGGTCTGTATTGTCCTCCTTATGATACTACTACTTCTACTACTGCTGCTACTACTAGTACTACTACAAGAAGAGTTGCCAGTCACAACGGTTACCTTGATGAATTTGGTGTCATCAGAAGTAATGGCAGAGAGGTAGGACTTGGGAAAGTCGTGGAAAGTGATCCCCGCTTGCTTCAGCGCGTCCAGCCTGCTCTGGATGGTTGCCGTGGGAAACGCCAGCACCCACAGGCGGTCCCTGATAGCCTCTGGCGTTACACCATAGGTCCTGAACAGCTCAATCTTGTCGTCCAGCGAGCGCAGCTTGGAATTACTCAACCAGTCCGCCTCTTGCAGTTCTCGCTCTGCCTCCTCTTCGCTAAAGCCCAGCCGTTGTTGTAGCAACTCCACAGTGTTCTTATAGCTCTCCAAAGTCTCTGCGTCCATCATACGCCGCCCATACATGCACTGCAGACAGAAAAATAAAAGGTGCCCTTCACTCTTCTACTACTAAGTAATTGGGTAATCACATATTGTTCTACATCAAGTAATCTTTGGAAAAAAAAAACAATGTATGCAACAGTTGACTTTAAAAAAAAAATCATAAAAAATTCAAATTAGATGGAACTGCATGAAATATTGTATGCTTGTGTAGATTAGAATAAGGTACATGGAAGGTTTGAAATAAAGAGTCCAGTTTACTTTGGTGGTTGTGTTGGTGGTGGTGATGGTGATGTTGTGGCTCTTGCAGTTGATGTTAATATCAACTTTATTTCGTAAGTCACTGATAGCCTGATGCACTTCACAATCTTTTTTTTTAATCCTTCTTAGCTTAGATTCTGACAGTTCTTCGACAGTAAACCCCTTCAAAAGTTTTGTCATCACTGGCGCCATTATCTAGCAACTCTCTCCAAAAATCCATCGTGAAAAAATAAATATTTCCTTGCTAAAGAGAGTAAACAAAGCATGCAGTAGATCAACTGGCTTCCTGTGACCAATTGCGCATGTCTGGGCATCTAAAAGGTTAAGAGCTAATGCTCCAAAAATAGCCTGCAGTAAGCCATTATGTACAGCATATAGTGAGGCAGGATGACTCGCTTGTGGCGTTAAACGGAGTATTAGCGCCAGGCGGATCTGACCGCCGACAGCAGCAGAAGAGTTAAAATGCTGGGACCTTACTCAAAGTAGACAGACTTTGAGCTCAGAGAAAAATGAACGGTATCACTAGTATCACATTCATTCTCTTGATGAGAAGTTGGAATCGCTCTAATGAAGAGAGATGTATGCATTATATATCAATGTATTATGCTTCTTCTTTTTTGTCTTTTTCTTATTATCATTATTATTAATGGCATCTGTAAGATCTGGAACATTCGGTCGATAATAACAGACCTGATAGTGATCTAAGAGAGGTTTCCGCGGAACGTGCGACTATGTCACGCCTTGTGACAGACATTTTGAAGTCCAATGAGTCTGATGACGTCCACAAATCCACAACTTGAACGGCGAAAATATATACACAGAAACAGTCAACGCTGCACCACTATTTCAAAACAAAGTATGGCGCCGCAAAACCGGAAGCGAGTAAAGCAACTTTCGTCTTCCGATACAAAACAGCAAAAACAACAAATTTAAGTGACCGCGGATTGTTTCGCATTTTTTTTTGTTTTTTTTTTTCGTTTTCGTGGATTTCCACGATTTTGCGGAGAACTATCAGGTCTGAATAAACAAGCAATTCCAGAAAGTTCTCATCACTACTACAACAATGTCCACCAACAAAAAACTACCAACATTATACAAAGCTTTCTCTAGCAACAGCACAGAAATCAAATCAAATCAAAGGTAAATACATGCTATTACTGCACGCTTTGCAAAACAAAATGTTTGTAACTATCGAGCGTGTCTCAATCGTAACACCCATACACCATTGTTTAATTGATGGACTGGATAAGGGTGGATTCTGAAGCTTTTCCGTTGTTTTCACTCTTTTACACTGTAGCAAAGCCCCTTATCACATGAACGCCATTACCATGAATTTCTTGTAGGTTGTGTTGATCATGCGCAGGGTGATGGGTTTCACCCCTCCATCCTCCAGCTGTCGAATTCTTCCTGCCATTGTGTCCACCTTCCTGGGCAAGTACAAAGAAATCAGTGAAAGGATAGATGGTTTTGTGAATGACTCAATGACTTTGTATAAGCACCATACTCCATCTTACTGCTAAATAAACATTTCTAATGCTATTCACTCTTTTAATGCCAAACAAACAAAATGATTGCAGGTATACACTTGAGTAAGCTCTAAAGTCTCAAAGCAAATATTGTTGTTTTATAAAATCATGATCTGTTTGGTTTTTTGCTGGTCCATAAATAAAGCAATAAACAAATAAGTATACAGCAACAAAACATGAAAAGAAAAAATGTGTTTACCCAAATTACTGCCATCAAAAGTCACACCCACAAAATTCATTTAGTTTGTTTTTATTCTATCAAGCTCCCAACATTTACACCATAGTTTTGAGTGATAAATGGGTTTAGTTGCACATGTTTGAGTGTGTTCTCTATGTCAGCATGCATGTTTGTTACAGATCATTCAGTTATTAGTCTCAGTTAGAAAACAAGAGCAAGAATATAACAGTATCAAGTACACTGTACAGTCAACATCAGTCAACTTGCTAGTGAACCACTAAAGTCGACAGGACCATATCAGAAGGCGTCAAATCAATTATTGTTTCATGAAGGTTTGCCCATTTCATGAAAGTCGACACTGGCAATGCAAGTGGACAATGACGGTAAAAAGAGTTAAAAAAATCATTAAAGGGACCCCTGTGACCATGCGCCTATGACACATCCTTGTAACATTCACAGTGACATTGGCCCCATTGAACAAAAATAAGCTTACTTGTAACCAAAAATAACTTTTACGAAAGTACACAAATTCTGGATTTTGTGTGTATATTAACAGCAATAGCCGTTGCGGTGGCTAGCCAGCCACCATTGTGGAGCTAAAAATAGCAGCTATCAAAGCCGGTAAGAGACAGAATCCGTAAAAACAACTGTTCATAAGGTTTTTCCTTTTAGGTGGGAAAAATAGAATGTACCCTACCTCGGGCAGCAAAGTTCACCGCTAAGTTCACTTATAAGTAGGGTCAAATTTCACACGGCTGTACCATGAAAAACAAGACAAAATAACTCCCTGTCAGAACCGGAATGGAAAATTCAAACATTAGCGTTTGGTTTGAGCAAGGAAAGCCCACTTTATCATCGTAAAATGTGATAACAATACCAATTTTAGGGTGAACTCGTTTTGGCCAAAAGTTAACAAAGCCTTGGAAATTGGGCCCTTCAAATAGACCTGCGATAGATGTTAGGGTAGATAAACAACTCTCTGGCTAGGATGCCATGGTTCGCCAACAGCTCAGTCAGACTGTTGAACTTGTCCCGGCCCATGGTAACCAGCTGTTGGTGGCTGACAAGGAAATGGTGAATCTCGGCCTCTGTGGCATCGCTGAAGTGCTTGGCCATAAAGTAAGCCCGCGCTGATAGCTCTTCTTCTGTGAATGTCTGTGAGCAAGATCAGGAAAATAACAATTAGTTAAACATAAAGGTTGATATTTTTTGCATATATATAAATGTGTGCGTGGTTATTAAAAAAAAAATCGTTTTGTGACAGGTGACCACCTTGCTTAAATATTATTTTCCTCATTGACAGACACAGTCTTTCATCTTGTTTTGGTTTAATGATTTATAACAATGCATATATAATGTCACTTTTTCCCTAGCAGATCAATGAAGCCTCAGGCGGCTTGAGTTAGATCCTGTATCGACCAGCGCCTTGAGCAGCTCATGGAAAAGAGCTATTTAAGAACAATTAAATAAAATAATTAAAACATAATCTAAACATATCTATATCTTTCAGCAACAATTTTGTTAATTTCATTGCAAAATGTGCTAGACCCAGTTGACATACTGCAGGCGTGTTGAAAGCATTCGCCCAGTTGACAAAAGTTGAATAAAAATCCTCTCCAGTGACAAAAACCTTGTAGCTCACTCGCCTGCCTAGTAACCTTTAAAACTGCCATCTAGTCTAATCTTTTCAACCATACATACTATTCCGTTCAAGTTTCACAAATGATTACGGACTACTGAGAAACGCTATGAGCGATTAGCTTTATCATTAGTTTGGTTTGCAAGTTTAAATATCTATTAAGTATACCTGTATAGGCTACCTAAGCATACACTCGTATGTTCATACCTGTCTGCGAGAGTAGGACTGCTCGGGACTGATGCACGCACATCCTCTGCCTTTAGTCACCATGTCCGACAGTATAGCCACCCCCTTCATATTTGATCGCCATGGCGAAAGCCAGCTGGCAACAGTCTTTGTAATCTTCTGCAGGGCCATACTAACTGAAACTGAAAGAAAAGGAAAAAGTTATGAAGAATATAAATGTAAATATGTTTGGGTATTATTTATTTAGTCTGCAACTGCATCACTCACTGCCAAGCGTTGTGAATGTGTTATTTCAATTTCCCAATCAATCGTTACAATTCACACTATTTTCCCATAAAAATGTTTCATACATATGAAGTATGCAAAGGTTACTGCGGAATGCCACCACCAATTCATACCTGCACAAACTCATTCACAACAGTTGATCTCGAGACGTGATGCTGAAAGTGAAACACTGCATGCTTTTACTTCTATGTTCCTACTTTTACTTTAACCGTTACACCGTTTGAAGATAGCATAAAATGAGAATATTTAATTTTGTAACGCAACATTTTTTTATTATTTTTTTTGTTAATAGACGAAGGAATTAAAGACGTTATTTGTCCAGATAAAATGCCCCAAAATAATTTTTGTATTTGGTTAATTTATGACTTCGCCTTGAATGCTGTTAAAAAATACAAATGTTTCTTCTTTGCTTCGCTTTCATCGTTTTATTCGATGATCTCCCCTCTAATAGTGAGGTGGCGCTTTCATTTCTGCGCAAACTCAACACTCAACTTTCATCAAAGCTTCCGGTTAGGACCAGCGAGTAGCCGGCGGAGTTGTTTGGTTTGCAACTTTAGTAACAAGTTTTTCGGCGTTTTTGCACGCTACCCAAACCGTCAAGATGGCCAGTGTGTCTTACCACATTGCCAATTTACTGGAAAAGGTAACTGTCTGGAAATAATCTAATTCTAAACAGGGGTGACAAAAAGTTTGTGTAAAACACAAGTGATAAAGATGGCTCGCCTAGAGAGATGGTCTGGAGTTTAATGATAGCATCTTGGATAAAATCCTTATTAGTTGCTGTCCTCCGTGGAATGAGGGAACAATAGAAAAGACCTATCTCCACCTCTCTGCTGCCAATGGTTTACATTTGTGGATTTGTGCCATAGTTACAGATGGCCATTTTGCTGTGTTCTCAGCTCGTCAGTGTATCTGCTGGGCTTAGTGAAAATCATGGACTGATTTTCCAAGGCATGAGAAGACGCATGAATGAAGTTTCCTATAAAACATCTTCATGCGAAAAAAGTAAGCACAGTTCAATGGAGGTGGGAAAGAAACGTAATGCTAAATACCACCAAGCCAGTTCACAATCACTTGAATCAGTGGGTAATTCATTGGCTGCAGTACTAATGTTTGCATACCTTATCATCTGTAGCATTGATAAGGTTATGAAAGATACAAGATGCACACGGGAACAGAATGTTAACTACATTAAAGGTAGTAATTTAATCAACAGAAAGAACAAGAATGTTGTCGGAAATGCCCCATTGCACTATCTGAATATGTCAGTATTTCCTATTTGCCATCTAAATTCTAATGATCTACTCTTATATAACCACTACAGATTTATTTGGATGCCAGAGTCCACAGGAGGTCCTATCCTATCCCAGTGGTTCCCATAGGCCTCAAAACTGACAGTCAACATTGATGCACTGATAAAAATTGTGAGGGTCATTTCAAAAATTTTAAGGGTCAAATCAAAATTGATCAAACACACAATTACTTACACACAGAAATTATGGCAAAACAATAATACAACGCATTCAGTATAACAAAACAATTTTTAGTTTATTCTGGTTTCTATCCATAACGTAAACAACAGTGAAATTGATTTTTTTTTCTTGTCAGTTGCAAAACAAAGAAAGAAAATGCTGAAGTGAAACAAACACCAGTTCAATAGGGATACCGATCATTGCTGTAAGGTCACGAAAAATGACTGTGTCTTGGCAGAGAAAAACGTGTGTGTCATAAAGTCGCACAGATCTAAAATCTCTGCGTCATTTTTGTATTTTCATGCGTAAATTACGCGCTGCAGTGCATTATGGGGAACTGTGCTAGATCCTATCCCGTAACTCAGAGTTTGTAGGGGCAACACAGATGATCGTTTAACCAGTGTACTCCATCTTTCCCTGTCCTCAGCAACCCTGATGGTTTCGCTCAGTGTCAAACCAGTCCATTCTCGAATATTGTCCTCCCACCTCTTTTCATAGAATAATATGGAAATAATAAAATACAACATAAAATATATATTAATTGTTATTTTCTTTCAGAATGTGTAGTTTGTTTACTTTATAAGTTTATTGTGTGTATGGAGGAATTTTAAAAATATAAACTGTTGTGTAGATGACATCCAATGACAAAGACTTTCGGTTCATGGCCACCAACGACTTAATGGTGGAACTGCAGAAAGATTCCATCAAGCTGGATGATGACAGCGAGAGGAAGGTCAGTGGCTACACAGCAAACCCGCAGTTTTTATTTATTTATTTTGTAGCGCATATCTCAGTGGTGTGCAGAGATGTTTGGCTGTGAAAGCATAATACAACCATACAGTGATAGTGTGATGTAATCATAGTTACAGTGATAACATGTTATAAGTGGATTCTTCATACAGCATAACCAGGGCTAGATGAGGCCTTGCCCCCTCGCCCCCTCTTTCTATCTCTCTCACTCTTTGAGCAATTGAGCAAGTTCATGAATCGATGATAATTTTAGCTGGCGGTCAAACGTTAACCATATCTGTAAAATTTTTTATAAAAACCTTTTCCTTCTAAAAAATCTTAAACATTTTGTTACAGCTGATGCATTAACATCTTTTTTCTATGGCCACTGTATGTCTCATTTTAATTATGCATCGATTATATGAGTCATTCTTTGCTAATCGTAAACAAAATGGGCCTTTTACCCAAAAATAAAACTTGCTAATAGAATCAATCAACCAGTGCCATTTTGTAGGGAAATCTTTCAATTATCTGAATATGTAAACACTAAAACAGCAGCTATACCACCTTTGACAAAAAATTGATTCTTGTTAGGGGTCACCACGCCGGTTACTTGCATGATGTTGTGACACTAAAACATTAAATGTACCACTTGAAATTACTTTATTTGACAAATTATCTTTTTATATGATAGGAGTACTCCTTATTCTTTCAATCTGAATGATTTTTTTAATTAATGAGGGAGACTAGCAAGGAGTGTGACGCAAGGAATTGTGTGACACCATATAATGCAAGTAACCAAGCCACTTATTTTTTTCTACCACAGACTGAATTTCTATGTTGTCAAAATCATACTCTAGTCACATTTTTTCAACATCCAGACACACACAATAACTCAATCAAAACCTAATTAAACTTATTCTTTGATGACAAGAGAAGAAGAAAATGAAAATTGTAACTTGCATGATGCGCGACACCATCGCATGTTAAGTAGTAAAAAAGACTGCAAGATAAATCAAATGCAATAAACGAAAAGCAAATAAAAACAGAATAATTTGGTTGTTCTTTATTTAAAATAACTGCTCTTTACCTTTGAAACTTTTAATTTAACCTACGAAACAAATACAATACGTGAGGAAACAACACATTTTCTACCAGAACAAAGCTGATCACTGTATTTATCGGTTTCTTGCATCATACATGACACTATCTTCAGGCAATCGGAGTGCAGTCACTGTTAAACTGATTAACATTCTTAAAATACTGTTGCTCGATAATAACCGAGTCTTTTGTTGAATAAAATAAAGCATTAGAAACACTTTTAAACTTAACTATCGACGCTAAAAAAACGTAGTGCAAACGAAACAACACTTGATTTGCGTGTACCAAGCCAAACAAAGTTCGCGGTTTCTTGCGCATTTCTCTTTCGTTCCGTGTGACACGTCATAGAATTTGATGTAGAAATGAACATCACGTGATTATTTTCCATAAAACGTCATTGAGTTGTGTGTAGAGTTTGAAAATGCAGCTTACCAGGCCATTTACACTCCGCGAAGTAGAAGCTTAAAAAAAAAAAACTTTAAAAACAAACTTTGGTTACTTGCATGACGAATGTGACACCATCATTTAAAAAAATTACTACAAATTTCCTGACATGTCTTCTGCGTTATTTTTCATACCAATGTGCGTGTTTTTCGCTTGTTTGTTTAATTCCTATTAGATTTTGATAATTCAATTCTTGTGTCGTCTGCTTCACCTTGCTTTGAGATTCTGATTTTTGTGACGTCATGAGTACGCAAGTAACCCTCTTTTTTAAACCCCAAATTTACGGCTAAAATCAAGCAAATTTAAGCAACTGACTGTGCTGCTACTTTCTTCAATCCATGGACAATCACATTTCATTAATCAGTTAGATATAGTAATCTTTACAGTTTTTTTATGGGGAGTTTAAAACGCAAGGGGTGTGAAGGGCTCTTGTCAGACGCCATTTTTAGCCCAAAAAATTGCATTTAAATCAATATTTACCATACTAATAATTAACTATCTGCCATGGTGCCGTTTTTCCAGTTGCATTTACCTTATTAGAGCACAAATTTAATTTTATTTTGTTTCAAAACTAGCTTACATTTTTTTTATGGGCCTTGAACAAAATGTACCCCAACATTTACGACTAGCAAAGAATGACTCATATGCCAGTGACGCTCAAATTAAACATCTAAATAGTCTTCATAAAAGAGCAATCAAGATACTTGATAACTAATGAAAAATATAAAGAACTCTGAATATTAGTAGTAGTATTACCACTTCAAAAACAATTCATATTTAATACAGCTATCCTTATGTTCAAAATCACACATGGAGGAACACCTGCATATCTTGGTATTTTTGTACTAAGGTAGGTGATGGGCATAGACTTTATAATGATAAACTACCCTAGGCCCTCCCTCGCATTGATTTATAAAAAAATTGCATATTATTTAATGGAGCTAGTGTATGGAACTCTCTCCCTCTGGAGTGTAAACATTGGGACACACTGTTTTCTTTCAAATGTAAAACATGTAGGCATCTGCGAAATTAATATAAAAATGATGTATAATAAAAATATAGAAAACACGGTCATTCATGTAATTATTTATTTATTTATTATTATTAATAATGTTGCTATTGCTATTTTTATTGTAATTCTTGTTATAATGATAATAATACTAGTGTTAGTAATGGTTTGTGATGGTGATAGTGGTGATGACAATAATTGTTATTATTGTTATTCTTATGATAATAATAATTAATAGTAGTAACAATGAAAATAATTGTTATTATTATTAGTATAAGGGTAAGGAGGAGGAAGAGGGGGAGTGGTTGCATAAAATTGTTTAAAAATAATGATGATGTTGGTGTGATTGTGTGTGTGTGTGAGTTTTTTATTTTCCAAGTTAAAGTTAAAGGTTCTTTACTATGTTGTTAATTTGTTAAGGGACAGATTGGAAGATATCTAGACTGTTTCATTAGTCTAAAATCTGTATCCCTAGTAATAAAAATGTTTCAAAGTCTCTCTCTCTCTCTCTCTCTCTCTCTCTCTCTCTCTCTCTCTCTCTCTCTCTCATCTCAGAAAATAAAGAGGAAGATAGAAGACTAACCTACAAAGTCAGAAGATGTATCAAGATGAGGCAGTGAGATTCCCTCTTCTTGTCAACAGGGTGGGAAGGGAAGGCACTATTTGCATCATACTTCAAGAAAACCTGCCATCTGAAGAGAGTGTGTCTGCTCTCTGTCCACTGAAATTAGAGAGTCGAGAGTATTTCACAATATTATGGACTGTAGGCGGTGTATTATACTTATAGAGTAGCCATCTATGATTATGTAGAATATTCAAGCAACTTTAACGAATGCTAGCCAGGATCAACCTGTTGTTTCTTAGTGTCTAATGGAAAAATAAATTAATGAATATTTGTTAAGCGCATTAACATTCCCACACAAAACGCATGATAATGATGCACAGCACTGAGAAGAAGGAGAAGGGAGTAGTCCTTGTCTAGTCACAACTACATTACAAGTCTGATGCTGTCTACACAGGTGCAGTGCGAGTACATGGGTGTAAAGAATTTGACACAGCACAGGAGAAAATTATATAACAGAAAACTGATGATTTTCCAACGGATGCCCACACAAAAGGTGTTTAGCAGAACAATGCAGACCTCTGAATAAATTAAGTTTGGAGGCAGCATCTTCCAAGCGTTTTACAACAAAAGCATAAAAATGGTACCTTAAAAGAGCTTTGATGGGGTCAAACGGTTTGAAGAGTGTTAATAAAACTTGAACTTTGGATAAAATTATATTAAATGGACTAAGATTCTGGAAGGTAAAACGTTTTGTAGCGAGTCGTTTATTTTGATACCTGAAATTATAGTGAAAACATATGAAAATAAAATGTACATTTGATGTTGTGGCAGGTGGTGAAGATGCTGTTGAAGCTCCTGGAGGATAAGAACGGAGAGGTTCAAAACTTGGCAGTCAAGTGGTATGTTGTTTTATTAGCGTTGGTAACACAGTGATGTGTGTTGTGTTAGTAAGCACCATCAAAAGGGGCAAGAGGTGGGGACAAGAGGGTCAGTCGTGTTGGTCGTGCATGATGTAATCTGTAACCCCAACATAGCCTGCTTGACAGATTGGATTGAGCTTTGAGAATACAAACTGGGCACCATCGTGAAACTTTAGTTTCTTTGGAATGTAAAGATTAAAAAAAATTATAATGTTTAGTGTGTTTTAAAATATTATAAAATGTTAGGTTGTGCACAATAAAGGTAGTTGTGATGGTGTCCAAATTCCGTTAGTGAAAGCCAGC
Organism: Oncomelania hupensis; assembly: GCA_036898135.1. Classification (NCBI taxonomy): domain Eukaryota; kingdom Metazoa; phylum Mollusca; class Gastropoda; order Littorinimorpha; family Pomatiopsidae; genus Oncomelania; species Oncomelania hupensis. The sequence continues at coordinate 22,795,480 of CM072526.1, forward strand.
ATAAGGCATGGGTGTTTTTTCACTGTAATGTAATGATGTGTTGTTTAACCCGCTAAGCCCCACAGGAGCCTAAGCCTTATCTGCTTCTATTTCCTAGGTCAAGGCAAGTAACTCCGTCAAAATTCTACACCATGCACATACAAAAATTAATTTAAAATGCACCACCCAAATTATGTCTCACTTATCATTATTAATAAATCAACCACATATTTTTCTTCAAAATGAAATGCTACACATACATTTTTACAATGTGTTGCAACTGGAAAAAAAAATCTGAATGTCAACATTGCATACTGCACAACATGCAGCGATACGATCTCTGACTCAAATCATAAAGCACCGATTGTTCATCGTTATGTTATTCAAATCCGACAGAAAAAGATCGTCAAAGTGAAAGTCCAAATCAGTTTCCTCTCCATCATTAACCTGTACCAAAGCAGCCTCCTAAAATCCTTCAAACTTTAATCAAACTTTGAAAATTCACTGTGTGCGTTCTACACACTCTAAAAGTGCCGTGAAAACACCGCCGGAAACAGCAGGAAATCACGATCACGTGTGCGAGAATCTCGCATGTTTGCTATAAATAGATTTCCACATGGCATCCTCTGATCAGACCACGTCATTACCGGTCGCTCCGCGAGCATGCACATAGCAAAAATATCGGTCGCTCTAGGTCGCTCCGCGTGTTAGAGGGTTAATTATGGGTGTGGAAGCATGTGGGAGTGAGCATCTGTGACTGTGTGTATGGTGCGGGTATGGGTGTGTACTGGTGCAGAGGTGCCTACCGTACGCGCTGGCGCGTATTTTTACAAATTCTCAACACAAAATACGACAATACGAGCAATTCCTTAAAAATACGCATTTTCGTTGTGTACCAAAATTTTTTATATTTTTTTCGCTCTGCTTTTATCATGTTCCGATCCTTTACTTGCTGACCTTAGAGTGCATGCGCAAAAGTGAAATCTCGTGCGTGAGAGGTAGTGCGAGACTTTGTATCCGCCATTGTGCTAAACATGGTGTCGCGGAAGCGTTTACACGAGAGTGACGATGAGAGCGAGTCTGAAGAAAAGCTGTGTAAGGTTGCAAGTAAGCAAAAAGCGCGACAACATTTCTTACGTGAATACCAAGAACGTTTTTGAGGAATAATCGAATCTTCGAAAGGAGTTCATTATGCTCACTGCAAAAAAGAGTTCAGCATTGCTCTGCATATGCCATATGACATTCAGCGACACTTAGATTAGGTATTACGGACGAACATTTTATTTTGGTTCAGGATGTTTTATTTTGTTTTTATTATATAGTACAAACCTTTAGAAGATTAAAATAATTTCAATTGTTAAAATCGGTCAATATTAACTAATTAAGGCACTCATTTAACTGTTCAAAGTGGGTAACCCTCACATAAAAATAAAACGCGTTTTTCCCAAAAGTGGCCCAGGTGTCTTGTCTTGTCTTTCCTTGAGCGCCCACAATCATAATGTTGATCTCGTGGCACTAAAATTATGTTATCTCATTATGCTCACTGCAAAAAAGAGTTCAGCATTGCTCTGCATATGCCATATGACATTCAGCGACACTTAGATTAGGTATTACGGACGAACATTTTATTTTGGTTCAGGATGTTTTATAAAACCTTTAGAAGATTAAAATAATTTCAATTGTTAAAATCAGTCAATATTAACTAATTAAGGCACGAGTACTACCCAGAATTGTAAAAAAAACGATTTTTTAGAAAACTAGCTAAATGATACATCAATACACAGATAAATCTTTCTATTTTCCTGCCTAAGTCAAATTTTTAGTCTGCATCTCATAGAACTGTAGAAAATCGAGGTCAAAGTAGGTTGGTGTTGACAAACAAAGTCACTTTTATGCGGAATTTTCATGTTTGAAAGTGTCCTACTCATTCTCTTATTTGCGGTAAATAATAACTGGTCCCCCCGAGAACATTGCGATAGTGGGTTACTTCCCTTGTTTGCAAATGGCGTCCACCTTAGCAAAAGTGTTTTCATAATTATTGTTTTAGAGTTTTTCTAGTTTTTTTATAGGTATACCTGTGATTTTTTGCTGCATCATGCCATCTGACAAGAAAAGACGGGGAAAACGATCCATAAAACGTGTATTTCAGGGAAATAGGTACGGAAAGCAGCTGAGAATCGACAATGAAAGTGTTTCAAATGCAGGAGAATGTGATTCAAGTGATTCGGAACATTTTGTTGTATCAGAGGCTGCTTGTTCGGAAGGTCCATCGAAAGTCATTGCCACGCCCACATCTCGTTCTGAAATGAAACTTTCTAACCTGTATGATCTTCCTAATGATACAAGTAGTGAAAATAGTGCATCTGATGAAAGTAGTAGTGAGTCTGAAGCAGATGATACAGAGTTGGATCAAGAGTTAACAGGTTATAGACTGATAGATGTTGACATTCTCAACAACAACATCAGTTCGCAGCTGTCATGTAAATATTGTGGAGGTGATGTGAAGCTATATGAAGTGGAAAGGAAGGGACTTGGTACTAAGTTTTCTTTTCTGTGCAGTTCTAGAAATTGTGACATGCAGCAACCTTTTCCCTCCTTTCCACTCATCCCACAGGGTAATGATGGATGCAAACGCCTAGGAGACATTCTGAAAGCAATGGCCATTGACGTTGGACAGTATGCACAACGCTTCTTTGCGGATAAAGACACAGTGAGAATAATCACAGCCCAAAAACAGTCCCAGCTGTCCACAAAAGAGAGCAGAAAGAAGAGAAGGCAGAAGAAACTTGCTAGAGAAGAAGATCATGCAGTGAGAGAGAACTTTCCCTATCAGGCTGGTGGCCATTGACTTCAAACAGTAAGTTCCGCCTTAAAATTTGCACGCAATTTTTCTCCGAAAACGCCATATTTCAGAGGGTTTTTACATTATAACTTTTTTATTTTTGCAGATAGAGCATTGAAATTTGGCATGGAAATATAATTAGGCCAGTTCTGGATCCTGAACTAGGTTCAAGTGTGTAAGACATATGAGAGGTGAATAATACACTTTTTAATATGCAACTTTTTATTAATTTTTTTAAATAAATTGACCACCTAGGTATTTATACAATTTTCCATCCATACAGCTGTCTTTAGTTCAGGCTCCAGACAAACACATTTGAAGTATATATACCAAAAAGCAGGTCATAGGGATGTCTAGTGTGTACATTGTGATGTTAAAACTGACCCCCAGTTTTCGGAATGCTCAATAACACAACATTTTAAATAATTAATTATTTTCCACTGTTGGGTTAATTTATGCAAACGTATAACAATTTTCCACTAAATGTAGTATATTCCTGCATATTATTACCAAATATTAACAATATCCCTTGAAAAATAAGTGAATAGCAAAAATAATACATAATTCATACAGCGTTGGGTAGTACTCGTGCCTTAAGGCACTCATTTAACTGTGTCTAAAATTAATACAAAGTGCATTAAGTTGTTTAAAACGTTTTCATTGGAGCCTTGAGATGTACTTTAACCTGTTATGATTTACTCTTGTCTTGCCAGCCTGGGACCTTTGGTGAGCAAGGTGAAGGAGTATCAGGTGGAAATAATCGTGGACAATCTGTGTAACAACATGATCTGTGACAAAGAGCAGCTCAGAGACATCTCCAGTATTGGTATGCACTGTTGGGGTATTTGCTGTAAAAAATCTTACCTTGCTGGTAAAAGCAACCAGGCCTTGTAGGAGAAATGGCTGAAGACTCCAATTCTCAAGTTGTTTAGTTGGTTGTTGGATGAAGACATGTGAATGCAGCTTTTCATCTGTGACAAGTTACAGCTGGGACTCTGCTAGCACACTTAAAATACACATGTTTACATGACCGTTATCAGGGTCTGCATTTACAATTGCTGTTATGCATTTCTGTACCCCCCGTGGGGATGCTGGGGGGTTTCAGTATATATAGTATCCCCACTTTCTAGAAATTTAGTGCTTTAAATTCCCACTGTCGCTGTCTTTTTCCTTTGTTCTTTCTCATTCCTACTCTTATCAATCTACTACTATACTATCTTCCAGTCACCTACCTTTTTTCTTGAAAACTCTTCCGGGACAAAACTCATTTGTGTGTGAGGTACCCCCGTTGGGGTGCCGGGGGGTTTCAGTATAAATTTTTTTTTTTTTTAAGATTTTAGATTTTAATGCTTTATTGTCCCTTTTTATCTGGAAATTCTGGGCTGTGGAAGGCGTAGTCGCAGCCTGTGGCGCGCCCAAACCCAACCTACCTAACATTAGTTGTGATTTTTGAAATTTAGAAATTCTTTAAATTTTTGAAATATTTTGAAATTTTGCTGGGGGAGCAAACCGGAGTACCCGGAGAAAACCCCCGAGACGTTGCCCGAGTCGAAAGTAAATAATATTCGGAGAAACATAACGCCCCGATGCAGGATCGAACCCACACCTGTCAGGCGCCATTGGTTTCTGGCCTGTGGACAAGGCAAGTTAGTCCCGCCTTAGCCCACTTGGCCACAACGCTCGCTGGAAATTTAGTGCTTTAAATTCCCACTGTCGCTGTCTTTCTCATTCGCTCTTTCTCATTCTTGCTCTGTTCTATCAATTTGCTATACTATCTTCTTCTTCGCTAGACCAGTCACCTACCTTTTTTCTTGAAAACTCTTCCGGGACAAGATTCCTTATTTGTGTATGAGGTCTGTTGGATCAGCTTGGGAATATTGGAAGCTTTCTGCCAGGTGGTCACTAGGGCTTCCAATGATGTTATTATTTAGCAATGTAGGCATTTTATATGTATGTGTTTTATTGATATTTTATAATGTTTGTATTCTATTTTGTTTTTGTAAACTGGGGTTCGATAAATTAGAGTATAGCCTCAGCGTCCCCTGCGTGGGATGTCTTTATTGTAAAGTGACCGGCTGGTGGAGTGCCTTCAGTGTTGCCACTAGAGTTGTTTAGGAAGATCTTTAATGCGGATCAGGGGCGAGTCTTCTTTCAGCGGACCTAAAGCAATAATCATGTAATGTAATGCATTTCTGTACACTTTCTCATAAGAAAATGTTTTTTACTGTGTGACAGGTACATGCAAAATGTTGACGTATTGTCAAGTGGGGTTCATTGAGGTGTATGGGATGTAAAGAGCAGTGGTAAGAGATAACTAATTATGAAATGAGTAAGGAACCATACATTGTTGGTACAGGTCTGAAGACGGTGATTGGAGAGCTGCCTCACAACGCACAAGCACTGGCTGCCAATATTTGCAAGAAAATCACACCCAGACTTACTGCTGCTGTTGCCAAGGTAACTAACACACACATACTAACATGAACTTGTTCAGATGCACATACTTAAGCAAGGTACTGTACAAACTGACATTGGATGGCTATTTGCTTTGATTTAGCAAGTGTATTGTCAGATGACATAATTTGAAGCCTGTGATTTTCATAACTATGGTGACATTCTCCACTCTGCAGCCTACGATGCCATAGGTAATACGCTATCCTGCACATTTACTCTGCTCTCTTCTCTTGCTGTTCCTTACCCAGTGGTACTGTGATTGTAATAACAGACATGTTTCTGTTACAACAGCAAGATGATGTGTCAGTTCAGCTGGAGGCTCTTGACATCCTGGGAGATCTGCTCAGCCATTTTGGAGGTATTTTATGTTGGAACTAGTTTGTTAGGTTGGAGGTAGTTTGTTAGTAAGTTAGTTGCTTATTCTCGTCCTGTTTTGGCTCGGAAGAGTCCTCTGGACCTGAAGCATAATAATAATAATAATAACAGGGTTGCCAACCACTACGGAATTTCCGTAGTTTACTCCGGAAATGAAAACGCGGCTACGGAGCTACGCAAATCGAAAATTTACTACGGAAAGTCAATTTTCGATGATGGTATTACAGTTTTAACGAGTTTTATTGAGCGCCTGTGCCTCCCGTAGCACCTCAAGGTCACGGTCATTCGGATTACGTGCACGGTGTAATAGATCACGCTCCCAATGCATGTTAGGAAATTCGACCAATCACCGTGAAATGGTTTTGCAAACGGCCAATCGGTGCACAAAACCTCGACCTTTCTGTGACACTTTCGTTTCCAGGTCACGTTCTACAGAGAGAGAAGAAAAGTTTGTGTGCGGTGTATTTTGAATCCATGATGCCAAAAAGAAAGAAAACTAGCGATGAAAGCCCAGAAAAAAAGAAGAGGACAGCAAATCAAGAGTACAGGAAAGAGTATTCTGAAAAATTTCCGTGCATCACTGCGCCATCGAGATCAAAACACAGCGTGTATTGTACAGCGTGCTTGGCAGATTTTAGCATTCAACATGGCGGCTTCCACGATGTGACGCGACACGTGAATGGCAACCGTCACAAAAGTCGTTGCCATGATCCAGAAAAGTTCAGTCGGTAGCCACCTTCTTCAAGCCCGATATGGATCTCTCAATAATTCGTGCGGAAACACTCTTCACGACCTTCGTTGCAGAGCACAATCTGCCTGCGTCGGTAGCAGATCACTTCAGTAAGTTAGTGAAGGCAATGTTCCCGGACTTCCAAGCATCTTGCTGTTTCCAATCAGCAACTGTGCCTGTGAAAGGATCTTCAGCCAAGTTAGAAAAAAATAGAACAGATTTCAGGTCCTTGCTCAGCCCAGAGCAACTGGAGGCTGTTCTTGTGCTGAAAACAAAACTGCAAGGCACTCCATGCTATGACTCAAAGATATATGACAATTTGCTGAGAAAGTGCAAGGCTGCCACCAGATTGGGCCTTGCTAAAGACTAGACATGTTCCCAGAGAGAGAATAGAGCAAGTTCAATAAATGTGGAGTATTGTATGAAGTGTTTCATCTTTCCTTGCAACTGTGCTTGTTTAGTAGTGTGTGTGTGTGTGTATGCATGTCTTCGTTTAAAAAAAATGCGAGGACGTATGGCTACTGAAAATGTCATAAAACTACTGAAATTCGGAATTTTTACTACTGAAAACTTTTTTGGGGGTTGGCAACTCTGTAATAATAATAATAATGGATTTTTATATAGCATGTACTCCAGCCTATGACCAGACTCACCACGCTTTACATAGTCATTACATAAAAATACATGCACTCGATCAAACATCGCTTTTGCTACGATACACCAAAAGACGGAACAGTAAAGGTACAAACTATTTACAACTATGTTCACAAATGACAAAAAAGACAGAAATAGACTATTTACAACTATGTACACAAATGACAAAAGAGACAGAAATAGTATAGCAAAAACCTATTCACAGCTATTTATATGCCTGGTTAGACCCAGGAAGAAAAACAGTATAAATATTTACAGCCGTGTATATACTTAGGATCAGACAGAGACAAAAGAGGAGAGAATGTATAACCATGTAATGTCGCCGCACGTTGCCACTGCAAAGCTTTGTTCGTTTACTGTAGTCGCCACATGTCGCAAGCTCTGGTGCTCTTGTTTAGAACCACAGTAGACAACACTGTTTTTTTTAATCACTGGAAAAGACATTGAATATTGGGAACGAGCCAGAGTTACTTCGGGAGCTATTAACAGTGCTGCACTATTGGTATGAATGAATGAATAATTTATAAAGCGCGTAAATATCTCCACGCCGACGGGCATGATCGCAGCGCTGGTGGGAGGGAGGTGGATAAACACACACACACACACACAGTGGCGGGAAGGGTGCATAGATCATAACTTAACATTTTAACTTCTTCACTATCGCTCAACACATTCTAGCAGGCAGACCAGACAATTAACATTTATGCAATACTTTCATGCAGTGACTTATGAAATTGTGATGAGATCAAATAGTTATACATCCAGCTTAGGAAGAAGAGAAGAAATGTGTTTTCAAGTTTGTGCGAAATGCATCGACAGAGTCTGCTCTCTTTATGGAAGAGCATTCCACCAGACCGTAGAATTGGTAGAATGGGTGCTGAGATTTTTTTTTAAGTTGAGATTTGATTTTTAAGTCTGCTAGGTCTCAAAATGGTGGATTTTGGTGATGAAGCCCTCTTTCACGAACTTTTTATGGATTCAGGATTTGATTTACATAAAGTAACAGCTAGGAGTGGTGTAACTGATAGGGGAAGAACATGGGGTTGCCGATATTAGTGGTGTATCAAGTGTTTCAAGCAATGTATCAAGTGTTTCAAGCAATTAAAGTATCTGACAAACCCGTACTCGGTTGGTTATTATCAGCAGTGGCTGATTGATTTTGTGAATTTACCAAAGCACATCATATTGATAACATTTCAGAAGCACAGTTGTTTCAGTTATTCATCACTGATGGAAGTTTTAAGAATTCTTTGTCACAGAAATAAAAGTAGACTATACTCCAAGTGTAAGTAATTGAGTTCAGTCAGTCTGTTATGTTGTGTCCATTGTGTTTTTTGTTTAGGTACAAAACATTTTTTAAATCCTTTTACATAGTTTTATCACATTCTACATTCATTTCTTTATTTTCATTCCAAAAATCATGATGTTACTTCTACAAATGAGAAAGTTTAAAGCTTTTTAAATAGATAGGTAGTGTATAGATTGACGCCAATAAAAATAATGCAGGTACAAGGGAAAGAAGTGTTAAAAAAACCAAAATGCAGTCTGTTAAAGGTTAAAGTTGTTAGGTCTAAACCTTACATTGCGCTACGTTGTAGTAACAATAGTGTCCCCTCAAGAGGGCTTGATTCACCTGTATCCAGGCAGTTGGAATGTGTGTGTAACTCATAGTAATTAGTGTCCGTGGGTACAGGTCTACTGGTGACCTTCCAGGCGCCCATCAAGCAGGCCCTGCTTCCCCAGCTGTCCTCGCCGCGCCTGGCCGTCCGTAAGCGCGCCATTCTGGCCATGGGTCACCTGGTGATGAGCTGCAATAGCCAGCTCTTCCAGGAGCTCATTGAATTTCTTCACGCCGAGCTGACTGCCAACGCGTCACCCTCGACCACTCGCACCTACATACAGTGTCTGGGCACCGTCAGGTAAGTTCAGTAAACCTGCTGCCACCGTTAAGAAAATAGAATGGCAAAAATTTGTCTACAACCACTTCAATGATGCTTAAGCTGCATGTATGTTTCCCCGTTACACAAACTGCAGCTTCAAGGCTGGGCTACTAAAATCATTTTCAGATATAATCGACATCAACTTTGCTCTTCTCTTTTGAACAGACTGCACAGACTTCATGTTTCACAGCAGATTACCTTAGTCTGTCATATCGCCAATGGTGGGTATGGACGTTATTATTTTTGTGTGTGTGTGCAGTCGGTATGCAGGTCACAGACTGGCAGGGGACCACCTACAAAGCTTGGTACCGCTGGTGGTGCGATACTGTCAGGCTGAGGATGATGAGCTGAGGGAGTACTGCCTGCAAGCATTTGAATACTTCGTCAGGAGGTGTCCCAAAGAAGTCTCACCCTTTATACCTCAGGTAAATCCTCAGCAAGGATGATTGATGATGATGATGATGATGATGATGATTGATGATGATGATGATGATGATGATGATGATGGCCACTGGATGTGTGTACCACCCTAACTCACTAGTGGGTCAAAAGTGTTTCTTAACCTGTTAGCAACTGACTTCAACACAAAATCAGAATGTAATGGTGAAAATGTATCTGGGTCGTTCTCTGGAAACATGCTGAAAGTGTGACATAGATGTAAAAAAAAAAAACTTTTGAAGAGAAAGTTGTTACATGCACAATATTTAAGTATATATTTGTCCTTTCTCCCTTTATAATTTTTTTTAAAATTGTTCTTTTAGTTACCGAGTACCAACACCTTAAAGGTATAGGTAGAAGCATATGGACGGATGCAACATAGTAACCAAATGAACTGCTAAAAGGTGTCCAAAACTCCTAGTTATGTAAATTTTAAAATCATTTTATAAAAAAGTATCTATTTCAAGAAGATAACATTTAAAAAAATACATTAACAAGAATTTTAGTGCTTCTGAGAAGTCATAAAATAAATACATTTTCCGAAGGCCGATCGCAACTAAGTAACTATCGGCTGTAGCTACTTCGTTGCGTCCGACCTACTTTTTAAAACTAACCCTCTCCCGACAATCACAAATAATAAATATTCACATCAATAATATTCTTAAAACTGGAAACATTATAATAATTGTAAAAATAAAGATTAAAGTTTGATTCTTTTACTTTGGTAATCAGAATATTGACGGACGCAACTTCGTGTGGATTCAAAGCAACGAAAACACTTTTTCAAATGTCGACGATACCGCGCATCAATACAGCATCTAATTATAACAAAAATTAATCCGCTACTTCCGTGACTATTTTTATACCTAAAATATAGTTCCATTTATTTTTAAACCTAAGTTATTCTATTTTAAAGGTGGACGGACGCAACTCAAGATATTAGTAACGAAGGATACCAGCAATCAAAGAACACCAAATTCTATTCATAATTGGGGTCTATCAAGATTACTTATCTTTTAATAACAAAAAAATAGTGCAGTGCTAAAAATAGAAAGCATTCATTCCCGATTATTTTGAACAACTTTAGTGAGAGGAGGCTGTCTGTGTCTGTGATATGTGAAGTAACGAAGCGTTGCGTCCGTCCAACTAGTTTTGGTGACGCAATAGATTATCAAGTGGCACCTCAACATGACGCTGAAGCGTGTATCGGCAAACCTTAATAGTCATTTTCAAAGTTTGTACCACTTTCAGCCATAAAACTGAGCGAGATAAACAAATAATCTGATAAAAAAATTATGACCGTCAGCATGTCACAAAATGGCGCTGTGGAATTTCATAAATTTTAGCAGAAAAACACAAATTAAAGAGAATCACTTTAGTTTTAAATGGAAATCCTTTTAAATAATATAACATTAATATATACTCAACACAATAACAACAAAACAGACACAGATAATTGGTTTCTTATATATTTTATTTGTTCTCAAAGTGAAGTACCCCCCAAGGGCAGGTTTTTGGAGACTAACCCATCTGCAAATGGTGAACTATTCCATGAAAGTTTATATATATTAAAGTGACGCACGGCATGGTGATATATTGAAAAATGGTCATCCTGGCTTACAGTTTGAGATTTTTGCAAAAAAATGGTCCATTGATCATTTGATGTCTTTGCTTCATGGCTGTGTAATTGATCCCTCTTTTTGTTATCGATATTTGTGTAAATAAAGCTCTTTTTGACAGTGAGGTATGGCTAAATTTGCCACATACACTCAAACACCTCTGAAAAAATGTGATCTTAAGTCACGATGAAAACTGTCGGTGACATAGTTTCTGAGTTATATATGATCAGAAGTGTGTGAACGTGTTTCTTGCCTATGACAATTTTCTCGTTCAAGCACAAAACTAATTCCTCTTAAAACTCTACACTTTTACTACTTGTATTGCACTGTTCAAATCATAAACATGACAGAACGTCAATACTTAGCTTTCTAGTGCATTCTGTTTATTTGCACCAAAAAGGGCTGAATTGCACACAAATGAATAATGAATTGTTCTTTATTTTTGACTAACATGCAAGATTTTTGCAAATCTGTGCGAGATAAGTCCTTAATAGTCCAAAAATGATAATGAAAACATGTCCAACCGGGCATCGTCTGTTTGTGTAAAATACTTTAAAGTGGCTCGGAGCCTATTTCAACTATCACAACCAAACTTACCCATGAGACTTCATAATTGACCAGTGAATGAATTACTTCAAGGTCTCAGGGTCATCAAATATTTGTTTAAAAAATTACCCCAGTTGGAGTGCCGGGGGTTTCAGTATAAATAGTATCCCCACTTTCTGGAAATTTAGTGCTTTAACTTCCCACTGTCGCTGTCTTTCTCATTTGCTCTTTCTCATTCCTACTCTGTTCTATCAATCTGCTATACAGAGGTGCCTACTGTACGCGCTGGCACGTATTTTTACGAATTTTCAACATAAAATACGACAATACGAGCAATTCCTTAAAAATACGCATTTTCGTGGTGTATCCCCTCCCCAAAAAAAAATTTTCGCACTGATTTTATATAATTATGTTTGATCTGCTATTTCCTTTACTTGCTGACCCTAGAGCGCATGCGCCAAAGTAAAACCTCGTGCGTGAGAGGTAGTGCGAGACTGTGTATCCGCCATTGTGCTAAACATGGTGTCGCGAAAGCGTTTACACAAGAGTGACGATGATAGCGAGTCTGAAGAAAAGCGGGCTAGGTTGCAAGTAAGCAAAAAGCGCGACAACATTTCTTACGCGAATACCGTGAACGTTTTTGAGGAATAATCGAATCTTCAAAGGAGTTCATTATGCTCATTGCAACAAAGAGTTCAGCATTGCTCTGCATACGACATTCACTGATTCAGCGACACTTAGTTTAGGTATTACCAACAAACATTTTATTTTGGTTCATGATGTTTTATTTTATTTTTTTTTTTATATAGTACAAACCTTTAGAAGATTAAAAAAATTAAAATGTTAAAATCGGTCAATATTAAGGCACTCATTTAACTGTTCAAAGTGGGTAACCCTCACATAAAAATAACGAAACGCGTTTTTCCCAAAAGTGGCTGAGGTGTATAAAATTAATACAAAGTGCATAAAAAGGCACTGTATTTACACAACAAAATGTAGAACACTCTAGTATGCTCAGAAAACACAAAGTATTGCCAGTTTCAGCAAAATATACGATAATAATGATGCATTTAGATTTATATATATTCATTATTCATATTAATTAATTGTTGGACAAAATGATCTTTTGGGGGGTTATGGAGTAAAATACAACACAAAAAATAATATATTAGTGAGCATTTGTGACCATAACTTGTTGAGTTCTATATTATTTTGTTTCATGAGGATTAAAATGGTGAGCTGGAATTAGTATGAATTGATGTTTTGTGAATGTGGCAGTTTTCCTGACAATAATTCTTTGATCAAATGTTGCGAGTTGCGCGAAATCTGACATTACACAAAATACACATTTTTCATGCAGCCAGTACACAAATGGTCAGACTGGGGGGTAGGCACCTCTGGCTATACTATCTCAGTGTTTCCCACAGCTTTTTTTTTTCAGAGAGTCCCCTTACAATTCCTACATTTACCTTGATTTTGATTACCAACATCACGGACACACAAATACGCCTCAAAGTCAAACAAAGCTTAGTTTTCAATGCAACTTTATTGAAAATTATGAATAGCCATAAAACAAGCAACACAACAAAAGGAATACTGTTCTGATAAATGTTACATAGGAATCAATCATTGACTAGAGGAACCTTAAAATCACATAAAATGACCATAGAACAAACATCAAATGGTCATACGACAATTTACACACATCAATCTGCATGTACTGACAGATTGTCTCTGTAAAAGCAGTTAGTGTTAGAGGGGACTAAGTCGATGACCAGAAGAAAAAAAAATCTATTCAACTGCGTATTACAGACAAGATCATCATTGCCTAGTCTAGGGAGAACTGAAAATGATGATTCAATATTCAACGATTGCATCGTGTTCCACATTTCTGCGGGTTATCGTTTTCCGTAGCCATGTGTCGAGCGACATGTTTCAGCTTTTCGGAAGCAAACAAAAAGGCTGCGCATGCGTGTCAGCGCGGTCAGTGGGTAGGGGAGATCACCGCGCTTACTCGGCTCAGGCGCACGATAGCTCAGAGGTGCCAGGATACATAACGGCAGTTTAAAAAAAAACGTTGCGTCCCTTGTGACGCACCTTTTTTTTCATGCGTCCTTTTTTCAGTTTTTGTGCGTCTCTGACGCACACATGTGCGTTTTGGGAAACGCTGCTATCTTCTTCGCTTGACCAGTCACCTACCTTTTTTATTGAAAACTCTTCCGGGACAAGACTCTTTTTTTGTGTATGAGGTCTGTTGGATCACCTTGGGAATATTGGACGCTTTCTGCCAAGTGGTCACTAGGGCATCCTATAATGTTATTATTTAGCAATGTAGGCATTTTATATGTATGTGTCTTGTTGATAATTTATAATGATGTTTGTATTCTATTTTGTTTTTGTAAACGGGGGTTTGATAAATTAGAGTACAGCCTCAGCGTCCCCTGCGTGGGATGTCTTTATTGTAAAGTGACTGGCTGGTGGAGAGCTTTCAGTTTTACCACTAGGGTTGTTTCAGCAGATCTTTTATGCGGATCAGGGGTTGTCTGGTCCTGATTTGGCTCGGAAGAGTCCGCTGGACCTAAAGCAATAATCATGTAATGTAGTGTTTAAAAAATTACAATTTTTCACAAAATTTCACTTTTTTTCTAGGTTATTAATATTGAGCTTATGACTCTTTGATGGATGATGGAGTCACATACTAAGTAAATTTGGTCAACCTCACTCCAAGGTCAAGATCACTGGAGCTGTCCAAAGTCAGTTAGTATGGGTACTTTCAGGCCTTGTAATTTTCCACTTTTCATCGTATTTCCGTTGTTGGAAAAAATATTTCAGGCGAGAACTAAAGGGTTTGACAACGATTTTTTCCAATAAAAAAGTGTTTCGTGCATGTCCTCAAGTCAAACGGAAACACGAAACTGAGCATGCTCATGTCTGAATCGTAGCCGGTAAAATGGATGCGACACATTGTTCAGCGTGGCGAGGCAGTTGATGATAAAGGCATGGAGGTTGGAAGGGATGGGAAAAAAGTGGGTAATTAACGACTGGGTTTACATTTGAGAAAGATCTCGAGAAATGGAACAGCCTTTTGTTCAGTGTGCCAGTTGGATATCACATACGAGCAATGTAGAAAAAAAAAAGCTAAGCAAGTGTGCAGCACTCAACCTTCAGCCAGTGTTGCTGATGCATAATCTGTGAAGCCAGTGTGCTGCACCCAGCATTGAGTATTTGTGGTAAAGCACCTCAAAAACTTGTTAGAGAAACAGCGGTCACAAAAAATCTCTCCAAATTCTTCAAACATACCAATACTGAACTAAACCATGGCCAGTGAAAACGCTGTTTTAATATTTGGTTTGTGCATCAGAATGTATGGAAAATTTTAAAACTAAATTTGGACTTTATTGATGAATAGGGACTCTTAGCTGGGCATCAGTGTGTGTTTAAACTTACATTTGTAGTTGAACATTTGTAGTTGAATAATAACTGTAAACTATGCATTGATAAAGACAGGCTACTTTAAGAGTTAACCAATAATAACTGTAAACTATGCATTGATAAAGACAGGCTACTTCAAGAGTTCAGCTGTGTGTAAGCAAGCAAGTCTTTCCTTCACCATGTTGTGTGTTTTTTGTTTTTTTTTGTAATCAAAAATGCACATTTAAAATGCAACAATTCGTATTCCCAGATGGGAGAAAGGAGTGGGGCCATTCTCCTGCACTTTCTACCAGTGCCTAGGCGCCCACTGGATCTGGCCAATTTCCTCTTAACCCCAGACAATTACAAGCCCTGTACTTTGAAGTGATCTTGATCCTAAACTACGAGAGATATAAAGGCCAAACTTGATCTTTCATATAACGTATGTTCATATTTGTTCCATTTTTGCGTTGATCTTGAAGGTCAAGATCATTTTAGGCCTTGCAAAAGCATACAAAAAATAGGTTATCGTATAGTAAAATGGCTGTTTATTTAACCCATAGTATGCAACAACATTGGGTTATTTGAGATCTCGTGAGGGTCAAAGTCATCCCTGTCACGTGACCTCTGAAATTTACGTGAAACGCATAAAGAACACAGACCTTAAGTACATCTACTCATAAATGTTACTAGACAACACAATTTTGCTGAGTTTTTGATGTTTCGTTATTTCTGTTCTCCACACACAACTTATAAAACATGCACATCAATGTGATGGAATGAATGACGTCACTGGTACAATATATTATCTGTTACTTCTTTATCTCCATTTAAACATAAAACTTTACTTACTTTTCTTGACATCCATTACTAGACACAAATAACAGTATATATCTTCTTACAGTTTATAACCAGTTTCAAACGCGAAGATAAATGGATTCTTGCCTCAGACTGTCAGGTCTTTACATCTTTATCACTCGGGGAATAGTCCTTTATTGTAGCTCTTCAGTAGATATGGCATCCTCTATACTGTCAGTTTGAAAACTCTATTGTACAGTTCCCACTTGTTTGTAAATGTTATTATACGTAGAAACCAAAGTCTGTGGAATTTCCTTGTAGTTGAATGTTATCTTCCGTTATCAAACATATGATTCTCAAAAATGTTATTTGTAGATAATTCCAGTGGTAGATAGACTTTTATTTAAACAGATTATATTATTCGTTCTCAGTGATCCTTCGTAAGGTTGATCACATCGTTGTCATCACACATGTAATTTCATAATAGATAAGTTCAACATTCAGAAGGATATCCTCAAATAATGTTCATTCCGGTGATCAATAATAATGGAATGGTGATTATATAAAAAATGTTAACATAAAAATAAAACTGGAACTAAGACTGAAGCTAAAACTAAAACACCTGAAACATATGATCAACACGGAAATGATAGCAAGACGCCGCCATATTCACACGATGACATCAATCAATCTCACCATTACTTCCGCCTATGCCATTGCATAAACGGCTAAGGAAAGGATCGATTTCTACATTATCCGCGCTGTTGAACACCCGAATTAATATACATGCAAACATGCACAAAACGATTGAATCATGAAACACACCATTCATGCATTCAAAACTGGAAACTAGCGCCACACTTGCGCGACCATTACCATTGAAATAGAATCTCAATCTCTTGTCCTATACATAGCTATGACCCACTGATGTTTCTAGCTCCGAATCACGCGGTACCTGAGAATATATTCTATCACACTCCTGCTATTATGGCTGCAATACGCCCTCAAACAAGAATCTTTAACTTTAAAATGTTGATTTCACTGCCAAACATTTAACTAACTGTTGACAGATTCTTAAAAATGGAATTGAACCTTCCACAGCGTACCATTTCTTCCAAACGTGCCTAAATGCTTGACACTACAGACCGATTTGAACTAAATTTTCTCCACATCCAGAATAGATGTTGAACTACATTCGGAACACAAGCTTTTTAATTGCTGGTAAAAAAGACTTGAAACAACATTTTAGCTAGGCTAGCGCATATTGAACCTGAGTCCTCCTTTGTGTATAGCTTTTCGCAGACTCACTAAACAGTTAAAATCCCCTAGCAATTTTGTATCTATGCGACAATTCTTTTCTTCTGCAATCGATCGGTACCCAGAGCAAAGAAAGAAATAAAAACGAGTGATGAAAGCCATGGAGATGACGTTCATGCTACATCATTCAATTTTCCACGCGTTTGTCTTGGTGACTTTACAAAACAAACTATTTATATTTTTCTTTCAATAACATCATTTTTTAATAACATTATATTCAACAATGTATAAATGTAATGGAGTTTGCATCGTGACAATCCCGAGGTCAAGGTCATCGCAATGCGCAAGTTCACTGTTTTGGAGGAGGGGGGGGGGGGGGGGCATAATACTATCGCTTTTGCTGTATTTTATTTGATAGTAAATGAGTGTATTTGGAGTTCAAGGTCATCTTAAGGTCAAGAGCTAGAAAGATCAAATTCTGTATTACTTTGCATTGCCACCATTTCATTTTGTTTTTCTGGGCATTCATTTTTATGTTTAATATTGCAAGTTCAATAAGTAGCATGCGAGTCTTACGGGCTTTGCCCTTCTAGTTAATAAATTCTGATAACTTTTTTATTTGAAAATACAAATTAATCAGACTTTGCGTGCACCTCTGCTACTCGGTGGACAAAATTTCTGCCAAGTGTCATCAAAATATGTTGAGAAGTCTAGTCTTTCCATGCGTCACCTTAAGCGATGAAAACATGGGAAGGATGGGAAGTTTATAAACTGAATGGACTGAAAATCTTCATGTAATAAATATAATTCATTTTCCCAAACGTTTTCGTGAACGGTCCAGAGCTTTCAGGACCCATGGATGCCTGTGGTTGTGCTGATGATGAACACTATTTTATTACAACAGATCACGGAGATCTGCCTGAAGTACATCTGCCATGACCCCAACTACAACTATGATGACGACGAAGAGGCCATGGACACTGAGGCTGAGGAGGAGGAGGAAGAGTAAGGGATGATTCATTGATGCTTTAACAATGCATGTATTCATTCATTGCTCCATGGCGTTGTTTGTTCACATGTTAGTTTCTAGTTTCTGTTGATATGGGTTGAAGGGAAGAAGCAATTCAACTGTAGTGTGTGCTCGTACTGCGGTGGAACATTTCAGTTTCATTGTTTGCATTGAAGATTTCTTAACCGTCGTTTGTAGCGTGTGTTTTGTCATAAAAGATTTGAGTGTATTGTTTACAATGAAGTTGGTGTTTTTACCCAGTGTGTGTATGTTTTGCAGATTGTGTTCTCTGTGCAATAAATTGACTGAATGAGTACAGTTATACTGTCATTATCATCATGGACATTGCTGCAGCAGCATAAAGATGATACCGTTTTCTCTTTGCCTTCATCATATTCTCAGCAACAGCATCATAATCTGTATATTACTTCTTCATCATTACCATTATTGCCATGGATTAGCTTGTAGTATTGAGTGTATAAATCAACTTGCTGTTACATGTAGAGGTGTCTCCAGGGAATCAGATGATGAGTACAGCGATGACGATGACATGTCGTGGAAAGTTCGGAGGTCAGCAGCCAAATGCATCGAGGCAGTGATCAGCACACGGCATGAACTGCTGCCCGACTTTTACAGGACTGTGTCACCTGCACTGATTGCCAGGTTTAAAGGTATGATAGTCATGATACCAGTAGAGAGGGGAATGGAAGGAGGTTAGAGGATTGTTTGCAAAGTGCTGCCTCACATCTCTAGGACTGGGGTCTCTTGCACTGGTTGCCAGGTTGAATCCGTTCAGTGCTGTATGGCACGAAGACTGGCCTGATCATGATGGCCACTGCAACAAGTCTACCTTGAAGCACCAATGAAGTGGTTACTGTTTGATTCCTTAACATAGCTTTCATTTCGCTCATGAATAACGGAGGTTATATTTGAAATTGTATGTGCTTGTTTGTGTGTTGCAGAGAGGGAAGAGAACGTGAAGAACGACATTTTCAATGCCTACATTTCACTTCTGAGACAGACCAAGCCGGTGGCGTCATCCTCTACAGAACACTTTGAGTCTGAGGAAGGGTGAGTTGTCTTTGCTTTTCTACACTTTTCAAAGGATTGTATATGTTCAGACACCCAGACCACCAGACATTGCATTGTTGTTTTATATGATATGGAATGCAGTCTGATAAGTATAGCACTAGAATCAAGCAGCACAGATATGTTACGGCATTTGTCATGAATAAATAGATCTTTAGAATGTTGGAATAAGACAATGACCATAATGTGCTCACTGCATAAGTAGATAATAGGAATTTATGTACATGATTGCACATTTTGTTACCGGCAATAGTGCAGTTCATAGTGCTTGGAATCCAACAAGAGAAGATACCTCAAGGAGTGTTTATTTTATTGGTTGTGTTACTGTGTTCACTGCAAACAAATCTCTTTATCTATATTCTTAAGGGGACAATAAAATGTTCTGTATTTGTACATATTAAGATGTGTTTATTACATAACCATTTTGTGTTGCTGTGTTACAGACCAATGTTGTTACTGAAGGGTCAGACAGGCGACATTGTGCGAGCCATCCACAAACAGCTGAGAGAGAAGAGCATCAAGACACGTCAAGGCTGCTTCAGTCTTCTCACAGAGCTGGTCTTAGTCCAGCCTGGAGCCCTGTCTGACCACATTGCTATCCTTATGCCTGGCATACAGTACTCTCTGGGGTAAGTTCAGTAGCCTTTTTCCTTCCCATAAGAAGTCCACTGATGTACAAGAACAGTATACTTCTCTTTGTGACATTAAACATAACAATGCATCTTTGAACTACCAGCTTATGATAGCTGAAAGATCCCAGTACCTTGCAAAGAAGGAATAAGATGTCTGTTGAGGCCACAATTGTTATATATTTCGTCTATTTGTACTAAATTGACCACATTTCTCTGATAGGGATAGGATGGTGGTATCAAATGGTGTTTTGTTGACTTTATTAATTACACATTCGTGGCATGACTGTGTTGATGTCGATGTTGTTGACTTTACTCAAATTAAAAATGTTCACATTTATTTTATGATATGTTCCAGGGACAAGAACTCAAGCAGCAACATGAAGATCGACACACTGTCCTTCCTCAACACACTGCTGCTACACCACAACCCTGAGGTGTTCCACCCTCACATGAAAGTCCTGGCACCTGTAAGTGTTTTTCCCTTGACATATATTTGTTACATTTCAGGAATAACTTTGCCATTTTTACCTTCAACAAGAAATTTGCTACTTTTACATAGAAAGCCTTTTATTCTGTGTGGTTTAAAATTATTTTTATGGAGACGACATTTTGTGGCTGATTGATATGAAAACAATATATTGTAGGTGATTGATTTATGGAAGGTTTTTCATGTTTGACAGCCGATTGTGAATGCAGTGGGAGATCCATTCTACAAGATCACATCGGAAGCGTTGCTGGTCACACAACAGTTGGCTAAGGTCCTTCGACCTCTCAGTAAGTTTGTTTTTCTCTCTTTATAATTTATTTATTTTGGCAACATTGTTACCAAAACAAAATCCTTTGTGAAAGACAGGGTTTGGCACTAATTTTGCAGAAATTTGCATATATAGACAGGAGTACTTTAGGCCCCAAAGAAAGTTGTTTTCTATTTTAAATATATATCTTTTGTTACAAAAATACTTGTGAAAGATGAGGTTACACTGTCACATTTTGTCTATTTATAGGCAAGAGTTCTCACACTGTTTTGTACACACTTGGTGCATATGTTCTTGAATGCCGGCTTACAAGTATGTGAAAGTGCCAACTTGATCCATTCACCTTTGTTATCATTGCGAAGTAGAAACACTTAGATTGGTGTATTGAGTGGATTTGATTTTGCGTGTACTAATCCAGTGTCCAGTGTGACAGACTAGAGACAGTCAATTTGGAACCATTAAAATTTTTCTATATAGGGGCTATTAGTTTACTAAAATAAATAAATAAATAAAAGATCAGTGACATTGGCAGATCTGATGGAATACTGTAGACAGGACCTATGAAATGAATACAATCAACTGCATTAGTTAAAACGTCAACCACCTTTTACCCTAATTCACTTAAAAAACAGTTGCAAATGGTGGAATGTGTGTGTGTTTGTATTCTTCTTTTCTGGTTGAGCAACCTTACTCAATACGTTGATTCATTTGCTGTATTTAGACCCCCAGCTAAAGTTTGACTACAAGCCGTATGTCAAAGACATCTACAGCTGTACAATGAAACGTCTCAAGGCTGCCGACATTGACCAGGAAGTCAAAGAGAGAGCCATTTCTTGCATGTGAGTCGTGCTTCACATACACATTTACTGACTTGATCTTACTTTCTCACCAACAAACATGCTGTAAGGATAGTCCTCTTCAACAATCTCTCGCTCTTCTCTCTCTCTCTCTCTCTCTCTGTCCTCTCTCTCTCTCTTTCTCTCTTTCTCTTGCTCTCTGTGTAATGAAAAGGACTGTACACATTGATCGTTAGAATGCTTTTTGTGTGTGTGTTTACTGTCAATTTATAAAGAGACATCCACATATATTATTAGGTAGTCAAAAGCCATTTTTTAAAAATGATTTCCTCATCACAAAACTGACATAGATTTAAAGAGCTTTTCATTCTGAACACAGTGGTATATATTTTTTCCCCATAGGACAAATAGGTAAAAAGTTATTAATGTTTGAAAATGCCGAATGTTGGTGTTTTTTTGGCAACGTTTTGGAATTGAAGAAATTGACAACTTTGGAGTCTCAAAGTGAAGCCAATATTGATACCAGAAAGCTGATTTTTGACAGGTAACCCCTTCATATGTTATACTCCAAGCCCAATTTTCTTCAGGCCTATCCCATGTAATGTTCAGCCGTTTTGGTGCTTCAAAGTTGGGAAATCATCACATTCGCAGTGCGTGCCGGCAAAGTATAGGCCTACTGGTGTGCTACTACGCTCAGCACTCGTGTCGCTGAATAGGCCTACGAGTTGGCCCATGGCCGGAAGAAAACCCGAACACCGTTTGGGTAGACTTTTCTACGGCAAAGCGCTCCGCGATACAGTAATGCACAAATTAATAAATACCCTAGTTTTATAAAGGAAAGTCTGCTCTTTATTTCTTGCTAAGTTTTAAACTTCTAGTTAAAATCAAACTTACATCAAAACCGCTTTATCCACTTTGTTCGGCTCGTAACAAAACGTTTACACACGAGAGCCCACCATAGTTATATGTAAATGAAGCTAAGTATCCGAACTTCTCATTGGTTCTTATTTTTAGGCCATCCAATGAAGTATCGCAAAGCGCTTGACGTTTGAAACGAGTCACCTCTCAGCAAACGACGGTGACAATTTTTTCGCAGCGGCATTCGGCGTTCGGATAGGGGCGTATTCAAAAGCTGTTTTCTCGGAATCTTTCGCATAAACATGCATTAAAAACAACACAGATGTAAAGATAAAGCTTTCAATTTTTATTTGAATACAGCCACTGTTCGTTTTGATGCAGTTTTACATTAATAATAAGTGTTGAAAGTGAAGTGAAAACTGAGTCAAAACTGCCGAGCGGACAAGAGCCAATGAAGGGCTTGGAGTACCTAATATTATGTGCATGCACTCTCTCTTATGAATGAATAAAACTATATTAAGCGCATAAATATTGCAACACAAGAAGCATGATCACAGCACTGATTGTCTTTTTCTATTTGTTTGTGTGAATCTCCGCAAATTAAAATGCCAAATCTGAACTAGATGTATAATCTGTTCCTCTCTGCGTGTATCTCAGGGGTCAGATCATCACCAACCTGGGTGACTCGCTAGCGAGTGAGTTGCAAGAATGCCTTCCCCTCTTCCTGGAGCGCCTGAAGAATGAGATCACGCGACTCACCACGGTGAAAGCCCTTACCATGATTGCCAGCTCACCGCTCAGAGTTGACCTCCGACCCGTCCTGGTAGGTTTAATTAATGTTAAGAGTACAGTGTAGGTATGTAAAGCGTTCCTTTTCTCCAAAGATTAAAGATAGACTGGAACGTTTACTTTAATGAAACAGTATAAAACCGACAAGGATCTTTGAAAGTAACATCATTTATACTCTTTCAGACGAGAGTATAAACAGAGGTCTAATTTATGCGGCATGCAGTCCATTGCACTGATTTTAAAGATCCTGACTCTCATGTCCTAGACGGGTGAATGCCAGCTACATAAATACACCCAGCACGCACTAGGTCCCTTCTTCTCCATTCCAGGTCGCCCAGGATTGTGGGCATCCCACTTGGGTCAGTCCTGTATCAGTCAGCGCCTTGAGAAGCTGTTGAGCTGCAAAAGTGCTGTATAAGAATACTGTAAGACACATAAATGTAGTTTGGCCTGCTAGAATGTTATTTTGAGTTGGAACACTGATGTCCGATGCTGGTCCTCCTCACAAAAGCTGTTGACAAAGCTGACTAGTAAATTCTTGCTTCGGCCCTCATTGAAATGCAACATACAGACAAGAGTTAGTTTCATAAAATCGAACTTGGCTCTTTTTGTTGTGCCTGTGTATCCTACTGTTAGTTCTCAGCCGTTGTCTGTTTTAGGTTCACAAGTTGTTATTGCTTTGATGTGTACAACAATGATGTGGGCTCAAAGTCGCATCATTAGTCATCTGTTATTACCTAAAATATGTAGCTTTTTTTTCTTTCTCCACTGCACACTTTACAAAATGCTACCAATTCTAACTTGAACGTCTGTTACCCATATTTATTAATAGTCGATTCAGCTCTGATGCTTGAATCTTGATATGTTTAAGTCGAATTCGTTTATCCATGTCATAATAATCAAACATGAAATTGAAACGTAGGCTCACCAAATTGTCATAAACTTCATGTCCGTTTTATAAAATAATTAGCTCTATTCTCAGAAGATTCCTACTTCATATTAATTTGTAAACAGTTTTTAATGTTACAATTTCACGTATATACGCAATAATCAAAAGGCCTTTCTTATACAATTACACAAGTGAGATAGAGATAAACTTGAAACACTGAAGACGTAAAATACACAACAGTTGCAACACAACACCAATATACCTTTTGCTAATTTTATGGTTCCCTTCCTTCTCACCCAAGGTAGTAGAATAATAATTAAAACGGAATTCAAGGAAACTGTAAGTCCTAAAGTAATAAATATGATTCTCTCTCTCTCTCTCTCTCTCTCTCTCTCTCTCTCTCTCTCTCTCTCTCTCTCTCTCTCCCTCCCTCCCTCCCTCCCTCCCTCCCTCCCTCTCTCCCTCCCTCTCTCTCTCTCTCCCTCCCTCCCTCCCTCCCTCCCTCCCTTCCCCCTCCCTCTCTCTTTCTCTCTCTCTCTCTCTCTCTCTCCCTCTCTCTCTCTCTCTCTCTCTCTCTCTCTCTCTCTCTCTCTCTCTCTCTCTCTCTCTCTCTCTCTCTCTCTCTCATTAGTTCAAAATTATGTTTCCAACAAGCGAATCATAAAATATAATTATTCAAATTACAGTGTCTGTCGTTAACAGAATCCAGAATCACCACAGTGAAAAACAGAAGTAGCCTACACAGTGACACAATATTTCCAAGTCACACAAAATTAGCATTCACCATTTTTTCACCACAGTCTATCGTTCATTCCACTAATACACCCTATCCTAGTCCTATTTCATCCAATCACAGACACTCTCAGATGCATACGAGAACAGCCTTCTGTTCTCCGAACAGTCTTTATATATCTGAGTCTCATCACCAAAATATTAATGAGCTAGAAAACAGTACCAACGCAAAGTGAAATACATACGCCACGTGCCTATGTCAACAGCCGTCACTTGCGTACTAACTCTATAAATATGTGATGTATACACAAATGTAAATAATCACTAATTTAAATTTCGTGACAATCCACGCAGCCTGTTTACTCAGCAACAAGGCAGGAATCGTATAAAGTTTTCCAACTTTATTCAGCAAACACCAACTACTGCATACAAGATCACTTTCCCAAAATCACTACAAAAATCACTTCTTTTCAAGCTAACAGTGCATTACTTACATAGTCTCTCTGCAATCCAGTAAAGCTTCGAACATTCCAGAATGACGCGATAACACCCAATGAAAATAAAACTTGTCACCGGATCTATTCACTGTCTTACGTCATAGGGCATTTTTTGGTTTAGAAGAATCGCTTAGCTATTACAAGACAGATCTGGAAACTGCGATCGATAATAAACAAATAATTCCAGAAAATTTTCAACAATATTGATTTACGAAAATTATCAACATTATACAAAGCTTTTTCGAGTAACGGCGCAAAATCAAATCAGAGGTAAATACTCTCTATCATTGCATGCTTTGCAAAATAAAAGGATTGGAACTATCGTGCACGTCTCAATCGTAACAACGTCATTTTACATTTATTTTTACATTATATGTTATTTACTATGAAATGTGTTACTATAAAATATCACTTCTTGTGTTGTTGCAAATATTTCAAAGTCATTTGAAAATAAAATGTTAAATTAATTATGTTACAGACAGAGGGAGTGCCCATCTTGGCATCATTTTTGCGTAAAAACCAGCGTGCTCTCAAACTGTCTACTCTCCAGTGTCTTGATGTCTTTGTAAAAAATTATGGTATGTTCCACACATTTTCTTCATGTCGTCATCATCATCATTGTTACAAAGTTTGGTGACGGGAAATATAATAATGCCCTAAGAAAATATTTATTAATCTAATGCATAAGCTTAATCACATTATTTGAGGAAATGGAAAATCATAAATTTGGGGATGATGATGATTATATTAGCAACATTACAAGTGATGTGTGGATGAAGTAAGAGATGAGGTAATGACGGCCTTAAAGGTCAACGTTTCTGGCGTGCACAATCACAACACTTACCAGCTAGAGTCTTTTTGCTGGTGTCCATAATGCAGGGCTTGCAATTTACTGCGGTTCAGCGGATTTCCGCTATTGTAAAAAAATATTTCCGCCGAGAACAGTATGGTTTTCCGCGGAACAGAAAAGTTTGACAACGATTTTCCTCCAATGAAAAAGTGTTTTGTGCATGTTGGCAAGTCAAACGGTAAAACGGAACTGTGCATGCGTGTGCCCAAATCATACCGATAAAATGGATGCGACACATTGTTCAGCGTGGCGAGGCAGTTGATTGTAAAGGTGTGGAAAAGGCATGGATGTGGGAACGGATGGAAAAAGAAGTGGGTGATGAACGACTAGGATAACATTTGAGGAAGATCTCAAGAAATGGAAAAGCCTTTTGTATAGTGTGCCAGTTGGAAATCAAATACGAGCAATGGAGAACTTGCTGTCTGAGGTTAAAAAGGCTAAACAGTCTCATGCAACTGAGGCAAGTGTGTAGAACTCAACCTTCAGCCAGTGTTGATCATGCACAATCTGTGAAGTCAGTCTGTATCTTTTAACCTTCAGTCAGTGTAGCAGGCTGTGAAGCCTGTGTGCTGCACCCAGCATTCAGTCAGCATTGGTAAAGTACCTCAAAAACCTGTTCAGAGAAACTGCAGTCACAAACAAACCAATCTCTCCAAATTCTTCAAGCATACCAACTAAACCATTGCAGTGAAAACATTGTTTTAATATTTGGGTTGTGCATCAGAATGTATGACATTTTTTTAAAACTAAATTTGGACTTTATTGGTGAATAGGGACTGTGAGCTGGGCACCAGTGTGTGTTTAAACTTACAGTTGGACGTTGTTGGCGAATAATAACTGTAAGCTATGCATCGATAAAGACAGGCTACTTCAAGAGTTCAGCTGTGTGTAAGCAAGCAAGTCTTTCCTTCACTATGTTATGGTTTTTGGTCATCAAAAATGCATGATTTAAATGCATCTATCCTTATTTGCCACAAGACAAGGAGGAGGAAGGGAAGGGAAGGGGGGGGGGGGAAGCAGTAGGGGGACTTGCAAAAAATGTACAAAAAAATAGGTCCATCATATTGTGGAATGGCTGTTTATTTAACTCATACTGTGCAAGAACATCGAGTTATTTGATAAGACATTCATGAGAGATCATATGAGGGTCAAGGTCATCCCAAGGTCAAGGTCATCCCAAAGTCAAGGTCATCCAAAGGTCACCGTTTTGTTTGGCTTAATACAACTTTTGCTGTACTTTATTTGATAGTACATGAGAATATTTGGAACTGGAGGTCAAGGTCACCTCAAGATCAAGATCAGATAGTACATTAAAGTATTTGGAACCGGAGATCAGGGTCATCTCAAAGTCAAGATCGTAGAAAGATCAAAGTCTGCATTACTTTGTATTTTAGTGCCACCTTTTCATTTCGTTTTTTTTTTCTGGGCATTCATTTTTATGATAAATATTGCGAGTTCCATTAGAAGAATTTAAGTCATACGGGTTTTGCCATAAGTTTTAAATTAATATTTTAATTTCTGAGATACAATGTGTTATTGTCATTGTTTGCAAGTGTATTGTATTTCAATTTTGTTTTATTTTATCCTGCTGCACCAGGGTGATTTCTTGTTTTGAAGTGAAATAAAATTCTAGGCTTTTGAGTGTATCAACAGTATGTGCTCAGCTTCACCATTCTGTGTGGTGTCTGAAGCATGACTTTTTACACAGGCTCATGTATCAAGAGTATACAGCGACGCCGATCCTACTGCAACCTACACCCAAGACAATGGCTGACTGTGTTGAGGTCTATGCTACTATGCTAGTAATGGTATAGGTTTGCAAGATCATTCACAGTTTGCCTTTCTCCACATCAGTGGCAGGATCTCTCTCTCTCTCTCTCTCTCTCTCTCTCTCTCTCTCTCTCTCTCTCTCTCTCTCTCTCTCTCTCTCTCTCTCTCTCTCTCTCTCTCTCTCTCTCTCTCTCTCTCTCTCTCTCTCTCTCTCTCTCTCTCTCTCTCTCTCTCTCTCTCTCTCTCTCTCTCTCTCTTCTCTCTCTCTCTCTCTCTCTCTCTCTCTCTCTCTCTCTCTCTCTCTCTCTCTCTCTCTCTCTCTCTCTCTCTCTCTCTCTCTCTCTCTCTCTCTCTCTCTCTCTCTCTCTCTCTCTCTCTCTCTCTCTCTCTCTCTCTCTCTCTCTCTCTCTCTCTCCTCTCTCTCTCTCTCTCTCTCTCTCTCTCTCTCTCTCTCTCTCTCTCTCTCTCTCTCTCTCTCTCTCTCTCTCTCTCTCTCTCTCTCTCTCTCTCTCTCTCTTGTCTTGCAACAGAGCAGTTAGGACTGGCCCATCTAGTTATTGCCTCTGCTGCTCAGTGACGTGGCTCATCATAGTTCCCCCAGTCTGTTTTCTAATAGGTCTTAACAGGCTCAGCTGTACTGCTGTGTGTTAGATGTCATGTGACTAGTGTGCCTGTTTCAGGGTCTAACCTGTCGCCAGCCATGATTAGTGACACCATGAAGGAGATGCCGCCCCTGATTAGTGAAAACGACCTCCATGTCTCACAAGTATGCTATAATAATAATATAAATTGTTAGTAATGGTCTATGTATGACGCTTAGTCCTATACAATTTATTCATAACAATGATAATTATTGATGAAGATAATGATAATAATGATCAGCAGTGCTAAAAGCACTACAGTCACCTAATATCAGTAGGACTGCTCACCGGCAATCTAAACCTTGTGGCTTACTCGCTTCTGGTGACCTCTTTTTGTTATCATCTATCGTCTTCACTTACTTTATTTTTAAAGATTTTTTGAAGTTTCACCGAATACCAAACTTTTTTTAATTGTCTTGAAAGTTGTTTGAGAAATGCTGCAGGCAGTTAACTTTGCTCGAATCATTTACCCTGTGAGCGAGTGGACATTTCTGGCTCTCAGCCTTCCTGATACAGTGGAACCTCCGGTCTCTCTTGTATACGACTCCCTCGGTTATATGACCTGAAAACTTCTGACAGATCCACTTCCAATAATAAATGCCCTCTGGTATGCGACAACCTCGTTTATGCGACCAGTGACCGTGTCTTAAGCCCTTTATACCGCCGTATTAGGCACTTTAAAAGAGATATCAGTTAATTTATTGACTGGACCTTTCGTTTTTTCTCTCATGTTAGTGTACGCCTGCTGTTGTCTGCTATTTCCGGTTCGCAAGTAAGGGACATTACTCGCCTACACTGGCTTGTTAAAATGGCGTCGCGCAAGAGGAAAGTTTTGAGTTTGGCAGAGAGAATAAAAGTGATTGAAATAAATGAAAAGGGGGATAGTTTGTATATTGCTAGAGGTTTAGACGTGGGGAAGACCCAAATGTAGCTTATCATAAAGGATTAAAAGTTACGACTACATACCCCTCCAACTCTCCCCCTTATTTCCGGTATAAGACCACCTCTATTTTAAGACCTTTTTTTTTTCAGATTTTGGACGGTCTTATACCGGAGGTTCCACTGTAGTAATAATGGCAT
Organism: Oncomelania hupensis; assembly: GCA_036898135.1. Taxonomy (NCBI): domain Eukaryota; kingdom Metazoa; phylum Mollusca; class Gastropoda; order Littorinimorpha; family Pomatiopsidae; genus Oncomelania; species Oncomelania hupensis. Next base: position 22,824,911 of record CM072526.1, read on the forward strand.
GTACAAGGTGTTGACTCTGAGACAGATGATTCTGAGACAGATGATTCTAGGCATGGGCTAATACATATCTACTGGTATTGTGAGACTGACATGCTTTAGGAATTGCTGTTTCAATGACTGATAAAATGGTGCTCTTTTGTCCACAGCTGACCTTAAACCTGCTGACCTCCCTCAGCTACATCAGCAAGTCCAACATGGCGTTGATACAAAAGGAGATCCTGCCGCAGATCCTGACATTGGTGCAGTCACCGTTGCTGCAGGGCGGTGCCTTGCAGGCGCTGCTGGACTTTCTACAAGCCATTGTCAGCTTGGCCATCCCCAAGCTGGCTTTCAGAGATCTGCTACAGGTAGGAACAGTGTAGTTTGTTCCAAAGGATATCTATCTATCTATCTATCTATCTATCTATCTATCTATCTATCTATCTATCTATCTATCTATCTATCTATCTATCTATCTATCTATCTATCTATCTATCTATCTATCTTATCTGTCTGTCTGTCTGTCTGTCCGTCTTATTATGTGCTTACCTAACATTCTCTCAAAATGGGCAGATGCATACTTATAGATAGGGGTGCCAGTGTGACCTCCTACTAAAAAAAAAAAATAGTCTAAATAAAGATGAAGAATAACTACGTCATAGGAAGTGACTATTGTTGTGGTTGTTGCAGCTGCTGATCATGCCCATCTACCAGCAGACAATGCCACAGGGCCAGCTACACAAGCAGGCTTTCCACTCCATCGCCAAATGCGTGGCTGCTCTCACCACTATCATGCCATCCGACGCGCCTAACGTTGTCTCCCAATTTGTCAGTGACATCAAGGTATGTGTAAAGTGGCATGCCTCCGCAAGGAACGGGTGTATCATCTACTACAGAAGTTAAACATTGGGTAACGGAAGTCAGATGAAAAGGTTTCCAAGAGTGTAGAAAAGTAAAAATAAAAAAATAAAAAGGTAACTGTGTTCCCATTACTTTTAGGTCTTTGGGAAGAGAGGCATTTGGGACCTCTCTTTTCTCTAGGCCAGCTTTATGAGGACGGAGTCTATATCCTCTTTCTTGTGGCTATACCTTCCCTGTTTCTGGGTAGACTGGGCTTCTTGCAATCTTTTTTTGGTGTGTGGTTTGGTAGTTGCCTTCAAAGTTCGGTCACCCATCCAAGTACTAACCCCTCCGCCTGACGTTGCTTAACAAGAAACATGGCTAGCGTGTGCCCAAACCACTGCGTCACCAGTAGAACCTACAAAAAAAAAAGAATCTGAAAATGAAAAGTTCTTAAAGAGGATGCCTTCATGTAAACCTGTTCTTATTCAAACCCCTTTGCGTTTTGACTGGTGCGTGCAGCAGTGTGAGTCTATAGGCTCACAGGAGTGCATGTAGCTATGTTGGAAGCTGGAGGTCCCGCTGTTTAACCTTTAGCATGCTGACCTTTTGACTCCCATGCACAGCAATGTGAGTCTATGTACTCGCCCCGAAAAGGTCATCCAAGGTCAGTTTTTTTGGCATGATACAACTTTTGCTGTAGATTATTTAATCCTATATGGGTGTATTTTGAACCAAAGGTCAAGGTCATCTCAAGGTCAAAATCATAGATAGATCAAAGTTGGAATTGCTTTGCATTTTAATGCCACTGCTGAATATTTGTTCTTTTCTGGGCATTAATTTTCATGTTAAATATTGCAGGTTTTATAAGGAGCATGTGAGTCATATGGGCTTTACCCTTCTAGTTAACCTTTAACATGCTGACTTTTCTGCAGGTTTCTTTCCCCTGCCACTGGCTTTTTTCTAATTACGTATATTTTTAGCATAACTGACTCCACTTGATTGCGTATTGCTCACTCAAATAAAGTCCCATGTTCATGAAATTTTGTGTTCTGAAAGGATGAATGTTTTATGTATCATTTCCTATGATCACATTTGTCCAATGCCGAATTTATTTTGAGTATCAAATAAAATGATGAAGAAAACAATCTTGTAGCCACTCATGGTTGCATGCATTGAGTACATTTTCACCATTGGAAGAAACAGAAGAAACTTCACTCATTTCAGCATCATTTAACTCCCTCCTAGGCATCCCCCTCTGACCCAATTTCGTTTTCATCAAAGCCTAAAAACTCTTCTTCAGAGTCTGAAGTCATAATTATTTCAAAGATAACATCCTTTACCACTGTTTCACAAAATCCAATTGGAAACATCTCAGATTTTTTTTATAGATTTCTTGGCAAAAAAGTAAGCCCAACAACTCTGATAAATGCACTGAAAGATTTGGCCGCCATTTGCAAACAGAAAGTGAAGTAGTGAAAATGCTAGGATATGCGTAGCCATAGTTATGAAGGGAGAGTTTATAGTAGGTTTCCGATGTGGAGTTATATCACCAGCAGTGAATGAGGAGAGATCAGACATTTTTAAGGAAGAGGTGAGTTTTCAAGTTGGACTTGAAAGTGGCTATGTTCGGAGAGTTGCCAAGAGAGAGAGAGAGGAAGAGAGCTCCAAGTAGAAGTACCAAGCACTGAGAAGCACTTTTGACTATCATAGGCCTACCTGTCTCCTTTGTTTGTCTTTTCTTCTTTTGCTGGGACTAGCAACATTTGGCAGCACCTGATCTCAATCACTCTCATCTGTCGGTCAGTTCTTTGAGTCCTGATGATCGTCAACATTTTCAAAATCAATTTGGGGTTACTGCTAAATCCAAGACAACATCAGATACCTCTTCCTTTCGCTATTTATTCTAGTGTAAAGCCAATAAAGTCATTGTCATCATTGCTTTTATCGATAATTGAACACTCTTCCTCCTCCATCTTTGCGACACTGAAAATTGGGCCAAAAACTTTCTGATTAAAAATAAAATCACCATGAAAAAACTATCACCTATACCTCTTTGGAGACCTGTCAAATGGAAGTTTTTCCGGTACAAATTGTAAGGTGATGCATTGTGATTCACTAGACAGTTATGACGCGGTAGAGTAGTTTGCGGGACTGAATGGGCCTTGCGAGTGGCAAATGATTATGGCTGGGGTTGTATTGCTGGTTTGTCCCTGTTTGTACAGCTGTGACCACTGTGATGTTTCAGAACCCCAAGTCCAGTGAGCACATTCAGTTGTTTGCACTGCTGGCTCTGGGAGAGATAGGCCGACACATGTAAGTAGTACCCGGGAGTGTTTTTGAGACTGAGTCGTTCGATGTTAGTGGTTAATAATGGAGATAAAATCATCCTTTCCATCATAATTATCATCATTGTCATCTCCATTGCCACCACTACCATCAAACATCATCATGACCACCACAATCATCAACACCAATCATCATTGTGAAAGGGAAATCTATTAAATCTATATGCGCTATTTGCTGTGGCACTGTTTCTGTCACGTTGAGAATGCTATTACAGCAGTGGGGATATTAGCAGTATGTTTAAGAGCCCCTACCATCCCTCCCCTATCCCTCCCCCCCAACCACTCACCCACCGTCTCTCCCTCCCACCCACCCATTTTGTATCTTCATCACTGTTTCCAGAGACCTGAGCAATCATGGGGAGATTCAGAACGTCATTATGGAGTCCTTTGCCTCGCCCAATGAAGAAGTCAAAACGGCGGCTTCTTACGCACTTGGTAAGTTCTCATTGATTTCTGCACACCCACCCTCCTCCCCTGTCCTCTCCCATTGGCTTTAGGCAGTGATTTTACTTCATGCCAACGCTCTTCATGTATGTTCCTTGTTATCTAAATAATAGTATAAACGCAGTAGATCCCGTGTGAGCTAAATGATTTGAAACATTGTTCTCTTATCTCATTTAGGAGGGGTGGGACATCCCCTTCATATAGACCTATCTTTATAAGGGCAGTGAGTCCCATCTCGTCTCCCTCGCTTTTTTTGAAGAATACAGTTTTCAAGAGAACCAGGTACCCATTGACAGCTGCTGTTGTTCAATGTTTTGTTTTTCTCTCTCCATGTAATAAGTATTTTTAATGCTCATGCTGCTGACACAAGACAAGTGAATCTAGGTTTGACAGTAATCCATTCAAGTACTATCCCAGCTGGATTCTGCTTGAATCAGTGGTTTGTATGTACCCTACTGTACTCATGACATTTGTGCCAGACAGTGAAGTGAGTCAATGATGCTATCCACTGTGTTCTATGGTACAGACCAAGTCAGTGAAGCTTTGGAACTAGGCAACATTGGCTGTATTTCTAGACTGGGATTCTGTGTTTATCTTTCCACAATATTGATTATGATGCATTCCAGGCAATGTGAGCGTGGGCAACCTGCCCAAGTTTCTGCCCTTTGTGCTACAGGAGATTGAGAATCAGCCTAAGCGACAATATCTCTTGCTACACTCTCTCAAAGAGGTCAGTGGTTTTTTTGTTCTCTCCTAAGTTGATAAATGAATTTTATTTATTTATGTCTATTATGTCAATGTTATTTAATAAGCAGATGTTTAATCTGACTTTTGAACTCTGAAGGTTATGGCAAAATTATTGCAAAATATAAATATGGTAATTCCTTTTTTTTTCTTTTTGTTTTGTGTGTGTGTGTGTGTATGTGTGTGTTATGTTGGGCTATAAACAAAATGAACTGAATGGTAATTCTTTCTTAAAAAAATAAAGGAATGGGAAACTTCCAGCACAATGATAGTGACCCCTTACCTAATATATTCGTAGTGTAGAAAACAAACATCAATGACATAAGCCTTATGTTTATTACAGATCATCAGTTGTGAATCCAGCTCTCAAACAGGTGTAGAAATTCTCAAGTCTTACATTCAGACCATCTGGTGAGTTGTGCTCTCTTTCTCACTCCATCTATCTTCTCTCTCTCCTCTCCTCACATTTCTTCTTCCTCCCTTTTTTATTCCTTCTATCTTCTCTCTCTCCTCTCCTCACATTTCTTCTTCCGCTTTTTTTATTCCTTCCTCCATCACTCTCTCTTTTTCTCTCTTCCCCACCTCCCACCACTCATGCTCTTTGTAGACAGGAGTTCCTGTCCGTGTGTGTGGATGGCCCAATAGGACCATGTGTTCTTTCTGTTTTGTTTGTTTGTTTTGTTTTTCTCCTTCCGTGTTCCCTGTGATTCAGAGTTGCTGCTTTCCCTCCTTTGTATTGTGGAATAACAATCTTTTACTGGCAAATTACAGGACAATGCTGTTCCACAACTGTGAGTGTCCGGAGGAAGGGACTCGGAACGTCGTCGCTGAGTGTCTGGGCAAGCTAACCCTCATTGACCCTGCCCCGTTGCTTAGCAACCTTCAGAAGCATCTCAACGACAGGTCACCGCTCACCAGGTCCACTGTGGTCACGGCTGTCAAATTCACCATCTCTGACCAGGTATGCGTATGTCAAGTGGTGTGGCATGTGGTGTGTGTATAATGTGATGTGTGTGAAATATCTTTGTGAGTGTTTTGTATCTTACATTATCACTGTTATATAGTTTCCCTGCCAAACGTTACCAGAAAAACAAAACCCCATGTACATTTGGACTTATTTCTTTGCTCTGTGTAACAAAAAGGGGTATTTCAGAATTGGTGTGCATGTGTGCATGAATTTGCGTCTCACAACTTCTCAAACTCATAATAATAAACTATGTTGTCACACCCTCTATTAAACCATGAACATAAATCTTCTTCTGCATCCCCTCTTCTTCTTCTTCTTCTTCTTCTTCTTCTTCTTCTTCTTCTTCTTCTTCTTCTTCTTCTGCTTCTTCTTCTTCTGCTTCTTCTTCTTCTTCTTCTGCTTCTTCTTCTTCTTCTTCTTCTTCTTCTTCTTCTTCTTCTTCTTCTTCTTCTTCTTCTTCTTCTGCTTCTTCCTTGTTCTTCTTCTCTCTTCTTCTCTCTTCTTCTTCTCCTCTTTCTCTATTCTTTATCTTCTTTATTCTTATTCGTCTGCTTCATCCGTCCTCTTTATCTTCTTCTTCAACCCCTTGGGGTCATGAGCAATCTTGCCACTGTAGATTGTTCTAACCTATAAAGGGAAAAGTGAAAGCCCCAGTTGAAAACCTGTCTTTCCTTTATAGGCATGACCGATTCACTGCGGCAACAGTACCCCCGTTGGAGTGCCGGGGGTTTCGGTATAAATAGTATCCCCACTTTCTGGAAATTTAGTGCTTTAAATTCCCACTGTCGCTGTCTTCCTCATTTGCTCTTTCCCATTTCTGCTCTATCCTATCACTCTGATATACTATCTTCTTCTTCTTCGCTAGATCAATGACCTACCTTTTTTCTTGAAAACTCTTCCGGGACAAGACTCCTTGTTTGTGTATGAGGTCTGTTGGATCGGCTTGGGAGTATTGGAAGCTTTCTGCCGGGTGGTCACTAGGGCTTCCTATGATGTTATTATTTAGCACTATAGGCATTTTATATGTATGTGTTTTGTTGATAATTTATAATGATGTTTGTATTCTATTTTGTTTTTGTAACCGGGGGTTCGATTAGTTGGGGTAAAGCCTCAGCTGTCCCCTGCGTGGGATGTCTTTATTGTAAAGTGCCTGGCCGGTGGAGGGCGTTCAGTTTTTCCACTAGGGTTGTTTCAGCAGATTTGTTATGCGGATCGGGGGGTTGTCCGGTCCTGATTTGGCTCGGAAGAGTCCGCTGGACCTAAAGCAACAATCAATCAATCAATCTTCTTCTGCACCTTTTTTCGAGGCCCTGGCAGCAAGAGACTTGTGCAGACAAAGAGTTAACAACTAAGTTGCTAGATGCGTAAACTTCCTTTGGACCATTACACATAGCTATCTCTGTGATGGGACCAATGCGGCAATACAATGAATTTCATCCATATCAAATACAGTTCACAACATACACAAAAATTCTACACCTAATTATAACAACTAATTATTACATCAGTTACACCAATTAATTTAATTCTTACAAATGAATGTAATACTATACACTGCAATTGTAGTTTCAACTTCAAATCAAATAATTATCCAAATTCAATTTGTTATTCAAATATTACAGTGAACAACCATGTTTGTCTACGTCCCACTCCATCCTTCACATTACTATCAACAATTAATTATTAACTTTATTACAAAACAATACAATATCATTTAATAATACTATTACATTTATAATACAACATTTCAAATAATAAACAATATATACCTGCAGACACAGCCGTTAGAAGTCCAGGACAACCAATCTCTAGTATAGTCAAGAAAAGAATTTATTGATTTTTGAATGTACATTAGTAAACTGTCATGAGACCTGCTCAACCAATCAGAATTCAGCTCTCATAAAGAATTACCAATATCTTCTCACAAGAAACAGACAAACAATACTATAAAGTCATCAGACCAAAAAAAACTATAAAACTGGTTCGTGTAAACTACACTTTTAACCTTTGGCCCTCGCAAGGACCTTTTAGGCCCACGCCATTGTTTCCTAGCAAGGCTCATTCAGTCCCGCGAACTAGTGTACTGCCTTGTAACTGTCTAGCAACGGTCAGCCACAATGCATTGCTTTTAAATTTATACCGGAAACAACTTCCGTTTCTGGTTTACTTTCTTGCTAGATATAGCATAGCATAGTTCGGCATATAGGCTAACAGCCTTTGACCCTCATATTACTTATAATTCTTACAAGCAGGGCTGATATTTTGTTGGCTTTCTTAACAGCACTCTCAATTTGATTCTCAAAGCTGAGTTCTGTATTCATAATCACTCCAAGATCCCTCTCTGTACAAGTTGTGTCAATCTTACACCTTTCGTTACCATTACTAAAAAAATACTCACTCTGAGGCTTATTTTTGCCCAGATGCAACACCTTACATTTTTCACTATTAAATTTAAGTAGTTTGTTTCCGTCCATTCAACCAACTTGTCAATGCATTGCTGCATTCTCTCCTTAGACTCCCCACATTCATCACCTTCTGCTGTTGTATCATCAGCAAATATTTTTATGTCAGATCAGAAGTTGCCAACTGTTGCTGTTCCCAGCAAAAGAAATAAGAAAAGAACAACCCATGTTATTTTAGGTTTTAATTCAACATTACCAGTGTGGAAGACTAATATCCTATTTTTGTTTAAAATTTTTTTTTTTTTCAAGAAAATAGGAGGTAATAGGTATTCTTTGCCAATGACTATATGCATATAGGTTTGATTGTATGTGTGTAAGTTGGGAGACAGCTGCTGCTTGTTTCCTCCATTTTCAATGAGAAAGAAGCAGCACAGTTGGTTGTCATGACTACGGTCTCCAATAGCAACGGCCTTCTGATGACTGCAGCGTTTCAAGTCAGTGTTGCGGACAGATACGGGGCCAACAACAATAAATAGATTTTTAAAGTAAATAAATAAATTTTGAATGATTTTGTTAAGTTTGACCACATTACAAACTGTGCTATGTTACTTTTTGTGAAAGTCGTATAGGGACTAGCGAAAAAAAGCTGTGGGGTGTGCAGTTTTGCCAGTCACTAGCCCAGTGGGCAAACTAAAGTGAATCCTGGCTTTAAGCATTATTGATATGGATAAACTTCTAGTACCAGTCATGTAGGAGGAGTGAGTGGACCGACCTTTCTTCAATGTTTTCTGTGGGTAACAGTAGTGATGTGTTGTATGTGTTCTGCTAACAGCCCCAGGCTGTAGATCCCTTACTAAAGGTGTGTATCGGCGACTTCCTGCGGACGCTGCAGGACCCTGACCTGAACGTGCGACGGGTGGCCCTGGTGACCTTCAACTCTGCCGCTCACAACAAACCATCCTTGATCAGGGACATGCTGGACTCTGTGCTACCACACCTCTACAACGAAACCAAAGTCAGGGTGAGTCCCAGGGTGGTTGAGCCAGTCTTTGTTTTGTACAGCCAACAAATGTGGAAAATGTGTATTGTGTCTTTGACTCTTCTGCATGCAGCAATATCAATGTATGTACTCGCCTTCTCCCCATCCCACCCCCCAAAAATAATTTTTTTTTTACCTTTTTGCAAGCACACTGCTCTCTCTCTCTCTATTACGACCTTAAGAAGTCATAAAAAATTCGGACCCCTTGGGGTCATGAGCAATCTTGCCACTGTAGATTGTTCTAACCTATAAAGGGAAAAGTGAAAGCCCCAGTTGAAAACCTGTCTTGCCTTTGTAGGCATACAATACAATACAATACAACTTTATTCATCCCAAAGGGCAATTACATTATAAGTTTATGACTGATTCACTGCGGCAACAGTACCCCCGTTGGAGTGCCGGGGGTTTCAGTATAAATAGTATCCCCACTTTCTGGAAATTTAGTGCTTTAAATTCCCACTGTCGCTGTCTTCCTCATTTGCTCTTTCCCATTCCTGATCTGTCCTATCACTCTGCTATACTATCTTCTTCTTCGCTAGATCAATGACCTACCTTTTTTCTTGAAAACTCTTCCTGGACAAGACTCCTTGTTTGTGTATGAGGTCTGTTGGATCAGCTTGGGAGTGTTGGACGCTTTCTGCCGGGTGGTCACTAGGGCTTCCTATGATGTTATTATTTAGCACTATAGGCATTTTATATGTATGTGTTTTGTTGATGATTTATAATGTTGTTTGTATTCTATTTTGTTTTTGTAACCGGGGGTTCGAGTAGTTGGGGTAAAGCCTCAGCCGTCCCCTGCGTGGGATGTCTTTATTGTAAAGTGACTGGCCGGTGGAGGGCATTCAATTTTCCCACTAGGGTTGTTTCGGCAGATCTTTTATGCGGATTGGGGGTTGTCCGGTCCTGATTTGGCTCGGAAGAGTCCGCTGGACCTAAAGCAACAATCAATCAATCAAAAATTCGGTCTTAATAGAAAGGGGTCTTAATAGAGAGTTAACAAATTACGGTACATGTACTTAATTTTAAATAAAATATGATTACCGAAATAAAATGTAAACAAAACAGCTTGGTTTGGAAACATTTATTGTGGTCACATTAAATAATAACCATGTAAGAGATTTATATATAAATTATAGCTGAAGAACAAGCAGGATTCAGGGCAGGGCAAATTTCTTCTAAACAGATATTCAACCTCAGAATAATCTGCGAGAAATACCTACAGCACCAACAACATCTATATCATGTGTTTGTAGACTTCAAGAAGGCATTTGACCGAGTCTGGCATGCAGTTCTGTGGGCAACCATGAGAGTGTACAACATCAGCGCTAAAATTATTGAAGTCATCAAAAGCTTGTATGACAAGGCTACCAGTGCAGTCCTCCACAACAACGCCATCGGAAACTGGTTCAGAACAACAATTGGTGTGCGTCAAGGATGCCTATTTTCTCCAACACTCTTCAACATCTTCCTAGAGCGCATCATGTCAGATGCCCTTGAAGATCACGAAGGCACAGTCAGCGTAGGGGGTAGAGCATTCTCCAACCTTCGTTTTGCGGATGACATTGATGGATTGGCTGGAGAGAAACAAGAACTTGAACAGCTGGTACAGAGGCTTGATACCACCTCCAGAGCCTATGGAATTCAAATAAGTGCAGAGAAGACGAAAGTGATGACCAATAACACCAATGACATCAATATGGACATCAAAGTCCAAGGCCAATCCCTCAACACAGTGCATAGCTTGAAATATTTAGGAACCATTGTATCAGTCAACGGGTCCCGATAAGAAGTCCTCTCCAGGATCGCACAAACAACTGCTGCCCTGGCAAGGATGAAGCCCATTTAGAAAGACAGGACCTGCTGCCCTGACAAGGTTGAAGCCAATTTGGAAAGACAGGACCATTAGTCTACATTCCAAGGTAAGACTGTTGCACTCCCTTGTCATCTCCATCTTCCTATACGCTTGCGAAACATGGACCCTCACAGCAGATCTATAACGAAGAATACAAAGCATGGAGATGAGGTGCTACAGAAGCACATCACCAACGACGAAGTCCGACAGACCATCACACAAGTCATTGGACAACATGATGACCTGCTCACAGTGGTGAAAAAACGGAAACTCTGATGGTACGGCCACATCACCAGATCATCAGGCCTTGCAAAGACCATACTGCAAGGCACGGTGCAAGGAGGTAGAAGAAGAGGGAGACCGAAAAAGAGGTGGCACACTGACTCAACCAAAGCTTTTAGGTTTTGAGGTTAGTTCAGCCAGGCTAGCTATAAATAGCTTTGCCGATAACTTCGCTAGTGCTTCTTTCTTTTCCTTTCACAGTAAGGAAGGGTGTAGGCAAGCTATAAATAGCCCGCAGCCACCAAAATGTGGGGGAACCTAAGAGTGCTGCTCACATAAGCATTGAGCTGGTGTGGTGGGAGGACAACATTCGAGAATGGACTGGTTTGACACTGAGTGGACGCCATGGGGTTGCTGAGGACAGGGAAAGATGGAGTGTGCTGGTTTAAAGATCGTCTGTGGTGCCCCTACGACCTCCGAGTTACGGGATAGGATAGGAACAGATTATGTTATGGAATGATAAGTGTGTTTCTGCTTTGGTTTTATTTAGTGGGCTGGCTTTGTTTTCACTTAAAGAAGTTTGATATTTTTGTTTGCTTTGCTTGTGATCTCTTTGCAAGGTGCTTTCTCTCAATTTCTGCCTGGGTGCTACTCTTGTCATTAAGGGAAGAAATGTTGTGGGCAGGGACAAATCTGCCAAGAGCTTTGGAATATTTTCCTGAACGAGTTTTCCCATCATGTTCTTACTTGGAGCTTTGCAGAAACACTGCCACACTCTTTCATCGATGTTAGTGTATGCCGTACGCCGATTCTTACTTAACTTTCACTCTGCACTTTCACAGCTATTCGCTAGAATGGTGTCTTTTTCTTTAATGATGCCCTGTATCTTGGTTTTCCCAACGCCGAGTGATTTTGCGATAGACACTACAGCCTCACCTCTCACACTATGATGAATGACATCAACACCCGCTGCCAACTTTAGTGCTCGTTTTTTTCTATTGCCTGCAGTAGCCATCTTTGCCGAGAGAAAGCTCTTCTTTGTTGAAAACTCAGAGGATTACAAAAAGGTTCAAGGGAATTAACTGCGACTTCATTTTTGCTACAAATGCTTTCTTTAACACTATTGTGACTAGCTTCTGCCATTGCCTTATCTTTCTGCCAGCCTGAACCTGCCTCCAACACACTTCCACAAAACCAGGATCTGTAAACATATTGGTCTAGCAAGCTTGAATGAAGTCCAATTATCACCAAATTTTGTGAACTAAATGAAAAAAGGACGCCCAGTTCAGGCTTACTATTTATAAGTTTGTTGCGCGATATCGTTTAATATTTATTTAATAAGTAATGCCACACCCTCTTGCACCTGCTCCAGTCTGAAGTGATGGTCTAACACCCCTGCCATGTTGAGTTTACTGACTCGTACTTGCTACAACCACAAGCTCTGATACTAGCACTGTTTCAGCACTGCTTTCTTCATCCCTCTCACTGCTATTTTTGATTTTATGAGGCGAAAAAGACTTGTCAGAATCCCTATTAGCAGGATCATCAAGATCCATCATCTGGAGAATCTCATTTCTTGACTTCGATACATTTTGTCATCAAAATTTGCCGCAAAATCTTTGCTGATTGAACACGACCGGATGTGGCGATAATTCTTTTGTCAATGGAAACAACTCAATTTTTAGCAAGCTTCATAACAGGGAAACAAACATGAGTCTTCTACCTTGTATCATTGAAACAACTCGAGACGCTACACTGCCATGACTCCAGTCACGGCCCATTGCCGATGTGTTTAACTTTACGCGTACAAGCAGTTGCTGACAAACTGATCATTATTTTAGTTGTAGAAAATTGTATTTTCACAAAACAGTCGTAATTGATAACTATTGTCAGGTCATAAGTCGGGTTAGGGAGGTTGTCACAATACAGAGGACATTTATATAGCAAAACATGTTGGTCACGGAAATCTCTGTCCTAAGTCAGAGGGAGTCGTAGTAGGGAATGTTCTAACAGGGAGTTCACACTGTACATTATTCGATGAATACATTAAATATTCCAACCAATTATTTTGACTTAAAAAGCAGATGTGTATGTTGGGCAAGGTTCTCTTACATTTCAGGCTAAATCTGCTTTTCAGTTGTTTATCAGTACAACTTATGTTAATCTGATGAATAAAATTTGATACAACAACAACACAGCTTTTCAGTTGAGAATAGATCTGGCACTCTTTTTGCGGAGTCAAGAACAGTTGTGTGCAGTTTTAGCATAGTGAAATTTGAGCTGGCTGTGAGCAGAGCGCTTTTACATCTGGATATATTTTGCTGCCAAGGTGCGGAGAGCTCAGTTTTTGAGTAGCACAAAGTAAGGTGTATAGTATTTTAGATTATTTTGTAACAGCAATGTTGATGGTGCGGTGTTTGCAGAAAGAGTTGATTCGTGAGGTGGAGATGGGTCCCTTCAAACACACGCTAGATGACGGGCTGGACATCAGAAAGGTAACGCTGAATTTCTTTAATTCTGTTTATCTTTGTCACACTTCTCTTCTTTTCACATATTAGAAAACATTCTTCGAAATATGACATTGATGCCCTAATTTCCAGACTAGTTTTGTCTTTGATTTTTTTACTCGCATACATAGCAGTGTGAGTCTATGTACTCAACCCCCTCCTCCTTCCCCAAAACCCCATCATCCCCCCCTATTCCCCTGAAAAAGTACAGGTTTGTGCTAATCTGTGTGAGATGAGATCTAAATAGTCCAAAAAAAAATCAATCTGTCCACCCTCTTTCTAGGCAAAGCATGAAAGTGGCCAAGTACTCGGAACCCATTTTAACTATCACAACCAAACTTGGTAAAATGGTGTATACCCATAACACCTCAAAAATGATTAGTGAATTAATTACCACTTCATGGTCAAGGTCACAGAATCATCAATTGTTAGTCAAAAATAATTGTTTCCTAGATTATTAATATTGGATTCCGAACGTATGTTCCTGAACATTTTTTTGTCCGAAAGGTTCAGCAACCTAAGTTTGGGATCTGAGGTCCTCGAAAAAAAGTGTTTGAACCTCCACAAACCTCCAAAAACAAACCATTACATTTGTCTTCATTTTCTTCAGCAGCAACTTGGTCCTTTGCTTTTGACTCAACCTTGTGCTGCTTACTTGCAGGCTGCGTTTGAGTGCATGTACACGTTGCTGGACTCCTGTCTGGACCGGCTGGACATCTTTGAGTTCCTGCAGCATGTGGAGGATGGGCTGAAGGACCACTATGACATCAAGATGCTCACTTACCTCATGCTGGTTCGCCTAGCGCACCTCTCCCCTAACGCCGTGCTGCAGAGTGAGTTGAGCTTTTCTTTTTGTTGGGTTGTGTAATTGTTTTGTTTGGGTTTGTGTTTTGTCTACTCTGAGTGTGCATTGTTTTTCTGATAACAAATGATTGATAATGATGAGGATAGTTTCCTGTGCCACTGTACATCAGTGTTGGACAGACTGGTGGAAACACAGGCACTGTTTTAAATATGCATTACAAAGAAAAAATGTAGATGTTCACTCAGTGCAAACAGGAACCCATTATTTAATAATATCAGATATCTTCATTGCAAAAGTCTTCAACTGCTATGCTTGTTTTGTGACTGCCCTAAACCTCATTAGGTATGGGATAGATTTTTACAACAGTCATTCTCCTTTCAATTAGTTGGACTTCATTATAGGTCTGTGTATGTATGTGTATATTATTACACTGTGTGTGTGTATTATAGGGTTGGGCAGATTGCTAGAATCATGAGTACTACTAAAGAAAAGGCTCACTCCGTTCAAGAGTTTGAGAAATGTTATTCATAACTGCATGACCAATATCATAATATGTGTATATATGTCACAACAGGGAGGACATAAAAAGCTGACACAGAACTGTTTTGTTTTTTTCCTTTTTGTGTTGATTATTGATCTGATTCTTAGTTCATTTCACATTCACATGGAAACAAAATAACATATACCCTCATGCAAACATAACTCGTTCAATCATTTTAAAACTTATTGTATGCACACATTGTTCTGTAATAATAAATGTTTTTCTAAATTCAATACATAAACTGTACCACATACGACGATAGTAATTTCACATATTCACAAAATTATTCTCATTATTATATTCGTCGCAATGTCATTCATCCTAGATCATACCGTTCCTTCCACTGCACATGAAATAGGCCTACCTGCTTTCCTTCAAAGTAACTGAACTTCAGAGTAGTACATGAATTTGCTGTTAATGTCGATTTCTCACAGACACGGCTTCTTATGCATGGCTAAGACTCCATTTCACAGTTGAAGTTCCCCCTAAGGTACGAAATCTCCTCCAAATTTGAAGTGTTCCTCCTCTCATTCGAAATGTTCTTCCCATTGGTGAGTGCTCCTTCCACACAACAGCTCAATTCCTATGTGAGCAGCACTGTTCAGTGCCTCCACATTTTGCTTGCTGCGTGCTATTTATAGCTTGCCTGCACCCTCCCTTCCAGAGAAAGGAAGCATCGGCGAAGCTATTTATAGCTAGCCTGGCTGACCTAACCTCAAAATCTAAAAAGCTTTGGTTGAGTCCCTGTGCCCATTCGACGTACTCCTACCGCTCGAAATGCTCCTGCTCTGAGTGCTCATCCCGCTCGGAAGTATCCATTGATGTGTGAATACGAAACGTCTGTTTTTGTGTCCGAAGGGTCACAGGTCCATCACTCCCTTTTCCTATCCTATCCTGTAACTCGGACATCGTTGGGGCACAACAGATGATCGTTTAACCAGCGTACTCCATCTTTCTCTGTCACTACATGTGTATTGTTACAGGGCTAGACAGATTGATAGAACCACTGAGAGCAACCTGTACCACCAAAGTGAAGGCTCACTCCGTCAAACAGGAGTTTGAGAAACAGGACGAACTAAAGCGGTCAGCTCTACGTGCTGTTGTCGCTCTGCTTAATGTTCCTGATGCTGGTACGTTGATGGTTTTCTCATTTACTTTTGTAAGATGTTAATAGGCATTATCCCTAAATAAACCGAAAGTAGGTCAATGAGAGTTGCTTCCATTGAAGTGCGGTACAAAATACATGTTGACAGCTATTTAGGAAGTACTCCTAAATAAACCGAAAGTAGGTCAATGAGAGTTGCTTCCCGTGAAGTGCGGTACAAAATACATGTTGACAGCTATTTAGGAAGTACTCATATTTGAATCTGTGTTAGTTGTTGCCCGTGTGTATGAGAACGAGATGAAAGTGTAAACCATGGTCTAGTCTGTGCGCTCCTGTATTCCATCGTAAGAACTTGAAAGATCCTGAAGCTCACGTTTGAGATAGGTGATGGCTAACGAAGTTTTACAGGAAAATATTGCAGAGAAAGGAATAGAATAATGTCTTTGGGAGCTTAATAAGTGGGCTCATAAATGCACGACTATTTAGAGAGCAAAAGGCTGATAGCCTATGATGCCTTTACTGTTATACTATACTAAGAAGTACATTGGTTTGCAGTTTATTAACTCTTTCCCTGCCAGGCATGTTTCCACGTTTGTGCCAGACATTTCTCTGGCACCGGAAAGAAAGTTCAGTACCTTAGGCATTTAAGCTACTGTTCTTTCAATAATAGTTGTTAAATAGACATATTTCATATCAAATTAAAGGTAAAAGAGTGAAGAATAAGAAAAAAACACACACAAATGTTAATTTGTTTATGTTATTGAAATATGTGTTTTGAAAGCATGTTGATCTTTTTGAAATGATAAAATAAAATAAAAATATTTCTACATACCACAGTGATAAAAAAAATCTGGAGGAATAATTCCAATCACTAAATCAGCTTCACACACCAGAAAGAAAATTTATTTAGGATCAAAATGCACTTTACAGTTTGAAATTATATTGATTATTAGCAGAGTTTGACACACTGTCGATAGTGCCCATCACATATGCTTAGTAAAATGCACAAAAAACACTATAAAAACGAATCAATTTGAAGAAACCACGCGCGTGTCGATCGGGAACGAAAGTAGAAAGAGTTATCTCTCTTTGGTTAAAATAAAACTTGGATTGGACTGCGCAAAAAACCGGAACGAAACGGAATACTGAAATCGACGATATATCGTCGATTGGCACAAACATGGCGGCTCAGATCGACGATATATCGTCGATTGGCAGGGAAAGAGTTAACACTGTGATTCAATTTCTAAAACTTTGGGGTGGGGTTGACAGGTTTGGAGGGAAGGGGAAGGATGGGTAGAGGAGCAAGAGAGGAGTAGAGTGACTAAGGGGTAGAGGGAAGTGTAGAGAAAAGAATAGTTGAGTGAAATGGACACGTTGATGTTATACCCAGCAAGAGGAAAAGGTTGCTGCGGATGATACTGTTTTCGCAGAGGAGATATAGAGAAGGTTGTGTGATTAATTTACATGTGGGACCCGTTTTTCAGACAAGAGTCCCCAAATGAACGACTTCTTGGCCAGCATTAAAGGCACAGTAGAGCTCAGCGCCATGTTTGACAACATCCAGAAGGACGCCCAGACCTCCAGCACAGATGCCGCTGCCATGGACACAAGCTGAGCCTGTCACCGTAGCAACCTGCCCCAGTCACTATGAAAACCGTTACCATTGTGGGTGGATCCTGATTGCTGACAGAACTTTAAAAACACACTCTAAAATGGACTCTCTTTTTTTGAAACGCCGCTGTGGGCAGCACTGACAAGTGTAGGATACAGTCTGTGACCAAACATTATCAAGCAGTTTGTGAGCAGGGCGCTTTTACATCTGGATATATTCTGCTGCCCACAAATCCTGCTGTCTTCACTCACTATTACACTACGGCAGTAGCATTTTGCTGCATATTACGTACTAATGAGTTTCGCCAGTAGATTTGTTTTTGGGGAGATGGGGGAAGGGGTGTGATTTCATCGCGCTATGCGGGTTCGTCTTTCTGTGGTGTGAGAGCGCTGTTGTTGTATGTGGTGGTTTTCAAACAGTAGCTGCCATTGTCTCTTTTGTTAGTTGTAGGTATGTATGTGTTCCCAGTGTGATTGTGCTAAACCTTATCAGTGGATATGTGTGTGTCAGTAGAAATATATGCTAAATCTTCATCAGTGGGTGGGTGTGTGTCTTTTGTCTGTAGTGTGTTGTGTGTTGGTCAAGCATAATTTTGTGTGTTTCTGTCAGCTCTTTTGTGGATTGTTTATTAGTTGTGCATTGTCACATCAAGTCAGGTCTGTGGCACTCGGGCCATGAAACTTAAAATGTGTTAGTGTGATGTAATAATCAGTATGACGTGTGTGTACCATTTGTTTCTTGGCTTCTGCCAATCAACACTGCTGTGTGGAGGTCAGTGCAGCAACTCTATGAATGTGCGACCGTTTCGTTCTTTACAGTGCTTGAGGAAGATCATTATGTGTTTGTTTCATGAGGATGTGTTTGTATGTTTATGTGTGTGTTTTATGCGTTTCATGAGGGTGTGTTTGTATGTTTATGTGTGTGTTTTATGCGTTTCATGAGGGTGTGTTTGTATGTTTATGTGTGTGTTTTATGCGTTTCATGAGGGTGTGTTTGTATGTTTATGTGTGTGTTTTATGCGTCATACTGCTTGAATGGAAAGATTTTACCTATTTCAACACTGAGTTGCAGCAAGTACTATGTACTGCACTGCCAGGTAATGTTAATTTGTTAATGTTCATTTTGTTCTTTATTTAGTTAATAATAAATAATAATAATACTAATACAAGACTTTATAATGTCCATTAGTCTTACAAGACAGTGATTAGAGACATCAACACATACATGAATGTGAAGTTAAGGACGACATTTGGTTACAATGTATATATCTTAAAAACTGGAAAACCTGCAGTCTAGATCTAAGCTTAGTTCAGAGTTGCTCAGAGAACTGCAAGACGCACGTTTTAGAAACGACAAGATAGACTGATGAGTGTTGGGCTGTTTGAACAAGACTAGTTTTCCATTTGCATTTCTCAAGAGTACTATAGGAAGATTGTTGGCTCATCCCTCAACAGTACAGTCTCTGGCACTCGGATTGTCTTGTCTTGTCTTTCCATAGTTGCGAACCCACACATACTTTTGGTGATTCTGGCACTTTAAAAAATGTTCAGTGTCCCCTATCAGTTTGGTGTTTTGTGTGTGTGGTACAAAAATTAATCTAGACACACACAAAAACTGCTTTGAGGATGACACATTCTAAAATTGTGATTTAAGACTTAGTTAATTTTGGTTTGGGTTTTGTGAAAGAAAAGGGAAATGAATTTTGCGGGGCTGGAAGAAATAATTACGACATTTTTCTTGTTTTCAAATTGTATTTCACTGTTAGTGTGGATAACATAGTTTTATGAAGATTTTGTGTATCCAAGGCTGCTTTGTTGTATAAAATGTTACCAGGGCCTCTTGAAAGAAGCTGAATTTCACTGACCGTATTTCTAAGGGTTAATTTGCTATTTTTGCATCAAAATGGCTCTTTAACTAGTTTAAAAAAATTTATTAAAAAAAAATTCAGTCTTTTTGTATGCTTGCTTTGACTTTATTTGAGGTAGATGTGTTGAATATTAATTATTTGAATAAAGAATTAATGTTGCTGGAATGTGGATAGGAGAGTGCCAGTGATAAAGTTTAAAGTGTGGGAGAAAAGACATTATTTTTTCTCTTGGTGCATGTTGTAAGAAAAGTAACTTTTTTTTTACCTGTGTGACTGAAGTCAATCTCTTTGCGATTATTGATAGATTTTGCATGATCCATGGAAAACTGCAGAAAATTAAAAACTTAAAACTTATGTATGGAACTGCTGTTGTGTGTATAATGTAAGAGTGTGTGTGGCTACATGTTGATGAAGTTAGCTGTTGATGATGATGATACTGATGATATAGTACTACATGTTTTTGTAGATGATGGATGAAAATTGATGAAAGTACTGTGGTTTGTAACGCTTGGGTGGAAAAAGATAAATATGTAATATTATTTTACATTGACGCAAGTATATTTGTGTTAAAGCAAGAAGGTTCCCTCTTTCTTGGTTTGTGAGCAACTAGTGCAGTGCTGGTAATGTGTGTAGAGAGAGGTACTGTAATGAGCATTCTTTTGGAAATGAATTAGTTGGCAATTTTTTGTTTGAATGAAAGCTGAAACTTAAGTCATCAGTTGAAATGTATGAATTACCATTGTGATGAAGAAACTATTCTCATTTGCAATCTATCACCGATCCCTGCTTAGCCTGACCTTTGACTGTGCAGAGTTTGAACTTCGATCTAGCAGAGTTTTTAACTTCGGCATTGGAGAGAGTGCATTTGTAAATTGAGTGTACACAGTTGTTTCATGAAGAACTGGAAGTTTTCTCATGTTTGTTTCTTATGCTGTGAGGAGTGGTGGTTGCTTTTGAATTAAAAGCAGAGACAACATTACTTATTTCCTAATATGCTTTCATTCTTAACACACATTTCTTTCTCTCAGCCAGCGTGTGCTTTCTCTCTCTCTCTCTCTCTCTCTCTCTCTCTCTCTCTCTCTCTCTCTCTCTCTCTCTCTCTCTCTCTCTCTCTCTCTCTCTCTCTCTCTCTCTCTCTCTCTCTCTCTCTCTCTCTCTCTCTCTCTCTCTCTCTCTCTCTCTCTCTCTCTCTCTCTCTCTCTCTCTCTCTCTCTCTCTCTCTCTCTCTCTCTCTCTCTCTCTCTCTCTCTCTCTCTCTCTCTCTCTCTCTCTCTCTCTCTCTCTCTTCTCTCTCTCTCTCTCTCTCTCTCTCTCTCTCTTTCTCTTTCTCATTTTCTGTGTTTTCATTCACCATTTTGATTCATTGACACAAACATAACCATCAAAAGAAAGCCTGCAAACTTGATCAGCATGCAAATTCCAGAATGAAAATTATGAATGGTACACAGATGATGGAAAATACAATCAGTTATAATTCCCCGATGGGGTTGCCGGGGGTTTCAGTATAAATAGTATCCCCACTTTCTGGAAATTTAATGCTTTAAATTCCCACTGTCACTGTCTTTCTCCTTTGTTCTTTCTCATTCCTACTCTGTTCTATCAATCTACTATACTATGTTCTTTTTCGCTAGATCAGTCATCTACCTTTTTTCTTGAAAACTGGGACAAAACTCGTTTGTGTGTGAGGTCTGTTGGATCAGCTTGGGAATATTGGACGCTTCCTATGATGTTATTATTTAGCAATGTAGGCGTTTACTGTTTATATGTTTTGTTGATATTTTATAATGATGTTTGTATTCTATTTTGTTTTTGTAAACGGGGGTTCAATAAATTAGAGTATAGCCTCAGCGTCCCCTGCATGGGATGTCTTTATTGTAAAGTGACTGGCTGGTAGATTGCCTTCAGTGTTACCACTAGGGTTGTTTCGGCAGATCTTTTATGCGGATCAGGGGTGAGTCCTCTTTCACTTCTCTGATCCTGTTTTGGCTCAGAAGAGTCCGCTGGACCTAAAGCAATAACCATGTAATGTAATGTAATTCAGGTATAAATTGAAAAGCAACTCCATCATAAACTGAACATTGTGCTTGGCAATATAAAACCAGTTCAAAAACATACCTATCCTATCCCTTAGTTGGGGCACCACAGATGATCGTTTAACGTTTAACCAGTGTACTCCATCTTTCTCTGTTCTCAGCAACCTTCATGGATTCGTTCAGTGTCGAACCAGTCCAATCTCAGATGTTGTTCTCCCATCTCTTTTTATGTCTCCCACTTCTTCTACCACCTTGCACGTTGCCTTGCAGGATGGTCTTTGCAAGGCCTGATGCTCTGGTGATGTGGCCTTACCATCGGAGTTTCTGTTTCTTCACCACTGTGAGCATGTCATCGTGTTGTCCAATGGCTTGTTTGATGGACTGGCGGACTTCGTTGTTGGTGATGTGCTGGGTACAGGAAATACCCAGAAGTCTTCTAGTTCTGTAGCACCTTATCTCCATGCTTTGTATTCTTCATTGTAGATCTGTTGTATCCTATCCTATCCCGTAACTAGAAGGTCGTTGGGGCAACACAGATGATCGTTTAACCAGCAAACTCCATCTTTGTCTGTCCTCGGCAACCCTCATGGCTTCGCTCAGTGTCAAACCAGTCTATTCTTAAATGTTGTCCTCATACCTCTTTTTCTGTCTCCCTCATCTTCTGCCTCCTTGCACCGTGCCTTGCAGGATGGCCTTTGCAAGGCCTAATGCACTGGTGACATGGCCATATCATCGGAGGGTCCGTTTCTTCACCACTGTGAGCATGTCATCGTGTTGTCCAATGGCTTGTGTGATGGTCTGTCGGAGTTCGTCGCTGGTGATGTGCTGGGCATAGGAAATGCCCAGAAGTCTTCTGTAGCACCTCATCTCCAAACTTTGTATTCTTCGTTGTAGATCTGTTGTGAGGGCCCATGTTTTGCAACCGTAAAGGAAGATGGAGATGACAAGGGAGCGCAGCAGCTTACCTTGGAATGTAGACTGATGGTCCTGTTTATCCAACTGGGCTTCAACCTTTTCAGGGCAGCAATTGTTTGTACGATCCTGGAGAGGACTTCCTGTCGGGACCCATTGTCTGATACAATGGCTCCTAAATATTTGAAACTATGCCCTGTGTTGAGGGATTGGCCTTGGACTTTGATGTCCATGTTGATGCCATTGGTGTTGTTGGCCATCATTTTGGTCTTCTCTGCACCTATTTCCATTCCATAGGCTCTGGAGGTGGTGTCAAGCCTCTGTACCAACTGTTCGTTCTTGTTCCTCTCCAGCCAATCCATCAATGACATCCCCAAAATGGAGTTTGGAGATTGCTCTACCCCCAGCCATCCCAGCAAAGTCCTTCTGAAAATAATACTCAACAGGTTGAAACCCCAAGCTGAACAAATCATAGCTGAAGAACAAGCAGGATTCATGGCAGGATCAAGTACCAATGAGCAGATTTTCAAACTCAGATTAACCTGCAAGTAATACCTACAGCACCAACATCTATATCATGTGTTTGCAGACTTCAAATAAAGTGTTTGACCGAGCCTGGCATGCAGCTCGGTAGACAACCATGAATGTGTACA
This sequence comes from Oncomelania hupensis, assembly GCA_036898135.1. NCBI lineage: Eukaryota > Metazoa > Mollusca > Gastropoda > Littorinimorpha > Pomatiopsidae > Oncomelania > Oncomelania hupensis. The sequence continues at coordinate 22,847,786 of CM072526.1, forward strand.
ACACAAGTCCTAACATTATTGAAGTCCTCAAAAACCTGTATGACAAGACTACCAGTGCAATCCTCCACAATAGCGCCATCAGGAACTGATTCAGGACAACATTCAGCGTGCGTCAAGGATGCCTACTCTCTCCAACATCTTCCTGGAGCACATCGTGTCAGTCAGAGTTTATACAGCACACATGTAATTAGAAGGAAGCTAGCCGGAGAGATGAGGGTGGGTGCATTATTTTGATGACTGCGTGACATATGCTACATAGGTGGATTGGAAAAGACGTGGCTACAACTCATACTGTGGCAGAAACAAAAGTAAGAGGATTTACAAACATTCAAGGCCTTGAAGATGAAAATAAGATAGCAAAAACAGTAGACACACAGGTGGCAGACATACAGCTTACTTAAGAATAGACAGACAGACAAACTAGAATATAACTGATAGAATAGATTGGAAGAAAGAAAGATAGGTAGGTAGATAGATTTTATAATAATACATAATAACATTTCACAAATAACTTCTGCAATATAAAAAAATCTTTATTGAAAATGACAGATCAGATAACATACAAACATAAAAGGCAGACATGATTATACATGAATACTTAATAATGAAGTAAATATACAATGGATTCTTTAACAAAAACTGGATGAGCTAATTTTACAGATAATGTTTATACACAATAGAACACATTTAAATTCAATCGATTTTTCAATACACATATTCTTGTATCATTCTGCCTTTCTCTCGCATTGACACACACATACACACAAACTAGTGTAAAACAAATTATAATTATATCCATTTTGTGTCATGTTCTCACCACATTCAACTTTCTTTTTCTGATTCCCACCACTTTCAATGCGTATATGTATGTTGCACTTTATAATTATCTTTAAAAGAGATGTTTTCTAGCAACATTTAGCAAATAGAAAATGTAGTTTCTCTTCCTCTCATTCCATTATTTCTCACTAAAAGTGCTTGCAGCCGATCATGATTGCAAATTACATGTCTTCAGAAATGTAAATAAAAAAACAACACAGAAACAGAAAATAAAAATATTTTCACTCATTCTTTCTGCATACCCAATAACATCATGATGGAAAAAAGATCTGTACACAAATTGATATTAACACAATACGTACACAACTACATTTCTGTACAGATGAAATAATGAAAAGATCATTGATATGCCCACTGGCAACTGCTTGTACAAACTCCTAAAGCTGCTGATAGCGGTCGCTAAAAATATGCTTCAGTCAAGCACAGGCATCACTGTTCTTACCAAAGGAAATCTCGCGAGCTGAAAGTAGTAAATATTTAAATAAAAAAAAAATTTATATGCCTACGACATATTTGTAGACTTGATTTCTGAAGTTTTCTTCTTCTTCTTTATATATTTATTTTTTTTAACAGAGTTCATACTGATTTTCTTATTAAATAAAAAGAGAAACCTAGTTTTTTATATTAACTAAACTGCACATCGATTTGACTTCTGAGGATTTTGCTTAGTTTTCACAGTTTTCATGTTTCAAGTAAACTGGATTGCTGAGTTTTCATAAATTGTTTAAAATGATTAACGCAGTCTGTCTCACACGCTCCCACTCACTCATCCATGACAGGTGCACAATGAGTACATGAAAATTGTTCTCCAACTCCCCTGTAAGTTGCTCCCTGACCAGTTGTCTCTCAACAGGGTGTCAAGACCTGCAAACGACAAAGAGTTGAATTTATGCTATAGTCAAACAAATAAACTTAGTTTTTTGTTTGTAAATTGTTTGTACATAAATTTCCTTTTATCATTTTTCAAGCAAACACATGCAGACTTGATGTGCACACACATGTATAATACCCAAGAGGATGCTCTGTGGATTCTGGTTAGAAAACTAGTTAAGTTTGCAATCCCCATGTAGGTGGTGTGTATTTAATCACCTTGCAAGCTTAATTTGTTTAAGACACACTTGTCTTTTCTGAATTAAAAATAAATTTTTAAAAGTAAAAAAAAAAATATATATATATATATATATATATATATATATATATATATATATATATATATATAAAGTATAATATATATATTTCCTACTCCTTCGGATGAAAGTATAAACTGAGGTCTAGTCTGTGTCGCATACATTCCATCATAACGGACTTTAAAGATTCTGATGCTCCTGCCCTAGACAGGTGAGTGCCAGTGACAAGAACACACCCAGGATGCACTTAGGTCCTTCTCCCCCATCCCTGGCTGCCCAGGATTGTGCTCAGTTGTACGGGCGTCAGACCATGCGCCCAAAGGCTGCGGGTGGGCGTCTCGAGTTAGATCCTGTATCGGCCAGCGCCTTGAGCAGCTCTTGAGCTGGTAAAGCGCTAAATAAGAACGATTAAATAAATAAATAAAGAGAGAGAGAGAGAGAAAGAGAGAGACAAAAAGAGAAAGAGAGAGACAAAAAGAGAAAGAGAGAGACAAAAAGAGAAAGAGAGAGACAAAAAGAGAAAGAGAGAGACAAAAAGAGAAAGAGAGAGACAAAAAGAGAAAGAGAGAGACAGAGAGAGATTTATTAACAAACAAAACACAAAAGTCACATTTTAGGTTGTTCAAAATGTGGAGGTTTTAATCACCTCTTCCTCCTGGGTAATGTACATTATAAATTAAACAAAAATAAAAAGTGGTATAAAGACAACAAGACTGATGTGACCTAATTTTTCCTCCACAAACATTAGGGCGTGACCTACTTTGGCTAGACGAAGGACTCGCCCACTCTGGCCTCAGGCTGCTTGGGTTTTGGAGCGATGAGGGGTGGGGGGCCTCCTGCTCCCCTGAAACGCGTTTCCTGGTAGCCAAAGCGAGCCTCCTGGGGAGTGAATCGTGTTGGCGCGACTTCCGTCTGACTTCTGGCCACAGCAGGTGCCATGGCTTCCTCTTCCTTCCTGCGCAACGCATCATCCCTGTGGTACATTTCCGCCGCTGAGGGGGGAATGCCCTCTTCTTCACGCCGACCTTTGTCCTGCAAAGCACAGGTCAACGTTAATGTCAAGTTCAAATGTCCAGGTCAAGTTCAATGTCAATTCAAGCCAATTCAACGTAAAGTTCAAATGTCAAGGTCAATGTCGATTCAAGGTCAAGTTCAATGTCAAGCTCACTTTCAAGGTCAACTCAAATGTCAAAGGTGCTTCTAATCTAAGGTTACAAGACCTCATGTGCTTGACACTGACCCTTCGTCCTGCACACCAAAGTCAATCTTGAGGTCAATAAATGCAAAATCAGAAAAAAGTCTAAGTACTCAGAAAGAAGACCAAACATGACCCAGGGAACATTTCAAGTTAGTCATTCATTGCTTACAGGGGTCCAGAGGACTGCAAAGAGCCGAATCAGGACCACAAAATCAAGACCACAACTTCGCTGAAAGAGGACTCACCCCTGATCTGTATAAAAGACCTGCCGAAACAACCCTACTCCCTAGGGCTAACACTGAAGGCATTCCACCAGCCAGTCACTTTACAATAAAGACACCCCACGCAGAGGACGCTGAGGCTATACTCTAATTTATCGACCCCCCATTTACCAAAACAAAATAGAATACAAACCTCATAAAATATCAACAAAACACATACATATAATTATAATAACAATAATAATAATAATAATAATAATAATAATAATAATAATAATAATAATAATACTGGATGCTATATACACACCTTTCCCCAAATCAATCATGCTCAAAGCGCAGCGATCTGTACCTACATAAACGCTCCCCGGTCTCATCCACACACACTACAAATACACATATTGCCTACATTGCCAAATAATATCATCACAGGAAACTTCCAGTGACCACCTGGCAGAAAGCGTCCAATATTCACAAGCTGATCCAACAGACCTCACACACAAAGGAGGAATTTTGTCCTGGAAGAGTTTTCAAGAAAAAGGATAGGTGACTGGTCTAGCAAAGAAGAAGATAGTACAGTAGATTGATAGAGCAGAGTAGGAATGAGAAAGAACAAAGGAGAAAGACAGCGACAGTGGGAATTTAAAGCACTAAATTTCCAGAAAGCGGGGATACTGTTTATACTGAAACCTCCAGCAACACAGGGGGAAGGGAACATTTCAGTTTCAGAAGGCATAAAATATAAAATAATCAATGAACAGGTCAAAACAACAAGAGATAACAAATTATAAAAACAAATCTGACCAGGAAGAGGAGCCCAAGGATGAAGACAATCATTCCACCAAAGGCTGCAAAGAACCCCGATAGAACACAGCTGGCATAGCTCCATGAAAAGTAATTCATCCAAGGGCGTGGCATCCAAGACCCATCGTTAGCCATCTCCGCAAACACTAGAGCTATCAGGAACACCAGGAACGCTGCAACGAACAACAATCACATAATTATTATAATAAACTAGATTTTGAGTTGTGTGCTGTGATCTTCGATAAGTCTGTTCTGGGTCTCAATACTGGTCAGGATGAAGTCAATCTAAATGTCACAATTAAAATTGATTTCTCTTTCACCTTCTGTAATAGAGCATGATGTCAAGATATATAACAAAGTCAAAATCGTTTAAAATAAGTCTGAGGCAATTGTTGCAGACTTTCACTTTAGTTTGTATCTTCGGATGAGAGTATAAACTGAGGTCTATAGTCTGTACATGCACTCATTCCATCGCAGGGACTGTAAAGATCCTGAAGCTCATGTGCTAGACAGGTGAGTATCAGCTACATAAATACACCCAGCTTGCAATACAGACCTAAATCAAAACTGAACCACCAAAGCAATCATACTAATCAATAAAATATAAAAGTTATCCTGACCTGAGATCAAGAGAAGAACAGAGATGATGAGGAACATCTTGCCAGTTTTGGCACCTGTTTCTTTGTAAACTTTTTTCTTGACATCGGGAATGAGGTACAGCAGAATCAGTATCATAGAAATCAGGTCCAGCAGCGTGGTTATCACACAGAACAGCTGCATGAACCGGAACCATACTGCAACAGTCATCATTTGCTTTCATAAATTAATGCCCATACTACAATATAAAAAATTTGCTTTGTCAATTTGTGTGCGTTTCCATGAAAATAACAAATATCAAATATAATATATACAATTGCAGTTATGCTAAAGCTAAACTGATATATTTTTTTATAACACACAAACTTTCAATGATGGTACATTATGAAAAATATACTTAAGGCACCTCTTAACCCAAAGCCAAACATTGCATATAATATATATATATATATATATTATATATGAAGTTATGAACATTGGTATGTTGATCCAATTACAATATTGCCAGAAAAAAATGCACTTCACAATAAAATAAGAATTTTTGTACTTAACAAGTTGAAGAATAAATTAGAAGTGAACGTGTATAGAAAAGAAGTCATAAAATAAACTTAACATAACACTATTATGCGGGCGACCAAAACAAACGGGTACAAAATACCGGAAGTGAAAGCAGAAATTAGCTCTGTTCTCTGCAGGTAAAAACAACAGGTAAAAAAAATGTATTCTTAACGTTACCAGCTTTACTCGATCGCAACAGATAAAGTTCGGTTCATGAACAGAATGATTGACAGTGTGATTTACCTGGCATGATGTCGTTGGCGACCAGCCTGAACTCATTGGAGTGGATCCACCAGCATCCGACGTAAGACTTCATGACGGGGTCGGTGGGAATGATCCAGCCCATCAGACAGACGTGCCAGAGCCCGATGCTAGCGAAGGGGCTGTGTACGCGTGTCCATGATTTGTACCAGAATGGAGAAGCAAAAGCAATGAACATGAAGACGAAGGCTGCCACTGAACATACCACCGCTATTCGGTAAAACGTCTGCGTCGCCATTTTGAAATTGTCCCTGTCCTACTTCGCTTCCGCAGGTGAGTGTGTCCCCCTTCCTTGCCGTCAGGTGACAAGCAACTTCAGCCCGAAAACCTACAATGAAGCCTATCCCGCCGCGCTGAAATGAAGTTTATCTTTACGTGCGCGTAATGGATTCTGCGTGAAAAGCGGGTAATGTTACTATATTATGCGTATCTTGCGCTGTAGTTATTTGAATTGTCGGAATGTCGCCCTCGGCAAAGTTCGGTTGACCTCGGAAAAAGGTTGGTTGAGTCTATGTTAGAGCTGCAGGTAGATTTCAACACAACAAACTATACATATTAAATTCAGAAAACGGTTTTTAAAAAAGTAGTCTGTTCTGAAGGGAAAAAAGATATCGTTTGATTCAACCCTTGGCTGACTTGTTTTGATTGTACATGTTTAACAAAATAAACAAACTAAACTGTGAAGCTTGTAAACACAAGAAAAAGGTCATAATGGATTTTCCCATTTCAGGTGTAAAGGTCTCACAGACGACAAAGCGTGTGCTATACCAACAGTTATTTTGTATTCTAAATTTTAAATTATATATCGATCAGCTTTTTAAACCTGCAAGTGATACAATGTTACTTTCGTTAGGAAAAATAATTTCACTTTGAACAGTACGAAACAAGAAATCGCAGCCTGACACCCCTGTCACACCTGAGCCAGTTAGACTTGTCCACATTTTGTGTCGCCCGCTTCGGCCTCACTTTGATCAATTTCCGTCAACGAGCAAAATGGCGTTGACGAGGGCAAAACGATTGGTGACGGTTTTTGGGCTGATTTTCACATGCCTGGCCTTTGCATGCATGGTGGTGGCCTTCTCTACGCCACATTGGCTTGAAAGATTTCCAAACAAACGCAACACTCGGATTTTCGTCCGAATGGGGCTGTGGGAGGCCTGCTTCAACGAGTGGACTTTCTACAAGGACTACCTGAGCAAGAGATATAACGGCTGCTGGTGGATCTTCCATTACGAATACCGCCCTGTTTGGTTCTGGCTCAATCCTCGTAAGTCAGTTGTTTTTTTTTTAAAAATGTCTTCGGTTTGACATAGACTTTGTTCTGGCCGAGGTCTCCACTTGTAGTGATCAATCACGGAAACTTTGTGTACAAAGTTGGGAGTGTTACCTGTAGCATGTATTAAGAGATCTATACCGGAAGTAGGAAGTAAACTGCAGAAACATTGCAGTGAAGCGTAGTTGGAAATGAAAGCACAGATCATGAAAAAAAAAAACAAAAAAACACGTCAAGATCTTCCGACTTCGGTATTAGTATTACGCTCATGTGGCCATGAATGTCAGTGATGTTAGTACTGGTAGGAACTAGGAATGGATTCATGATTATAATTAAATAATGGGTATGACCTAGTTCACTAATTGAATTTAATTTCTTATTAAGGTTATTTCTAAAATAGTAAAAATATAAGTTTCTAATCTATTGTGCTAGTCTCCCTCTGTGTCTCGATGTGTGTGTCTCTCTGTCTCTGCGTCTCTCTCACCTCCCTCCCTGACCCCGCCTCACTCCCTTGCTTTTTCTGTGCACACTCGTTTATAGTAACACTAACTACTATACACTAATAATTAATACTATACTACGCCATTACAAGATTATGTTACCTTGAGATACCGTTTTAATTTGTCAATATAACGTGGGTTTTGGTTTTGATTGGTCCACAGGCCTCAATTGTTAGTAACACTAGCAATGGTTTTTATTGGTCCACAGCTTGGTTCCTGGCAATTCAGGTCATGGTGACGTTGGCGATGATGCTGCAGATGATCACCATTGTGTTCAACATTTGTACCTTCGTCGGCAGTTGTCCCAAACATAAGGAACAGAACTATGTACTGGCATCTTCCGTTCAGAATTGGGTGGCTGGTAAGATTCCTTGGTCACACTTCTTCTTCTTCTTCTTCCTGATAAGTAACCACAATCGTCGTGTCGATCGCTATGTCACTTGACACTGTATTTGCTGTAATGCTAACTTTTGAAACACTTATATTATATAAATCGATATTCGCTTAGGTCCTCCCGGTCCCATCCTCTATTCAAAACTCAGTCGCCGGTAAGTTTGGTGCATTTTCATTACTACACTCACTGTGCTATGTTGCTATACTGTTCTCTGAATCAGTGAATGGAACTAGATTCTCGCCGAAGAAACTCTAGTCTATAAATATAATTGCTTTTTACCTTTAAGGCATATTGCTTTAGACTATAATTGTTTTAATTGGATTGGACTAGCTTTCATACATTTTCGGCTTCACTGATTCTTTTCAGACTCACAGTGAGTGTTGCCCAGCTAATAAAAAAATGAAATTATACCTTAAACCCAAAAATAAAATACTATTAAAAAAATATAAATTGATACATATTCCAGGGATGGGAATTAGTGCGCCCCAGTCGTATTTACGCCCCATCGAGTCCTTCAAAGCGCCCCAGCAATTGTTGTGTACGCCCCATTTTTTTATTTTTTTTATATTTTTTTTAGGTGATTTGTGTGTTTAGTCAGCGGACATTTAAAAAAAAAAAGGGAAGTAACTAGATGAACTTCCTAAGCGTGTTGTGTGTGACCTAGCAAGATTATGATTCGCATTTAGAATGCTTTCGTAGCCATAGGGACTGTTTTGACAAGACTGTATGCGAAATACACGCAAAGGAAAACCTTTGCCATTGCTAACTTGGGTTTATGCAACTCGGTCTCTTGTTTGTAAGATCCATGCGCTTTGCCGCAGTTTATGAGTTTGTGTTTCACTCACTGTGACTGTTTGTGTTCGATCGAGAAAAGGCTCGAGTATTATCGGTATTGTAAGTTTTTTTTTAAAATTGTTGTTGTTATTACTATTTTTTGCTTGTTATGGCGCGAAGAGTCGATGTTGTCGAAAGACATCAACAGTTTTCTGATGCCAACTGTCGATATTCCTGGAACTGGAGTTGACCAGTGGTTGGCCAGCATCAGCACAGAAAAATACCCAACCCTTTGTGCTGCAGCAAAGGCACTTTTGAGCTGCTTTCATGGCCCCATAGTGGAGAGTTCATTCAGCATCATGGCCAATGTTTTGGATGAAGGAAAGGCACAGATGGATCTTGCCACGTATGAAGCAATGCAGACTGTAAAATGTGCACTTTCTACCAGACAGAAGTCAGCCGTACAATATTTCGCTAAGAAAGACCCAATCAAAGATCCGGTTGACAAAAAACTTGTTGTTTCCATGAATTCAGCTTGGAAAAAAGAATGAAGCAAGAAAGTCTTCTTTAAAGGCAACAAGAGAAGAAGTCAATCTTGCACTAGGAGTGCAGTCGTCTCTCCCTAAAGCCACAGAAAACCAACAGCTGTTAAGCAGCAAAAAAAGAAGCAGAGAAGATGTGACAGAAAAACATCCAGTGTCAGAAAAACATCCAGTCACAAGAAGCAGAGAAGATGCGACAAGAAGCACAGAAGATGTGACAGAAAAACATCCAGTCACAACACAAGAAACAGCGGTAGAGGGGGGGAATGAGATAGTAACAGTCAGTGAGAAAAGAATTGAGTCTGACACCAGAAAAGAAGATGAAGGAAATGAGGTGTTATTAGTAAAAAAGATAAAGAAGCAATCAAATATTAGTTCTTTCTTTTCAAAGTTATAATTTTTTTTTCATTTCAACATCTAAAATTAAAAAATTCCAAAAGAAGATAAACTGGTTTATAAACTGTTAAAGAACTTGACTATTTGTATTTTATATTATAATATTAATAGTAAGAAAACTATACAGTGAAATATTTGGTTACAACTATGTAATGCTTCAGCTGTAAATGTCTTTGTGAAATAGTACGTTTAAAGCAATGCTAATACAAGACTCGTCCATATATTATGTCTGTATCTCCATGTGGTATGTCTTTACAGTAAAATCAAATTAGAGTAAAAATACATTTAATCACATTGTTTGAACAATTGGAACGGTGTGCATAATGTGACAAAGTACCAATCAAAAAGAAATGGTGGGAGATAAGTAGGACTTACAGAGAAAAGCTTTAAAGAGGTAAGAAGGAACAAGAAACTGATTAAATAATTAAACACCTTGCATCATCTTTTTCTTTTCTAGCTCTTAAAAGAGGCTACAAAATTGAGTTAATTTTGATAAAATGAATTTTCTTCAAGGGGGCTTCACCCCCCTGGGCCCCCTACAAGGGCTTTGCCCCTTGACCCCACCGGGGCCTAAGCGGCCCCTGGACCCCGGCTTGCAGTTGCAGTAAGCCCCATCAACTTTTGGCAATTCCCATCCCTGATATTCATTAGTTTATGTGCCTGTTGATAGCATTAAGGTCGATTCAGAAAACACCACAGCTGCGAATTGTTTACAGTACTAGCAGGCACAGTTGCTTATTTTCATAACAAGGAAGAGACGCTGAAAACTCAAAGCCTTGCGGTTTGAGCAATGAGTACTCACTGTATCATCTTTTAATGTGACAACAACTGATTTCGTTTGGATGCATACACATCCTTGAGATCCAACCCCTTAACATTATTGTTGTTTATTATTGTTCATAATGGTAATAAAGGTGATGATGATGAGTACAATATTTGTATCTATAGCAAATCTGAATGCACGCTGCATCTCATGTTGCCTGGCTAATGCACAAACTGTCAAAAACATTTTTATTTTTGATCTTGTTTGCTTAAACGTTTTGAACATTAATTTTAAGTTCATAGTGTATTTATTTATTTCATTTTTTGATGTATTGCTTAATAATTGTGTAACCCCCTCAGCCCCACCCCTACTTCTCCCCCTCCCACTCCTCCCCCCTCCGCAAATAAAAAATAAAATATAACGATGGAGTGATTTGATTTAGTAGTTCCATGTTCTCCCTTAAAATGTTTTGAGTGCATGCGGAACAGCCTACACGGTCTCATGTTATTTTTGTTGTTTCTGGGTTTTTTTACCTACTAATGAGAAATGCTGTAGGAGAGTAATAACTTTTCTGGACAAGCACAGGGGTGAGATTTAACCCAGTAGACTAACTAGCCCGCTGGGCTAGTTAGTAAGTAAAGTGAGGTAGCCCGCGTGGTTTTTAGGCAGCCCGACAATCGCGTATTTACGGCAATGTGTACAGTGCATTAGACCAACTTCTTTATCGAAAATGAACCAAGATCGATCTTCGCCATCTGAACGTTTCAGCCATGCAGTCTGAAAATTTCTTTTTCTCTTCGATTCATACTCTTAGTTACGCTCTTCCTTCTCAGATTTCGCCTTCTTTGGTGGGGGTTCGTTGACCCCAGAAATAAACTTCCACATTTTCGGATCAACCACCATCACCTTGACAATACACGTAATTTGTAGCGAGTGTCTTTTTCACAAACAAAGCTTGGCGCGAAAGGGAAGTAGGCAAAGGGAAATAACGCTCGCGTATGCTTCATACTTGTAGCAGACGAACAGTGACCTAAAAACGCTCTCGCTTTGGATCGAGCTTCTAAAAGTCTGCAAGTAGCATCATTTTGTTAGGTCGCCAGGCGGGCTGGCTCAATTATAAAGTGAGGTCGCCCGAGCCGGTTTTAAGTCGCCTCGGGCGACCGCTAAATCTCACTCCTGAAGCAGTGGGCGAGTTGAAATTTCTTGTTTTCAGCACCCCTTTGACTGGGTCTTGCAATCTAAGGACAATTGAGTCTTGACATTCAAAGTTTACACTGCATCTCATCATGTTTTATATATATTTTATGAAGATCTATGTAAACTTTCTTACTTAAATTTCCTTTCCTTTGTCATCACATGGCAGAGCTATTTTCCACAACCTTTGTGTTTTTGGGAAAAGAGGGAGGATGAAAGAGGGTTGGGGGACAGAGGAAAGAGTTGGGATAGGGATGGGAGAGTATATGTGTATGAATATGCCAGACCTCTGTGATTACATCTAAATTACACCACAGTCAGATGTTCACATTGCTTAGTTAAATGTAGTTAACTGTCACGTCTGCCATTTCCGTTGGGCAGTTTTCCGAAGCTTGCTAATGCAGAATTTTGTGCTGGCATCTGCTGTATTAAACTGGGTGGCTGGTGAGAGTTTTCCTACAAGCGCTTCACTCTACGCTGCTCACTCACGCCTTCCACACTTACCCCTAGCATTTACAATATAATTATAAGTTTGTATACTTATAACACTTACAGCTCGATCTTTGCATGCTTTCAAATACACAATTTACACAGTACACAGTTTATCCTGTTGTTGTTTTGGTCCATGATTTTGCTTGTGGAACAGGGGCATGGAATAATTTCCATATATATTGTTTTAGTGTATTTGATGACAGAGGCATGGGGACTCAAATCTGTCATAATTCTTGAACTTGTGATGTGCCTTTTGACTTTTCATTCTGTTATTGAATTAGTGGATGTGATATTGGAGGTATGAGGGCATGGGGATGCTTTAAAAATTTACATAGTTCAAAGTGGAATGTGGAGAATTTGTTTTTCGTTGATATACTTTAGAGAGTCAGTTGAGGCTTGCTATATGTACTAGCTCTGTTAGGTCACATCCCAAATAAATATAGAAATAACAGCATCTGATGTCAGATTTGGGAATGGGATTGTTTTGCATAGGTTTATATTTTATTATGTGACAGCCGTGGGTGATTCCGTGTTTTGTCCATTTACAGAGTGCAGATGCTTAGGAAAAAATGAACGTACATTCCCGATAGAAAGGGATAATTAACTGTAGCATATATGTCTGTCTGTAATCTATGTGCACATCATTATTTGTAGAATACAGCATCTGGTGTCTGAATCACGATGGACATTATAAAGCATAATTTATGTTACTTATTCATCATTAATATTTATATAGTTCTTTGCATGTTTAAAAAAAACAACTTATTCTTATAGTTCATATTTGTAACCAAATCTAAATGTTTTATCGTTACAATTATAATGGTTTTAACTGTTTTTGCTATTTGTTTTACCCCAGATTGTGTTTGGTGAGCCATAAAATTGATCCTTGCTCCAAATTCCCATTCTTAAAGTTTGTTTAGCTAACATGTCATAAGACATAAGAATATTTATTGACCAATTGAAATGCTTACCACTATTTGATGTGGAACATTATTCCAGGGCAAAATATATACTCTGAAAAAAAAGTTTACAGTTTGTTTCCCTCTTGTTGGCATCTTGTAGGATTCATTGTAGTTTATTCATTGTGTACATCTTAAGTATGGAAGGATGTGTGACACACACGGTGCATAAATCTAGTTTTATTTGTGTGTGAGCTTATTGTCTTTTTAAAAAAAGAGATGAAAAGACAACATTCCAGAATGGACTGGCTTAACACTGAGTGAAGCCATGAGGACTGCTGAGGACAGAGAAAGATGGGGCACTCTGGTTAAATGATAATCTGTGGTGCCCTAAAGACTTTGGAGCTTAGGATAGGAGCTTGTTGTTGTTGTTATTAGTATTTATTTATTTATTATTATTTGGTTTTCATTCACAATGATACTAAACTTGTTTGATGTACAAATCTAATCCACGCTTTTTAGAAATACAGAATTAGGTGTGTATGTGGTTTTTGTTGTTGTTTTTTTAAAAATGGTTATTCATATATATCTATTATTCTATATGATTGTTTAGACTTTTCTGCACTTGGCGTTGGTGGTTTTTGATAAACATTTCTTACATTAGCACCTTGAGCTCAAGTAGGAGATAAGTTCATTAGTAGTAGTTGTGCATGCATGTTACTTTACCTCATCCTCCATCATAGATGACTGTCACTGTATAATATTTTCATTCTGTTACACTCAAGTTCGATGTTGGTGTTTTCTATCAGTATCTGATTCAGCCCCGATGCTTGAATTCCTGATAGTTGTGTAACTCAGATTCGTTTATTCACACAGCCCGTCCAAACAGCATACAAGTCACAAAGTCGACGTATGAAGTTTTCCACTTTTATTCAGCACACATCAACAACTGCATACAATTCTCAATTCAACTCAACAACTTTCACAGCAACTTTCCAAATCACTATCAACAACTTTACTATCTCACAACAGCAACTCTGCACACGATTAAATAACCTCTCTCTTTTCCGGAAAGATTTCGTACATGGTAGAAAATGACGTACTGCCACCAATCGAATAAAAGATCGTCATCACTGACTTACGTCAATACATATTTTTATATCTTCCAGAACGACCTCTTGCTTCTACATGTATCAGGAAATTTCTATCAAGAGTAAACACGCATATCCAGAAGATTCTCAAATAATATCGACTAACGCAAATTATCAACGTTATACAAAGCCTCTCCTAACAACAATGCAAACTCAAATCAAAGGTAAATAAACTCCATTATTGAATACTTTGCAAATCGAAACGATTAGATCTATCGTGCGCGCTTTAGACACACTTTCGTTCGTTTCAACGTAACATAACCCCCCACTCAAGAAGAAATTTACTTAATTTCTTTCAACAACGTTGAAACGTAATGCACAAACAAAGTACAGAATTAAGACTTATTTCAGTCTGCCTGAGTACTGTCAGTGTTCACAGTTCATTCACACAGAGTCAAAGTTTCTCATCTGCAAGTCTTTCTGGATTCTGTCAATGTTCACAATTCATTCACACAGAGTCAATGTTTCTCATCTGCAAATCTTTCTGGATACTGTCAATGTTCACATATCATTTACCCAGTCAACGTTTTTCATTTTCAAGTCTGTCATTACCAATATTTTTAGTTCATCCACACAGTCAATGTTCTTTCATTCGCAAGGAAACGACGCCCTCGTCAGTTGCAGTCGTCATCGGCCCAGGGTCAAAGACGATGATCACGTGGGCTTCCCTGGAATCAGTGCGTCCTCTGTTGTGTCCTTCTTCCATCGGATGTCCGACGCAGTCGACGTTGTCAGCTCCCAGGATGCATTCGCTGGGTCTTACGGTCAGGTTGGCTTCTGCGGGACGGTGGAACAGCTCCCTCAAGGTCTGCAGATGCTCCTTCCAGGTCTGGGTGTGGACTTCATGTTCGACCAAAGTCGTAGAGCCTGGGACATCATTGAAGTTATGGGGAAACTCGCCCATAAGGTCCTTGAGCTCCATCTTTTGACCTTCCGTCAAGCTTGGTCCTAGCTTAATATCATCAATGCCTTCTTTGCTGTGGAAGTCTCCCAGTTCCAACAGTTCTTCGCTGTCAAAGCTGTCGTCGGTCACAGCTGCTGTGGCTGCGTGCACAGTCTCTGATGGCCTTTCTACGTACAGCTTAAGGAGGTTGGCGTGGTATATCTTGGAATGCTGGCCGACCTTCACCTTGTAGTCGTTGATTCCCACCACGGTCTCCACTTCGTACGGGCCTTTCCACTGCATCAGCAACTTATTGTGATCGGTAGGTAGCAGCACCAGCACTTTGTTGCCAGGTTTGAACTTCCTGTTCACAGCCCTACGGTCATAGTAGTGCTTTCCACAGTCCTGGGACTTCTTCAGGTTTTCTCTGGCTATCTCGAGAGTCTGCTCCAGCTTCTCTCGTAGCTCAAACACGTACTGGTAGCTGTTCTTCACCTCTGGGGTGTCTACTTCTTTCGTCCACAGTTCTTTTAGGATGTGCATCGGCCCTCGGATGGTTCTTCCGTACAGCAGCTCGAACGGAGAAAAGCCGGTGGACTCCTGCGGTACTTCTCTGTAGGCGAAAAGTAAGGCGTTGATGTAGCGATGCCATTGTCTGGGCTGCTCGCTGCACAGTTTCTTCAAGGTGGACTTCAACGTAGCATTGAACTTTTCGACAAGCCCGTTGCACATTGGATGGTAGGGTGTCGTAGTTAAATGCCGGATGCTCAGCAGTCTGTTGACCTCCTTCATACAGTCAGAGACGAACTGCGTCCCGAGGTCTGTCAGAATTTCTTCAGGCACTCCAAGTCTACTGAACATGTCCACCAGTGCCTCTGCTACAGTTTCAGTGTCAATCTTCTTCAGTGGCACTGCTTCTGGGTACCGAGTCGCATAGTCCACTAAAGTCAGTACCCACCGATGACCTTCTTCACTCGGAGGTCTTATTTCGCCGATTAAGTCTAAGGCCACCCTCTTGAAAGGTCGGTCGATCAAAGGCATTCTCTGCATTGGCACTTTAGGGACCCTTCCTCGAGGTATGGTCTTCTGGCAAATGTCACATGATCGACAGAAACGGCTGACGTCCGCATGAAGTCCTGGCCAGTAGAACACCGCCTGGATTCTGTCTGACGTCTTCTTGATGCCTAGGTGACCTCCCATGATTGAGTCATGCGCTACTTCCATCACCTGGCGCCTTAGGGGTAATGGTACCAGTACTTGACGTAGTGGTTTACCTCCGTTGACCCTCGGGTGCTGGAAGATTCTGTACAGGATCTTGGCCTTCACCTCAAAATAGACCGTGCCACTGCCCTTGGTCACGTGGTCTTGGCGGTTCCTGTACTTGTTTAAAGTACTATCATCTTCCTGGAGCTGGATCAGCTTATCTTTGTCCACGATGGCAGCTTTGGAGTTGTCGGCGACCTTCAGTGGCGTAGACATCTTGTCTCTCTTGGCCTGGGCCCTGGTAGTAACAGCACCGACGATCTCTGGTCGGCAGGGCTGAGCCGGAGTAACCACATTGTCCCGTAGCAGCTCTGTAATGTCTCCATCGGGAAATGGCAATGGATCCTCCTCTGCAACTTCGACACGTTGGGTTGAGGCAGGACTCCATTCCGAATCGGGGTCGTCGGGTCGTCTCGCGCCGTCGATATTCCCGATCATCAAATCATACAGCGGCTTCTTCAGGCAAACCGCTTCGACTTCGCCTATGTAGAAAGGGGTGTTGACATGAATTTTCGCAACTGGCGCTCTCACACATTTGCTGTCGGCCATGAGTGTCCATTTAGAATCGCCAGTGAATTGTTCTTTAGCGATTAGGTCTTCTCTGACGATGACCCCACTACAGCCAGAGTCTCTTAAGACAGTCACTTCATGATTTCCGACGCGTCCCTTGGAAACAGGCATGTTCTGTACGGTCACAGCTGCGCTAGCGACGACGGGGATGGATTTCCCTTTGGCAAGGAGAAGTTGGCCATCAGTCATGCACTCTTGCACGTCCGCAGGAGTAGCTGTGCGCTCGGTCTCACTCGGAAGAATGACGCTCCCGCCGCACACTTGATGGTCAGATCTACTGGTTTGCCGTTGATTGGAGAAACGTCTCTGCCGGTTGCCCGCCGCTGCGTTGTCCGTACTGCTCCGCTGTCCGCTACTTTTGTTTTGAGGACAGTTAGCCGCTCTGTGGTCTGTAGCGTTGCAAGTGAAACAGCCTCTTGAATGCCCTTCTCTGGGAGGAGGCGTGGAGTCTGTCTGTCTCTGGCTCGTCTGGCTTCCCTGGATCTGGTTCACATGGTTTCCAGTCTTCTGAAAATGTTTCGTCGCGCTGGGTGGCCCCAGGGTTTTCCCATGAGCGATAAGATATCTTTCAGCAGCCTCAGTCACATCTTTAAGCGTCTGCAGCTTTTGTTCTTCTAAGTGGGTCGCTAGGTCCTTGTGACAGGCATTGAGAAATTGTTCCTTCACGATCAGGTCATGGAGACTGTCGTAAGACTTCATTTCGCCTGATAACTCCACCCACTTGTGTAGATATGACGACAGGCGCTCCACAAACTGCTTTGGCGTCTCGTCTGACTTAGGCCGGCATTCACGGAAGCGTTTACGGTAGCCCTTCTCTGTAAAGTTGTAGCACTGCAACAGGGCCTCTTTCAAGACGTCGTAGTTTTTGGCGTCATCGTTCGACAGTCTGGTGTAAACTTCGAGAGCTTGCCCCGTCAGAAGTGCACTCAGTCGAATTGCCCAGTCTTGAGGTTGCCAGTTAGAGCTTTCAGCGAACCTTTCGAATCTCGCCAGATAACTGTCAATCTGGTCCTTCCCGTCGACGAAAGCTGGCAATTTTGGAGCCGTGTTGTCACTGATAACTTGTGGCGCGTGCTGTTGTTGCTGGATGCGCGCCAACTCTAGTTGGAACTGCCGATCAGCTTCTCTTTCCTCACGCCTGCGCTCATCTTCTCTTTCTTGCCGCTGCTGTTCAATTTCCAGACGCTTCAGTTCAAATTCTCTTTCTTCACGGCGACGCTGCTCTTCTACTTCTAGACGCTTCTGTTCTAGTTCTATTTCTTTTTCTAGACGCTTCTCTTCCAATTCTCTTTCTTCGCGGCGACGCTGCTCTTCTAATTCTCGTTCTTGTATTCTCTCCTGGGATTTTACGTACTCCGTCAGCTGCTTGCCTTTTAGATTCAGTTCAACCCCTTTCTGCCAGAAGTCAGCCATCTTGATGCTTCTGGAAAGTTCTTTTCAAGAAAGTTCTTTTTCTAGAAAGTTCTTGACTGTAGAGTTCTTTTTTTCTGGAAAGTTCTTGACTGTGCTGTACCTTTCTAGACTGTTCTAGAACAGCACGCTTTCTGCAGTAGCGCTGATGCTTGTCACTAGTCGCCTTCGCTGACGCAGGCCCCGCTGTCCTCGTCGTATGCGACGCTGCACCACGCTGGTGTTGATGTATACGCTCCTGTGCTGAAGTAGACGCGACGTCCGCTCGCCGCTCTCTGTAACACTGGCGATGTAGCTCCGAGACTGTCCCTCGACGTAGTCCTGCGGCAGCCACGTAGTCCTGATCTGTTGTTCGCTCACGAAGCAACTCTTCAGCGACCACACGCCCTTGCAGTCAACCCGAACCTGTCGGTGATGTAGTCCCAGTATGTTGGCCCCTCTCGACGCAACTCGTTGGCGGCTACCCTCGATGACTGCCTCTCGTAACGTTGACTCGCTTGTAGCAGTTGAACCCTTGGCTATGGCGTGAATCGCGGCTTGACCCCCAAAATGTTACACTCAAGTTCGATGTTGGTGTTTTCTATCAGTATCTGATTCAGCCCCGATGCTTGAATTCCTGATAGTTGTGTAACTCAGATTCGTTTATTCACACAGCCCGTCCAAACAGCATACAAGTCACAAAGTCGACGTATGAAGTTTTCCACTTTTATTCAGCACACATCAACAACTGCATACAATTCTCAATTCAACTCAACAACTTTCACAGCAACTTTCCAAATCACTATCAACAACTTTACTATCTCACAACAGCAACTCTGCACACGATTAAATAACCTCTCTCTTTTCCGGAAAGATTTCGTACATGGTAGAAAATGACGTACTGCCACCAATCGAATAAAAGATCGTCATCACTGACTTACGTCAATACATATTTTTATATCTTCCAGAACGACCTCTTGCTTCTACATGTATCAGGAAATTTCTATCAAGAGTAAACACGCATATCCAGAAGATTCTCAAATAATATCGACTAACGCAAATTATCAACGTTATACAAAGCCTCTCCTAACAACAATGCAAACTCAAATCAAAGGTAAATAAACTCCATTATTGAATACTTTGCAAATCGAAACGATTAGATCTATCGTGCGCGCTTTAGACACACTTTCGTTCGTTTCAACGTAACACATTCACTGATTGTCTTAATATTTATTTTATTTATATATTGAATAATTCATACATAGCGCTTTTCCAGATCAAAAGCTGCTCAAGGGACTGACTGATGAATAGCTCTAAAGTTGTCAAGGGAAAAAGAGATCCATGAGCCATTTGTTGATGTATAGATTTTGCAATTCGCTGATCAATACAAATCTGAATATGTTCTAGTTTTTAAAAAAATCTTTTCTTTGTTATATGGTGACAGGATTAGTAAAAAGCGAACTAGAATAGTGCTAATAATTGTATAGATTGTGATAAGGTGTTGCCTGTTGGTGTACCATTGTTTTTCCTGTAATAATGTAAAATACTGTTCAAATTCGTGTGCGATTTTGACATCATAATATGATTTCTTT
Source organism: Oncomelania hupensis (assembly GCA_036898135.1). NCBI lineage: Eukaryota > Metazoa > Mollusca > Gastropoda > Littorinimorpha > Pomatiopsidae > Oncomelania > Oncomelania hupensis. The sequence continues at coordinate 22,867,461 of CM072526.1, forward strand.
TCATAATCAAGACACAACCATAATCAAGATCATCTGTTGATTATTTACCCATCCTACCGTCGTCATGATTGATTTAGTAGCCAGCTTTTATCATTTACGACACATAACAAGCCATTTTAATAAAACGGTTTTTATGATAATTTTGTATGTGGATACTGTTTGCCATGTCTCACCTGAAGTTACAGCATATATAAATGCTAATCCTCTAGTATAGTCTTGTTATGCATCCATGATGATGATCACACGCAAAAGGGAAAATTGGAACCACGTGCTATCCCATGATAAACCTGCACCCATTGTTTAAAGAATGTGCAGATACACAAAATTGAGTGATGCACCTTAGTGATTGATGCAACTTGTTTTTACTTGCATTTTCACCACTCAGTCAGATGATTGGAGGTGGCTTTGCGGCGCAGTGGATTAGTCCAGGTTTCCTATGGTTTAGATTCCTGCAAGGGGCGATCGTATGTGACTTGTACGAGACTAGTGAGGCCACTAAAGGTTTTTCCTCCCGCCCTTCAATAATGGTATTGGATGCAGTCAATCTAAAAATTTCAAACATGAAAATTTGATTTCCTTTCTGTCTTCTAATAGCGATTTCCCTGCCTTTACACCACATGTTTGAGTGATAGATGTGTGTTTCTTGTGTGTGTGAGTGAGCATTTATGTTGGTACAGATCGCCGCACAGTCCGACTGGTGATTTTGGGAAAAGCATGTATTTAGCATGGCCAGTATTATTATTATTATGATAACGGATGCCATACCACATCACTTACCTAGTCCTGTTATTGCTATGTTACAGCGCTACTGATTACCATCTCCGTGTCTATGTTTGGCTACAATGCTGACGTCAACCGTCAGTGGCTCCCCAACCCAGACTCCAACTTCCTATCATGGTCGTTCGGCTTCTGCGTGGTGTCCGGATTTTTCTCCATCTTTGCTGGCATGTGCCTCGCAGCTGATTGGATGGTTTCGAAAGAGGAAGAAGCAAGGCGCAACCGACCAGCAGCCTACCCCCCTAAACCCAATCCCACATATTGATCTTACTTGTAGGAAATTGAAATTCTGGTTGTGAAGAGCGTGAGAGAGTGTTATTTTGTATGTGTATGTATGTACTGAACTAAGGTACCTTGAGAGAGTTGCCATTTTTTCACACCTTTTTAAAATTTTTTATCTCGAGTGCTTGAGAGACATTGGAAGTTTTGTAAACAGTGGGAGGAATTAAGAGAGAAGTCATGTTTGTATGAATGAAATGTAGTGAGAGAGAGGAATGTATTATGGTTGAACTTTTGACTACTGAGGAATCAGCAAAGCCATAGCCTCAAGTACGATCATGGGAGTGCTGATGTATAATCCAGGAAATCTATCTTTGAAAATTATTGTTTGCTTGTTTGAAAGTGTTGTGTGATAGTGATAACAGTGCTTCTCGGCATAAGATTCCAAAATAATGTTGTGGACTACCATCATTGTACATATAGGTTTGCCTTATCTACATGCATTCTGGATCCATCTTTTCATCTCTATACATGTTTTAGTATGTTTCATCAGTTCATTGTCCACCTTTTGGTAAATAAAGATTAAAGCTAAAATCTTCTTTTCATCTACATTCCAATATATGTATATAGTTTTCAACAATTTATTGTGCTAGTTTGTTTAAAAAAGACCATATCACATAGCTAACTAGAATATTACAAACCTATTTTTGTCCATTTTTCCACTCAGGGTCTGTCCTGTCCATCTGAAACGGGATCTAATCATTGACAATTTGTTGTAGTCTATCCAATAAATATCAGATGGGCCCTTCTCCATCTGGAAAATTTCTCATGTTAGCACAGTTTATTTATGATATTTTTATAATATAATATTGGTAATGGTGAAAATAACGTGTTTTTGGTGGTAAGACTATACATAAAATAATCAGTTTGAAGTTTAATCCCCGGCTAAAATCACTTAGTTTTTGTGAACAAATGTTAAACATAGATTTTCAGTAGGAAGTATTAGTGTACAAGTCTTGCTAAAGTGTACAAAATGTCACTTTAGTGAGAAAAATGTATCCAAATATTACAGGATGAATTTATACATATCAATCATGCAACTTACTGTTACATAATGAATATTCATATCACTCATGTTATTTTAAGATACGTATATATTTTGTTAGTATTTTGCTATTCTTACATTTATTTTTATGTAAGGCTCCAATAACAGTTTGAATGATTGAAATTTTTGGGTTCACATATCCTAAAGAATTTATGTAACGAAAACATTTTGGTTCAGAAAATGAGTTTTACTCACGTTTTGCGATTTTTATATAAAAAATTTAGTAAATTCTAACATCAAAGGGAATTTTGTATTTTTGTATATATTTGTAGAAATATGCTTTAAAATAAACTTACACATAAAATTTCTTTGGCATCATTTCTTTGTCAGTGATAAAAAAAATTATTGCTAGAATGTTTGTCCCATGCTCAGTTGGAAAAAAAAAAGAGATAAATAAAAAGCATGCATGTACACGACCACAAAGTACAAAAACAAAAAGCTACAGACAGAACTGAAACACTGTATGCACACTCACATATTAACAACACATGCACATTTAAGAATTAATAAGTGAATCAACTCTTTGATTGGTTGTGATGTCGATTTTTATGTACAAAATTGACAAATTACAATGTTTTCTAACGAACAATTAACCCCTTGGGGTCATGAGCAATCTTGCCACTGTAGATTGTTCAAACCTATAAAGGGAACAGTGAAAGCCACAGTTGAAAACCTGTCTTTCCTTTATAGGCAAGACGCTTCACTGCGGCAACAGTACCCCCGTTGGAGTGCCGGGGGTTTTCAGTATAAATGGTGTCCCCACTTTGTGGAAATTTGGTGCTTTGAATTCCCACTGTCGCTGTCTTCCTCATTTACTCTTTCCTATTCTTGCTCTGTCCTTCACTCTGCTATACTATCTTCTTCTTCGCTAGATCAATGACCTGCCTTTTTTCTTGAAGGCTCTTCCTGGACAGGACTCCTTGTTTGTGTGTGAGGTCTGTTGGATCGGCTTGGGAGTGTTGGACGCTTTCTGCCGGGTGGTCACTGGGGCTTCCTATGAATGTACTATTTGGCACTGTAGGCATTTTATATGTGTGTGTTTGGTTGATGATTTATAATGATGTTTGTATTCTATTTTGTTTTTGTAACCGGGGTGTTCGCGTAGTTGAGGTCAACCCTCAGCCGTCCCCCGCGTGGGATGTCTTTATTGTAAAGTGACTGGCCGGTGGAGGGCATTCAATTTTCCCACTGGGGTTGTTTCAGCAGATCTTTTATGCGGATCGGGGGTTGTCCGGTCCTGATTTGGCTCGGAAGAGTCCGCTGGACCTAAAGCAACAATAAATCAAAAACGAACAATTAGAACTTAATTATGTACACTTCAAGTTAAAATTTAGCATGAAAAGATGGAGAACTCGGTTCTCCTGAGAAATCAACGATATTAAAATTCACTTAACCTTTGCTACATGCAGTAAAACTCCAATTTTAAGAAACAATCGTAATGTTTACAATAATTTTGATCAACACTATTTTATGAACACTTTCCTTATAAACAAGAAAAGCTGTTTAAATGTATTTCCAGACAACCATACATTTACAAAATAAGACAACGGCGCACTCCCCTTGCCAAAGAAAATAAACATTCTAAATCAATAAATGTAACAAATCACACACTCACACACACACATATATATATATATATATATATATATATATATATATATATATATAAATAACTATATATATATATATATATATATATATATATATATATATATATATATATATATATACATGACCTTGTGGATGGGAGTCTGAAGACTTCACCACTAAGCCACCAAACCCCTTATTAAGTTCAATGGCAAAAGAAACTTAACTATCTGAGAGGTGTCAGAACTGTTGTTGGAGTTTCGCCACACATTAGCAAAGAGTGTACAGCGGCGGCCTTGCTTTATGAGGTAGAGCAAATACACAGGAAGTTCATGGCCATTGAATTTGGTATTGTTCCTTCGAAGTTTGGTCAAAATATGTTCAGTGGTTCTTGAGATGTATCAAGTGACAAACAGACAGCCTGCCCTCCATTTGGCTGGTTCTGATTCTTGACTACTTCAAAGTACGTCCAGATATTAAATGTGTTAGTTACAATATAATACAATACAGTTAGTTATTCATTGCTTACAGGGTCCAGCGGACTGCAAAGATACGAATCACGACCACAAAATCAAGACCACAACTTGGTTGAAAGAGGACTCACTCCTGGTCCGTATAAAAGATCTGCTGAAACAGCCCTAGTGGTAACACTGAAGGCACTCCACCAGCCTGTCACTTTGTAATAAAGGCATCCCACGTAGGGTACACTGGGCGGCGGGGCCTGGTAGCTCAGTTGGTAAGAGCATCTTGCTAGTAACCGAAAGGTCGCTGGTTCGAATCCCGGATTGGTCAACGTGCGATCATATTATTTTCCCCTTTACCAACAACTGGCCCGCTGGTGTCAGTATAAATCGGTCCAGTAGTCACCTATATGCGAAAGTGTCGTGTGACTATAATCTACAAACAACAACAACTACACTGGAGGTATACTCTTTTGAACCGCCATTTACAAAAAACAAAATAGAATATATATATTGATTGATTGATTGATTGTTGCTTTAGGTCCAGCGGACTCTTCCGAGCCAAATCAGGACCGGACAACCCCCAATCCGCATAAAAGATCTGCCGAAACAACCCTAGTGGGAAAATTGAATGCCCTCCACCGGCCAGTCACTTTACAATAAAGACATCCCACGCAGGGGACGGCTGAGGCTTTACCCCAACTACTCGAACCCCCGGTTACAAAAACAAAATAGAATACAAACATCATTATAAATCATCAACAAAACACATACATATAAAATGCCTATAGTGCTAAATACTAACATCATATAGGAAGCCCTAGTGACCACCCGGCAGAAAGCGTCCAACACTCCCAAGCTGATCCAACAGACCTCATACACAAACAAGGAGTCTTGTCCAGGAAGAGTTTTCAAGAAAAAAGGTAGGTCATTGATCTAGCGAAGAAGAAGATAGTATAGCAGAGTGATAGGACAGAGCAGGAATGGGAAAGAGTAAATGAGGAAGACAGCGACAGTGGGAATTTAAAGCACTAAATTTCGAGAAAGTGGGGATACTATTTATACTGAAACCCCCGGCACCGCAACGGGGGAGTCCAGATATTAAATGTGTTGGTTACAATATAATACAATACAGTTAGTTAGTTATTCATTGCTTACAGGGTCCAGCGTACTGCAAAGATCCGAATCGGACCACAAAATCAAGACCACAACTTGGTTGAAAGAGGACTCACTCCTGGTCCGTATAAAAGATCTGCTGAAATAGCCCTAGTGGTAACACTGAAGGCACTCCACCAGCCTGTCACTTTGTAATAAAGGCATCCCACGTAGGGTATACTGGGGCTATTCTCTTTTCAACCGCCGTTTACAAAAACAAAATAGAATATAAGCATCATTATAAAATAACAAAACACATACATATAACATGCCTACATTGCTAAATAATAACTAACATCATAGGAAGCCCTAGTGACCACCAGTTGACCCAACAGACCTCATACACAAATGATGAGTTTTGGAAGTTTTCAAGAAAAAAGGTAGGTGACTGGTCTAGCGAAGAAGAAGATAGTATAGTAGATTGATAGAACAGAGTATGAATGAGAAAGAACAAAGGAGAAAGACATTGACAGTGGGAATTTAAAGCGAATGTTAAGCATAGAAATGTTCATACTAAATTTATGTAATCAGGAACTCAAGAAACTTTAATGCATTACATTACATTATTACTGCTTTAGGTCCAGCGGACTCTTCTGAGCCAAATCAGGACCTTACAACCCCTGATCCGCATAAAAAGATCTGCTGAAACAACCCTAGTGGTAAAACTGAAAGCTCTCCACCAGCCAGTCACTTTACAATAAAGACATCCCACGCAGGCGACACTGAGGCTGTACTCTAATTTATCAAACCCCGGTTTACAAAAACAAAATAGAATACAAACATTATATTTATAAATTAGCAACAAAACACATACATAAAAAGTGCCTACATTGCTAAATAATAACATCATAGGAAGCCCTAGTGACCACCTGGCAGAAAGCGTCCAATATTCCCAAGCTGATCCAACAGACCTCATACACAAATAAGGAGTCTTGTCCCGGAAGGTTTTTCAAGAAAAAAGGTAGATGACTGGTCTAGCGAAGAAGAAGATAGTATAGCAGATTGATAGAACAGAGCAGGAATGAGAAAGACAGCCACAGTGGGAATTTAAAGCACTAAATTTCCAGAAAGTGGGGATACTATTTATACTGAAACCCCTGGCACTCCAACGGGGGTACTGTTGCCGCAGTGAATCAGTCATGCCTACAAAGGCAAGACAGATTTTCAACTGGGGCTTTCACTTTTTCCTTTATAGGTTAGAACAATCTACAGTGGCAAGATTGCTCATGACCCCAAGGGGTGCGAAGAAGAAGATAGTATAGTAGATTGATAGAACAGAGTATGAATGAGAAAGAACAAAGGAGAAAGACGTTGACAGTGGGAATTTAAAGCAAATGCTAAGCATAGAAATGTTCATACTAAATTTATGGTAATCATGAACTCAAGAAACTGTAATGCAGGCCACCAGACTATACACATATATATTATAATATGTACATCAATACAAAGTGATCCACTGTTGGTGCTCCAGTGTCACTACCATAATTACACACCATTACAATAATAACAATACAAAATATATTTTTTGATGTTCAAACAATATTTCTTGATGTTCTTGCTAATTAACAAACTAAATTGTAATAAAATTCAGTTCTGTAGGGAAAATGCATAATCATTTTAATGAGCACAATATTGCACTTGCCCAGGTACTTTCTCCTGTGTCCCAGTTGTCCTTCAGCAAATGTAACCTAGCGCTCGCTGCCTATTAATTTTCCTTGTAAACAACATGGTTCTTGCTGTCTTAGTTTTATATGTGTATAACATAACTCGCTATAGAACAAAATCATCACGTACTGTCCTCACAGTATATACGTACTTTCCATGCAACCATAGATCTTGCTGTGTTAAATTGAGTCTGAGAACACACACATTTTCAAACTTGTTCATTAGATAAGATGATCATAGAAGAGTTTATAAAACCACATCATTGAGGTGGAAGCTCTAATATAAGGGTGTATACAGTTTAAAAAGACCTTTTATCCCTGTTATAACCCCACCTCCCGAGTTCCCTATTATGCAGCAGTAAAACGACAAAACTTGTCAAACGATACAACAGGCCGAGTTCCAAGTCACACAGAAACAGCCACAGGAAGGCTGCTGATATTGTAATAGGTTATAGTCACACACAGGTGCAAATTCCAGGTTTTTCTGTGGCTGGATATATATTCGAAGAGCGGCAAGTCACCCAGTTCTTACAACGTATGTCTTTGTAAAGGTCGGACACAAAGTTTAGATTGAATTTTTGCAAATATTGGGCACACACAAACAAAAAGTATGAATATATACTTATTTTATGAGCACTAAGCAAACAAACATCTCTTTTAAAAAAATTAGACATTTTATAAGGTGTTGCTCAATTCTGATCTCGACCTTGGACACATTGTAAAAAATATTGCAGTTGCCAGTAGCTGTCCATCTGTTATACAGCAAAATCAGCATGCACCGTTTTTACTGCCTCTTCCGTTTCCATACATAGTTTAACTACAGTTCTAGCTGTTACAGCTTTATACATGATATAACTATTGTTCTCACAGTTATTGCCCAATAATTATCAATCTCTCGGGCTTTTACTAAGGATCATATAGGCAGTGGGCCCGAAAGCAATGCTGACCCCAATCTGAATGTCTGAGGCTGTTGTGGTCAAAGGCCTACGCACAGTCTATGCCTGATAGATCTCCGACACTCAGATAGGGGAAACTGGCATGCTGCCATACAACATATAATTCTCACTCACAGTCCATGAGGACAGAAAAAATACTAAACAAAAACAACTAAACAATTTCAGTTACACATCCAAATTAAAAGTACGTTTCAAATTCCAAGCAATATCTAACAAATGTTCTTTTTATTCTCTCCAAAAGGAAATGAAAGAAAGCAAAAATCAGTCCAGTGAGTTCAATTACAAAACCAATTTACAATGTATATATCAAAGCAATAGTGTCAGTGTCTCTACCCACCCGCTTACCCCCCAACCCTCCCCCCCCCCAAAAAAAAAAAATTATTTATTTGATCACATTAAAGCACAGCAGTACATAACATCACACAATTGTAGATATTTGTATCTGCTTAGCACACATAAACATGAAAAAAATTAATTTTTTTTTAAGCAAACAATGCAATAGCTAAGATATGGCAGCTTAATTGTGATATGATAACTGATGACGTATGACAATATGGAATAATTGTATGATATGTATAAAGTCAACTTATAAATACAAAAAATTGTCATGTAAATTTATGTAACTGTAAATGACAGGTCAAGTGATATGTTTTGTTTCTGTTGTAAATGGTAGTAAACCATGCAACACAATAATATATAACCATACAGCAAACAAGCAATATCTACAGGGATTATGCAAATTTAAATTAAATATTGTAAACACTCTTACAAAATTTCCCATCATTCATTCTTTAACCATTCAAAATACATTATTTAAAAATAGCAACAACTAAATAAATAAACAGATAAATAACAAATAATAAATAAATATATAAATAAATGATTAAAAAAAATAAACTAATAAATATTTTTTAAAAATCCAGTGTTAGTATTAATATCCAAACTAAAAAAGCCCAGAAGTCTCATTTATATTGTCAAAGTATTACTAGCCGTATGCAGTTAATTTAGAGCAATTAGTAATACAAACAAAGAAAAACCTCCCAAGTAAATAGATCAGTAGATCAAACTGTGCACTACAACTAAACAGCACTATTTATTTCATCATTTTTAAATAACGCCTTTGCAGCTGAAGGCGCTGGCCGACACAGGACCTATCTCAAGGCTTTGCAGCTGAAGGCGCTGGCTGACACAGGACCTAACTCAAGGCTTTGCAGCTGAAGGCGCTGGCCAACACAGGACCTAACTCAAAGCACCCACCTGCAGCCTTTGGGTGCACTGTCTGATGCCCAGACAGCCGAGTACCATGAACATGAAAAGTAGAAACAAGGGGTGGGTTCAGGACCAACAATAACTTTTGAGTTAATGGCAGATGGCAATGGGAAGGTAATGGATAGTTGAGTAGAAATCTGTGCCCTGGGGGTGGGTTGATGGGTGGTGGAAGTTGTGAAGTTTTTTGTTTGTTTGTTTGTAACGCTGTATTGTCCATTTTACCGGGCAATTCTGGGCCGCTTCCTCTGGGGAAGGCGTAGTTGCAGTCTGTGGCATGCCCAAACCCAACCTACCTTACATTAGTTGTGTTTAAAAAAATTTGCTGAGGGAGCAAACCGAGTACCCGCAGAAAACCCCTGAGACCTTGCCCGAGTCGAAAGTAAATAATATCCGGAGAAACATAATGCCCAGATGCTGGATCGATCCACCACCAGTCAGGCGCTATTGATTTCTGGCCTGTGGACAATACAAGTTAGTCCCGCCTTAGACCACCTGGCCACAACGCTTGAGATATGTGTGAGATCAATTGAGAAGGACGAATAGCTTGAAAGTTAAGGCCGTGAAACTGATCAGCTGTATTATATTTACCATAAAAGTGAGAACTGATGCTAAAATGCACTTCAAATCCAAATCTAAAAAGCTCACATAAACTCATCAAATCTTCAAACAGTTTCATTAGGAACTGATAAAAACATGACATAAGCTGTAGAGCTGGTCCAAGATGTAGGAATAAATAAGACTTATGTCCATACAAAAGTAAAAACCATACCAAACGTCATGACGACTGCACTTCATGCATAGTACAGCTCTAGCTGGCATATCACCTGTTTCACACAATAATACAATGTATTAACAATAAAGTAGAACAGTGTACATTTCATCAATACAACTGAATACGTTTTGGTACAGTCACTCACAGGCAATACACACATTCATGTAAACAAGTTTGTCACAAACATTAATGCTTACAGTTACGACCATGAAACTCAGCAAAACCATGTATTAATAGTGATATGATCAATAATATTGTTCCAGGTATAGTTTTGCTTCACAAGTGAAACAAAAATCTATAACTCAGTTTTTAAAAAATGTATGTATACATGAAACAAATATTTTTGTAATTCATTATTTACAAATTAATTTGTTACAAGAAGATAAGTATCAAAACTGATATATCTAATGAAAAGCTAAACATGATCAAGTTGATGATAGCAAATGTCTACTGAAAGATCTTGATTCATGTAGGAATACACAGTTGAAAAGACACCATGCATGCATGCAGAAGCACACATGCACACACACTCACACTAACAAATGCACCATTCCATTTGCAGAAAATACAACAGTTACTGCCATTTATTATAAATGCTACTTATATATTTTAATTATAGAAATAGAGAACTTGCTTTTTCTGTACACAAGCTTGCTAATAATAATAAATTAATATGGTAGAAAAATGCATTTTGCTCAATACTGTTTTCCATTCAGACATCAAAAAGTACATAATATGAGTATCAAAAATTGTGCATACACGAGTACATACATACCATGCATGCTGTAGCTCAATCAAACCCCCAACAATTTCCTAGACAATACATACATTTACAAGAGGCCTTCAGTACCATGACTCTCTCATACACAATGTATACTCGGGCTCTCACACACATTTAGTTAGTTTTAGTTAGTCATTGGTAATAGGGTCCAGCGGACTGCAAAGAACCGAATCAGGACCACAGCTTGTTTGAATGAGGCCTCGCCCATGATCCTTATAAAAGATCTGCTGAAGTAACTCGATAACGACAACACTGAAGGCACTCCACCTGCCACTGAGTGCCAGCCACTTTATAATAAAGGCATCCCATTACTTTAATTTATTAAACTCCCGTTTACAAAAACAAAATAGAATATAAACATCATTATAAAATATTAACAAAACACATACCTAGAAAATGCCTATGTAGCTCAATAATAATATCATAGAAAACCCTAGTGACCATTTGGCAGAAAGCATCCAATAGCCCCAAGCTGACCCAATTATCAGACCTCATACACAGTTTTGGGAGAATTTTCAAGAAAAAATGTAAGCGACATATCTAGCAAATCTAGCAAAGAAGACAGAAGATTGATAGAACAGATTAGGAAGGAGAATGAAGAAATGAGAATGACAGAAATAGTGGACTTTTAAAGCACTAAATTTCCACAAAGTTGGGATACTGTATACACAGAACACAGAAACCCCTGGCACTTCCAAGGAAGATCTCAGGAACATGCCTTATAGTATGTGATTAAGTCATCAGTACCTTCTGCCTACACTGTCGTGCTGAAGGCGGAGGGCAGAGTATTTAACCATGCAGACAAATACAGTACACTTAAGCATATTAAGCACACTCTCTCCCTCTCAGTCTCATCAATGTCTCTGCACAGCTCGAGATCAGTACCTTCTGCCTCCACCTCGGCTGTACTGCGGGGGAGGGGCCGAGTATTGAACAGTAGGGGGTGGTGCAAAACCTCTGTCGTAGCGGTCTTCTATTCGCAGGCGATAGAAGTCGGTGGCCATGCACATGCCGGACAGGAAGTTGAGGAGACAGCCCAGCACGGCAAAGCCGAATGACCAGGACAGGAAAAGGGAGTCTGGCTGTGGAAGCCAATCCCGGTCCTGGTCCACCTTGATGCCAAAAATCATCGTTGATATCGCAACCAAAAGCGCTGAAACCACACATGACCTCATCATTATCATTGTCATTATTGTTGTCGTCATTGCATTTTCAGCATCACCATTATGTTATTATTTTCTTACTTATTAAGTTATAATTATTTTTGTTTTGCAATCATTATGGTCAGAACTAACTTTTTCAATGTAAACCTTTATACGAATAAAATGTCTTATTTATGAAGTTACGTCTTTAAATATCACCAAACAATGGGTATTCTGAATTATTTAAAAAAAATTGCTCACAAAAATCGGTTTTTACATACTTTCCAGTGACCACATGCCTCACACTGCAAAACAGAGATGACCAAGGCACACTTCACCTCCCCACAATCTCTGCCGCTGGTCACATAGCCAACCAGTTACCCCCGGGTAATGTAATGTAGTTGGACCTACAGTCTACCCTTCTTTTTCAGATTGGGAAGGAATAAGCGGTGACATAATACTTCAAAAAAACCTGCAGTCTGTTTATAATCAGAGGCAGAGATAGTAGAGAGGCGACATAAACCTTGGCCAGTCTGTTATGCAGCTTGACTCAATGTTGATTATATCATTAATTCATTTATTGTGCATGTCCATTGATCATGTCTACTGATGTAGAGACAACAGAAAGATCCTGAAACGCAGTTCAATGCAGACGTGGATGGTGCAATAAGAATTCCCATCTATTTTTAGCATTTTGCACAGATTACTTTCTGACACTCAAAGTCATGACTCTACTCTCTTGTTTATATCATGTATATGACCAGTTTTTTAGGTCTGTGTTTTTAATTCCATGTACATACAATTTCTTGTATACATAGTAGGTAACTAACTTTCGACATCTTTGAAAACTCGCACCAAACAAACTCAAGGGAAGTTTACCCATTCTAGCTCTTGCTTTGCCAAGGGAAACAACTGTAAAAAACGTTGAGTTTTTGCACAGGATCCACTTTTCAGTGGTGATGGCCAGTCGGTGATTACATATTAAATCGAGGAAACCCCCATGGAGTTTCTCGTCCATGCCTGTCTTGGACATGGCTTCAAGATCTCTCTAGTATGTGCTATAGGCAAGACCGCATCATCATCATCATCATCATCATCATCATCATCATCATCATCATCATCATCATCATTATCATAATCATCATCATCGACACCACCTGAAAGCTGATACACGTCATGTCAGAGATAAAAACATTTTCAACATACAAAATCAAATCAGTTTTATTAACAAGTTGACTGCTGGCCATTAACTGAAAGAATTAAGATTAAGAAGAAGAGTACCTGAGATAAAACTGAGAACAGCGGATCCAAGGACAAAGAGTTTCTCCCAGCGGAAAGCACAGCAGTGGATGAAGTAGATGATGTTGAAAACTACTGCAGCCAGCGACATCAACAACCCCACCGTCGTCATTGCCTGCACTGCCACAATGGGACCTGGCCACAAATGAAATGAGAAGTTTATATTATAAGGTGGATGGAAGATGTGAACCAAAATAAATAATTTATATAATTTATCCTATCCTGTCCCGTAACCCGAAGGTCGTAGGGGCACCACAGATGATCCTTTAACCAGCATACTCCATCTTTCTCTGTCCTCAGCAGCCCTGATGGCTTCGCTCAGTGTCAAACCAGTCCATTCTCGAATGTTGTCCTCCCACCTCTTTTTCGGTCTCCCTCTTCTTCTACTTCCTTGCACTGTGCCTTGCAGAATAGTCTTTGCAAGGCCTGATGATCTGGTGACATGGCCATACCATCGGAGTTTCCGTTTCTTCACCACTGTAAGCAGGTCATCGTGTTGTCCAATGGCTCATGTGATGGTCTGCCGGACTTTGTCGTTGGTGATGTGTTGTGTATAGGAAATGCCCAGAAGTCTTCTGTAGCACCTCATCTCCATGCTTTGTATTCTTCGTTGGAGATCTGCTGTGAGGGTCCATGCTTCGCAAGCATAAAGGAAGATGGAGATGACAAGGGAGCGCAGCAGTCTTACTTTGGAATGTAGACTGATGGTCCTGTCTTTCCAAATGGGCATCAACCTTGTCAGGGCAGCAGTTGTTTGTGCGATCCTGGAGAGGACTTCCTGTTGGGACCCATTGTCTGATACAATGGCTCCTAAATATTTGAAGCTATGCACTGTGTTGAGGGATTGGCCTTGGACTTTGATGTCCGAGTTGAATCCATTGGTGCTGTTGGTCATCATTTTGGTCTTCTCTGCACTTATTTCCATTCCATAAGCTCCGGAGGTGATGTCAAGCCTCTGTACCAGCTGTTCAAGTTCTTGTTCCTCTCCAGCCAATCCATCAATGTCATTTGCAAAACGAAGATTGGAGATTGCTCTCCCCCCTATGCTCACTGTGCCTTCATGATCTGCAAGAGCATCTGACATGATGCGCTCTAGGAAGATGTTGAAGAGTGTTGGAGAGAGTAGGCATCCTTGACGCACACCGATTGTTGTTCTGAACCAGTTCCCGATGGCGCTGTTGTGGAGGACTGCACTGGTAGCCTTGTCATACAGGCTTTTGATGACTTCAATAATTTTAGGGCTGATGTTGTACACTTTCATTGTTGTCCATAGAGCTGCATGCCAGACTCGGTCAAACGCCTTCTTGAAGTCTATGAACACATGATATAGATGTTGTTGGTGCTGTAGGTATTTCTCACAGATTATTCTGAGGTTGAAAATCTGTTCAGTGGTACTTCGCCCTGCCCTGAATCCTGCTTGTTCTTCAGCTATGATTTGTTCAGCTTGGGGTTTCAACCTGTTGAGTATTATTTTCAGGAGGACCTTGCTGGGATGGTTGATGAGGCTGATGGTGCGGTAATTTTCACTCTCCTGAAGGTTACCTTTTCTGGGAAGAGTGATGACAAGCGACTGGGTCCATGTTATAGGCCACTCCCCACTCTGCCAGATCTTGTTACAGATAATGGTGAGGGCATCAATCATCGCTTCTCCTCCTGCTTGTAGCAGTTCCGCGGGTATGTTGTCCACTCCCACTGACTTCCCTTTCTTTAGCGATTGCACTGCTGCCTCAACTTCTTCCCATAGAATTGGGAGGATTTCTTCTTCTTCTCTGTTCTCGGGACATGCTACAACTGATGGGTCTCCATTTGGTGTATGGTTGTAAAGGTCAGAGCAGTACTCTGTCCATCTGTCCAAGACTTCTTGTTCTTCTGTAAGGCATATGCCAGACTTGCTTTGGATCGTGGAGACTTTGGGCTGTTTGACACTTGTCAGCCGCTTCACAGTCTGGTAGGCCTGAGATAAAACTGAGAACAGAACCTGACCACAGTCTGGTAGGTCTGCTGCATTCCAAACAGTGAAATCAACCTTGAGCTGTTCATACTCATAGTATAACATTTTTTTAAAAATCTTAGTTAGTTATTCATTGTTTATAGGGTCCAGCGGATTGCAAAGAGCCGAATCAGGATCATACTTAAGTAATGCTACTATAGTGCTATTCACTCCACCTAGGTAGTAGGTGACAGGATTGAGTTAATTTCAGTAAGAGGAGAAATGACAGCCCCCCCTCTCCCCCCCCCCCCAAAAAAAAAATGTATTAAAAAATAAAGGCATAATAAACTTAGTAACGCAATTAATATATTATATAGTGTATAATTATTAATATTAATTATTTAGACACCATCCCCCTGAAGCAGTATAGTGACTAGCATGATAGACACCATCACTAAGCCTGACGAAACCAATTCCGGAACTGCGATAAAATACAGTGCATACGTCTTGAAAGAGCCAGCGTTAAACTAAAACACAGTGTGTAAACTAACCCGGGTAGAAGTGGTCTTTGAGGTCTCTCATGTCGTAGGAGATTGCCTGCCAGCAGCCTTGGTATCGCCTGTTGGTGACGGGCCTGTTAACTGGATAGTAGTTAGAGAAGCAGGCTACCCACAGACCCATGTTGTCGAAACCAGAAGGAGCCACGGAACGCTTTGATTCCACCCAGTACGGCGACGCGAAGGCCACGGCTAAAAATGCCGCCGCACTCCCGCTGAACACGAAGCCAGCGATGGCAAAAACTCTTGCTTTATCCACCATTTTGTTTAGATTCTAGCCCTCGGTCAACTCTCAAGATTTTGGAATAGTATCTTTTTTTTCCCCCCCACACGATTTGCGTCCCCTAGTTCTTGTTTTGTCTCACCTGGGCGAGCCCATTCGTGTCACGCGGTTTGTCCCCGTAGGGGTGACAGCTTATAATACAGGTGATCGAGTCACATCAAAGAATGTCTTTACTGCGCAGCTGAGACTCGCCCTGGATTAATAATGAGAGGAGACAAACGTAAGCCTCTGCGACTCTCAGCTCTGGATCTGGATCTGGATACTGCCGATGATGTTGTTGGCAGAAAACACCACAGGAGCCATAGATGGCTATTAACGTGGTGGTGGTGTGTGCGCGCTAATTAATTTGATTAAAAAAAAAATTATGCTTTATAGTTCTTTTTGTACTAACTTCATATTGCCTATTGTAGTTCTGATTTTATTTAATTATATTCTTAAAAGGGCTCCTCTTGTGGAAGCCTGGTGATATGTGTACAATTAAAAGTTTAAAATCACTGTTCTATTATGTTGACTCTATAAGAACTTGTCAGCATCCCTGTACCTCCCGATTGCAGAGGAGAATGAGCTAGGTGAGGATAGGTTGATGATGTCATCGGGAAGGCTATTCCATTCCACTACTGTCCTTACGAAGAAGGAGTTTCTGTAGAGATCTGATGATGAGGGTGGTAGAATAAAGCTGACAAGCATCAGAGTCCTTGATGTTTGAAACAACAAGAAGTTTAGTTTAGTTTAGTTTAGTTGAGAGGGACTTGTATAGGCCTCGCGGCTTTTTGAATGTCCCTTTTATTTTGGGCATTTTTACTTGTCCGGTTCCATTTGCGGTTGTTTGGGGAATACTGAAGATAGTATACTAATTAGCAAGGATGGGCAAACTACTTAGTCATCATACTCAAATTTGGATTCCTGTATGGAAAGACCTTTTCCAGAAGATTTTTTAGAAGTGTTCAGGTTGTTAAACTTATAGCTCTTTTAGTATCAACTGGCAATTTATTCCACACGGGCGCAACTTTGTAGGAGAATGAGTATTTTCTTTTGTTTGTGCGGCAACAACAACAAATTTACCGGTGAAACATTTTTTTTTAAAATGAAATAAAATAAACTAATTTTCTTTTTAAAAAAAATAATTTTTTTTTAGTAATTATGTGGCGTCGTTGAGGATTATTTGGAGCCGTTTAGCAGAGAGAGAGAGAGAGAGAGAGAGAGAGAGAGAGAGAGAGAGAGAGAGAGAGAGAGAGAGAGAGAGAGAGAGAGAGAGAGAGAGAGAGAGAAATTTGTAATAAATTGATAATAATAATAATAATAATAATAATAATAATAATAATAATAATAATAATAATAATAATAATAATAATAATAATAATAAATATAAATATAAATATAATCTGGAACACATTCATAAAAAAAACACATACATAGCTAATATAAATATAACCTGGAACACATTCATTAAAAAAAAAAAAAACATACATAACTAATAAACAGGTTCACACGCTGATTTAGTTCAGTGGGTACACACTCATTATCCATCCCATTATACGAATACGAATACGAATACGAATACGAATCTTTATTGTCCATAGTTAAAATACAATAACATGGAAATTTGTCTTTAGTAGCACAAAGACTAAGACAGAAAGATTAAAAACTAAAAGAAATATTAATTAACAGTTTTTGTTATATAAAACATTAAGACAATCATACGCATGACAAATAGCTGACTTCATTGCACAACTCACATCATATTACATTACATAAAACATTAATTAAGACAATCATACGCATGACAAATAGCTGACTTCATTGCACAACTCACATCATATTACATTACATCATCACAGTACACAGAAGACAAATGTAGCCATTGTAGGTAACTGGGGGTATTACAGTTTGCTTAAATTTAAGATGCGGATTGCACTTGGTACATAAGAGTGGCCATACAAGTTTCTTTTCAAGGCCGGGGTTCTAAACCTCCGACCTGAGGGCAACAGTTCAAATGATCTACACATGGGATGACTGTTATCAGACATGATCTTTCTAGCTTTACTTTTTACCAAATCTTTATATATTTCTGTTATTGGCTTTTGTGTCTTTCCTATCACTCTGCTAGCTAGGTTTACAATGCGGTTGAGTCTGTTCCTGTCTCTAACGCCAAGATTTCCGAACCAGGTAACAATGTTAAAGCATAGAATACTTTCTACTAGAGATCTGTAAACTATTTCTAAGATATGTACATTGACCCCAAAATTTTTCAACTTTCTTACTAGATACATCCTTTGATTGGCCTTTTTGCAAATAAAACCAACATGATCACTGAACTTCAAGTTCTTGTCTAAAACCGTCCCTAAATACTTAAAAGTTTCAACCTGTTCTACATTTTCAGATGCAATTTTCAGGGGGCGAAGCAGGGCAGGATCTCTCGCACGGTGTTCTTCAAAGCAAATTTCTTTAGTTTTAGTTACGTTTAGCTTTAAATAACTGTCACTGAACCAGGTAAGAAGGGTACAAGTAAAATCGAAGTATTGCGAGAGAGATTGTTCATCTTTCAGCCTGCCTATTAGAGCCATATCATCCGCAAACTTTATCAAAGTACAAATGCTGGTGTCGCACGTCAGTTCGTTGGTGTAGAGAGAAAACAAAACCGGCGAGAGGACACAGCCCTGCGGCGCCCCAGTGTTTACAATAATCTCGTCGGAAAAGATACCGTCAATACTGACCCTCTGTGGCCTATCGCGGAGAAAGGAACGAATCCAGAGAACGAGTCCTGGACTAACGTCAAGGTCAAGAAGACGCTTGATTAGTAAGTGGGGTTGAAGCGTATTAAATGCAGAACTGAAATCCATCATAAGGCACCGGACAAAAGTACCTGAGGTATCAAGGTGTCTAGAAACAGAATCAAGTAAGGTCAAGGTTGCGTCCTCTACCCCGCGTTTTGCCTTGTAAGCAAACTGCAGAGGGTCCATGCGATTTGCCACTGAGGTAGTCAGCTGACTACAGAGCAGTTTTTCCATGCATTTACAAACCACCGAGGTCAAGGCGACAGGCCTAAAATCATTCATTTCTCTGGCATTTGGCTTTTTAGCAACTGGTATTACAGTAGAGGTGCGCCATGATCTTGGGACAAAATGATAATTCATTAAAAGTTGAAAAAGGCGAGTAAAAACACAAGATAACTGACTAGAACATTCCTTTAAAACTTTACCCCCCACCCTGTCAGGACCACAAGCTTTGCGAGGATTGACATTTGAAAGAACCTTTTTAACATCATTTTCGTTAATGGTAATGTTATTTGGAATTGTAAGCAGAGGCAGACAAACATCCTCAACTTCCTGTGAAAAATCATGTTCATCAAAACGAGCATAAAATTTGTTTAAATCATTATTTCTGCCCCAGACATTTTGTAAAAATGTTACTGGAAGCTTAAGTTTTTAGAATGTTGGAAAAAAAATGTGCAACGACCGGGAATCGAACCCGGGTCACCCGCGTGGCAGGCGAGTATTCTACCACTAGACCACCGTTGCTACTTATTCGACAGTGTGGTTTTATAATCTTTATTCACAAAAGAAGCACAGCTACTCTCGTTCATGTTGTCATTTCCGTACACACAGAGCCACGTTTTGTCTGCTTCCGCTTTCAAAATCAAGTATCTATTGTTCCGGCAATACATTCTGGTTTTTTTTCCATGCAACTTACACCGCCGGCAGAGTTGTAGATCTATTTATACAGAGTTAAACATGGCGAAAGAATTCATTCGCACTGACGAAATCACTGGATTGTGGGCTTATTTGGTTTCGGTGAGTTTTAGCTTTGTGCTTCCCTCTTTGTTGTATTTTGTAAGATTAAAAACTTACTTCATCCATAACATAATAATATTTGACATAGAAGAATAGATGTATGCAATGGTTTCTTATTAAATAAGAGGTAAAGAAATTTATGGTCTTGAATTACTTAATTAGGCACATTGTGGAAGCCAAAGCTAGTTTTTACAGTTTGACAACTTGGTTGTTACTTTTTTTTTTCTTCATATTTGCTTCTTTTATTTTTTCAAACTAATTATTACTAATTATTAATAAATTTTTATTAGTATCTAGAAAATACTGACACTCTGTCAATTTGCTAAATACCATAGCATGGTTATCATACAGCATGCACCGAAGATCAAAGTGGACAACAAGACACAATACATACAAGTACAATTTAACTAGTAAAAAAAATATTGTCTGGATCTGGATCTGGATAGCCCGCCTGTGGATGTTGATTGGCGGGTGCGCCACAGGAGCCGATGACGACTATCAACGTGACGTTTTAGGGCACTTTTTACCAAGGTGCATGCTGGGTGTTTTCTTGTTGCCGGCACTCACCCGTCTAGGACATGAGCGTCAGGATCTTTAAAGTCCGTTATGATGGAATGTATGCGACACAGACTAGACCTCGGTTTATACTCTCATCCGAAGGAGTAGGAAAACAGGAGTAAAGTGTCTTTCCCAGGGACACAACACAATGGCCCGGCCAGGGCTCGAACCCGGGACCTTCAGATCCACAAGCCGAAGCACTACCATTAGACCACAGTGCCTCCCTGTGTGGATTGTTTTAATATATGATGAAAAGAAATATCTATATATGAACATAAGACAAATCTTCTTGATTCTTTAGTGTTTATAAAAAAATTTAAAAATATGTATTAATTTCTTGTTTAATAATAATTAATATCTACTTTTTGTGTGTCATCAATGTTATGCTATTTAAAGTATTTTACAAGAATTTAACAAATCTTGATTTTCTAAAGAATTTATTTTTAACTACTAATTATTTTTTCTTGTCATTAATTACTTTAATGCTTAATAGAAGAAATGTTTGAATGTATATTATATTGTGTAGATTGACTGGACAGAGCCATGGTTTTTGGGACTGGCCGTGTTCCATGTGGTGTGTGCTGCAGCTACATTTCTCACCAAGAACCATCTCACACTGCAAGGCATCGTCTTTGCTGCTTTCTGTATGTCTCTTCTCCATTTGTATTGTATATATATATAGCTGGCACCCGTCTCCTTTTCTTTCTCTCTCTTTCTCTTTTTCTCTGTTTGGGCAGTCGCTGAAGATTAGGTTACCTCCCTAGGCCTGCTGGGATTTTTCCCCAACGGTTTTCTTACTATTTCGGATAAGATAATTTAGTTAATTTGTATACATGTGTGTTTATATGTGTGTGTTTGTTTTTGTGTGTGCAGTGGTCAGCCACTAATTTTTTGTGAAATGTTGAGAGTGTACTTCAAACTTTGCACAAGTACACACAGTTGCAGTATGATATATATATGTGTGCGGGTGTATGTGCATGTGTGTGTTACTAAATGAATTGTGCACATGCTTGTTTGGCTTGCTTTACTGAGCTGTCAGGCGGGTGAACAAATAAATCTCAGATTCAGATCAGTGCCGACTTTGTACTTGCACATTTTGAAGATTCAGTTTGAGTTTGACAGTGCCAACATCAGAACATTACAATGTGAATAATGCCCTCTATTTCCTGCTGGATGATTTTAATGTAATAATTCAGAGGACGTGTTCATAGTATCTATTTGTTTTATGGTATCCGTATTTTGATAGCAAAGTTTGAGTCAGATTTGGAATGGATCTATGTAAATTTGAAAATAACTATGACTCATTTGAGTCGTTGATTACTCATTCATGACTCAATGAATGAGTAAATGACAGTTGCAGTGAACTGGTACTAATTATAGTATAATAACTTTAGTCAAATTAGTGTATGTGTGTGTGTGTATGTGTGTGTGTTATACTGTTACAGTGGTGATGGTTGGCTGCTCTGAGTACATCAACACCTTCGCTGCCACACACTGGAGGTTTGTAACGGTTATATATCCCTTATATGGTTATATGATCCATTTTGTTAAGGAGTGAACTGCCAGATGTTTTGGACAATAGGCTGCTTTTTATTAGCCATTGGACAACACGATGACCTGCTCACAGTGGTGAAGAAACGGAAACTCCGATGGTATGGCCACGTCACCAGATCATCAGGCCTTGCAAAGACCATTCTGCAAGGCACAGTGCAAGGAGGTAGAAGAAGGGGGAGACCGAAAAAGAGGTGGGAGGACAACATTCGAGAATGGACTGGTTTGACACTGAGCGAAGCCATGAGGGCTGCTGAGGACAGAGAAAGATGGAGTATGCTGGTTAAGCGATCATCTGTGGTGCCCCTACGACCTTCGGGTTATGGGACAGGATAGGATAGGATAGGATAGGATATGCATAGCAAGGTGAATCTATGTCCGATCCTATCCTATCATATCTCATAACTCAAAAGTCATTGGGGCACCACAGATGATCGTTTAACCAGCGTACGCCATCTTTCTCTGTCCTCAGCCAACTCTCGTGGCTTCGTTCATTGTCATCCCAGTCCATTCTCGATGTTGTCTTCCCACCCCTTTTTCTGTCTCTCTCTTCTTCTGCCTCCTTGTACCATGCCTTGCAGGATGGTCTTTGCAAGGCCTGATGATTTGGTTATCTGGCCATACCATCAGATTTTCCGTTTCTTCACCACTGTGAGCATGTCATCGTTTTGTCCAATGGCTTGTGTGATGGACCCTCACAGCAGACCTACACTTGAAGAATACAAAGCATGGAGATGAGGTGCTACAGAAGACTTCTGGGCATTTCCTGTACCCAGCACATCGCCAACGACGATGTCCAACAGACAGACAAAGTCTATGTACTCACCACCTCCCCTCCCCAGCTCCCCCTCCCCCCCCCCCCAAAAAAAAAAAACGCACAAAAAAACAAATTTCAAGATTTTTGCAAATCAGTC
Organism: Oncomelania hupensis; assembly: GCA_036898135.1. Taxonomy (NCBI): domain Eukaryota; kingdom Metazoa; phylum Mollusca; class Gastropoda; order Littorinimorpha; family Pomatiopsidae; genus Oncomelania; species Oncomelania hupensis. The sequence continues at coordinate 22,890,232 of CM072526.1, forward strand.
ACTAACCTGACTAGGTCCTTTTAAAAAAAATGTTTTTTCAATATCTCGCCCATGATTGCTCAGTTAGTTGTCTAGGGATGTTAAACAGTGTGCTTCAAGCATCAAGTTGGTGTCTTACTCAGCAGGCACTAGCCTGATTAGGCCCTTTTGTTTACCTCAGTTGTCCAGGATAGCTCAGTATAAGATGACTATATATATAGTTGTCCCAGAGTTTTGAGCATCGCCTTAAGCTGGTTAGTTGCTATTATAACAACAGTTCATATCACACGTGTCTCATATCCTGTTTGTCATATCGCCAATGGTGGGTGTAGATGTTAAACTTCAGTGTTTGTTTAATTCATAAATGACTAGGATTTTTGTGGTGCAGGCGTTTTGCGCGACAACAGTATTTTGACAGCAACGGCCTGTTCATCTCCATCGTCTTCTCCGTCCCCATCCTCGTCAACTGCCTCATCATTGTGGTAGGTAGCAAGCTCAGAATGTATTGCTTTAACCTTTAGGCTGATTGTCTCATCATTGTGGTAGGTAGCAAGCTCAGATTTTATTGCTTTAACCTTTAGGCTGATTGTCTCATCATGTCATTTGCTATGTATACAATTAATTGGGATCTTATTTATTGCAGGTGTCTAGGACCGTAACTGAAACTGGCGGCTTTTTTTTTTTGCTGCTATAGTCAGTAAACAGGACCCTGAATGTAGATTTGCAAATATTCAAGATCATTATGCATTGTTTTCACATTACTGAAAGTTTTTTTTTTTTGCTAAATGTTGCCGTAGGGACAACAGGATAAAAATGACTGATTAACCTCATAATCATCGTCATCATCATTATAGCAACAGTTATCATCATTATCCTCAAAATTATACCATCATTGTTATCAGCATCTTCATCACAAAAACAGCAACAGGTATTATCATCATCAGTATCGTATCACCATTGTCATCATCATCATCATCATCGTAACGTTAACAACAGTAATCATTATTATTATTATCATCAGCTTCAGAAGCAGCAAGAACAGGATCACGGTTATTGTCGTTGTGATATTTATGTATTTGGCCAGTCTGTAGAATGCATGCCTGCGGTGCACAAGACCAAAGGTTAAGTTGTTGATGGCGATGGGGCAGTTTTTCCAGAAGTCGATTTTTTATGACTTTTTATACGGTGTTTCTTTTCACCTTGTATCACTTTTGCTGCATGTTAAATAACCTGGTTATGCTGTCCGAAGTACAGATGACGGGCACAAATGTATGCATATGTTTTTTATTTTTTATTGATGTCAGCGCGTCGAGTCTGATTTAGTGGTAAGAATGCATAGCATCCAGTATTATAATTATTATTATTAAATATAAACATGCATACCCACTGGCCTAGTGGTCCCAATGTGTGACAGTGCTTATCGCGTGCTTGATTCAGCAAGTTAATGACTTGGGCTACTTGAGTCCCATGCTCATTGCAGTCAGTTGCTTTGTTATTTAGTCCAAGTGCATTTCATAAGATTGACCAACAAGAATTCTTGTACAGGTTGTATGGCTGAAGACCTCTGCAGACTTGATGCGCGGTATACGACTGAAACAGCTCCAGCAGAAAGTGCGTCAGCAAGGGAAAGCCTCTGCTGCCAGTCCAGATACCCAGGAAGAGCAGCCAGACAGCAGCAAAGGGGAGACAAGTCAGAGAACAACCCGCAGCAAGACAAGGAAGACTGACTGAATCAGCACTGATTGATTGCTTCCTCGAATGAAGACTGGTGACAGACATGTAGTTGATTGAATGGCAGTGTGTGGGATTGGCGCGTTATAACCCTACAAAAGATACTTGGAGTGAGAATACTATTTCGAACATACTTTTGCTTAGAATGCGACTGTAAGCTAAGAAACTTGTTGAAGCGGCCCATGCCAGCTTTTTTTGAGCTAGCCTGGAAACAGTAGCTACATGTCGGTGGTGATTTCATTTTTGTGAAAAAAGTCAGTGATTACATATGACAGACCAGTGCTCAAGCCAGGAAAGTCCACTGTATCATTTTTTTAATGTAATAACAAAGCAGAATTTAGGGTAAACTCATTAGTAAAAAAATACATTCTTCGTACTGGGCAACTTTGAGCTTCAACTTGTTGGATGTAGAAGGTCTTTTCCAATGTAGTAATGTCAAATTTACTGTAAGACCTATCTGTTCAACCACTGACTGCTGTTATTACGGAACATGTAGTCCTCCGAATATGTTTTCCTGTTATGTTTTCCTGAAATTTATTTTCCTGTCCTTATTTCTTTTCCCCCCACAAGTTCATTGAGCTTGCTGGAGTAAATGCTTCTGTATAGGTGAACATTGTAGATGCGAGATAAGCATGTATTGTGCTGGTGTTTGAGGTCTGTTTTGAGGTATTTGAGTTGAGGTGTTAATTGCTGCACTACGCGCAAGGCGTGTGAATGCCAGCTTATTCTTGCTCAAAATTACACAATAATTTGTGTTTGAGATTGTTCAGAAATTTAAGATTTTTGTTATAAGGTGAATTTTTTTTTAAGGGACTCATGCTAACTGTGTGTGGTTAAAAAAGTATATTAAAAAAAAATATATATATATATAGAGAGAGATATATAAATGGCACACAATTTGTATCACTATACTAAAATTGAAGACAAAAATACTGCACATTTGTACTATTGATATTATTGTGCATTAAACTGTTCCATGCTATATATAATTATATAGGAATTCACACTTCTTATGATGCAGGTTTGTATCCATAGGCAAGCACATACTTTGAGTTTGACATTGTGTGGATATGTGTGATGTACTTCTTCAACATGTGTGTGTGTGGGGGGGGTCTAGCTATCACTGCATACAGTTCTTGGATGTTATATAAGCAAGAAATCTTAAAGTGATTCTTACTGAGGTTATTTTTCCCAATTTTGCAACTACGTCTAGATAGTATGATCATATTAGTGTTTCAGTGGCGTAGCTAGAGATTTGGGGGCCCGGGGGCTTGGCCTCTTTGGGGGCCCCTGCATTTTGACATTTGACATTGTAACATGAGATAATGTACTTAATAAATATATAAGCCTAAATTCAAATTAGCGAAACAATCAGGGTTGCTGAGGACAGGAAAAGATGGAGTACGCTGGTTAAACAATCATCTGTGGTGCCCTACGACTTCTGAGTTACGGGATAGGATGGGATCAGTAAATTAAAAAAAAAAAATAGTTAAGACTCTTTCTTGAATCTTCACACACTAGCCACCATCACAACAACGAGATTTTCCTTCAAATCTTCACAAGTTCACAAAAGCCATTTACCGGAACCGGAAGCGAAGATATTGATATATGCGCGTGCGAGAGGACAAATGTTTCATCCGCCATGATTATGAAATTTCGTCAGACGAACAGACATAAATATGCGAACTATTACCCTTCTATTTATGTCTATGGACAGATATAGCATGGACATAAAATAGAAGACACCGATAAAATGCCGTCAAGATAACGTGTTTTTACAAAAACCCGAGTTAAGTATTGGCAGTTTTTAGTAAACTTTTTACCAGTTTTTACACGCGTGTTGATATACGTAATTTTGAAATCCTTAATCTGTGTGGAATACATGCAACAGTATCACTAACTAACTTATATAACAACGTGAATAGCAAGATTACATGGCGGTGGCGTAATATTTAATGTAAACAAAAAATTTCGGACACTTCTTTGCGGGCCCCCCTCAAATGGGGGCCTGGGAGGACTTTCAAATTTGGATCTCCCCTCCTCCTCCCCTAGCTACGCCACTGCAGTGTTTATTGATCTACACTATGGAGTACTGTGTGGAGAGGTGAATGCAAGCCTTGGCTAGTCTTTATGTGTTGATGTTCAAAACTACCAACACTGCAACCCTTTTTTAGATTTAGAAAACTATTTTGAGCAATTCATTTTCTGTCAAAAAGTTCTTTTCAGTCCCATTTCTGTTGCCAACCAGCTAAATTGAAGATTTTGTTCTCTTCTCCTGAGGACTTCATCCAGATGTCTTCTCATGCTTTGGAAGATCAGTCCCTTGATTTTCACCAAACCCAGTAACTGCTGACAAGCTAAGAACTCAGTGAAATGGCCATCTGTATCTATGGCACACATATTCACAAATGCAATTATCATTAGCAGCAGAGAAGGGGAGACAAATCTTTCCTATTATTTCCTCATTCCACGGAGGACAGCCTCTAATAAGTCTTAGATCCAAGGTGCACTCAATAAACTCCAGTCCTAAGGCTTTATCTCTTGTGTTGTACACTAACTTGTTGTCTCCCTACACACCCCTACAGTGTGCTCTGAGCTGAGATAGAAGATAAACAATAAGGATGTGCATGCTTTGGGTGACAGGATTAGCAGAGAGACAGGCATACAGAGACAGAGTACAATGCAGTTCATCTTTATTACTTCAAATAAGGAATATACACAAGCATAGGTCATTACATTACGCTACATGGTGATTGCTTTAGGTCCAGCATACTCTTTTATGCCAAATCAGGTTTAGTAATCATTATAACTTAAATCAAAAAGCCCCTTTTAAAGACATGTATTAAATTAACAAAACATTACAATCACCCCTTAGTAATCTAAAAAAAAATAGATACCCAGTTACATTCACAAGCTAAAATCGAAGTTTAGAGAGAGAGATAGAGTCAGACAGACAGAGATTTAGGTGTGTATGTTGATATTCTAATTCTGATTCTAGTTATTTAATGAATGTTGTTATTGTATTTATAAATTAATATGTTGAATAAGTAACATTGTCACTGTTATAAATTTTGCATGTCGGTTGTAAGAAAATGTCGGTGGTATTTGGATTTGTATAAAGCAAAATTGTACATAGCCTATACATGTCAGTGGAATAATCTGCACTTGGTGAAGTGACAGTCTCCTTGCTTTGTGTGTGTGCGCATGTGTGTTTAACGCCAATGCATGCAATGCAAATTTAACATTTAGAGATTGTGTTATATGTATGAACATGTGCACTCAGGCAAGTCTCTGTCTCTCTCTCTCTCTTTCTCTGATTACTGTAAAGGGAAAGGGGGTGGGGGTTCAAATAAAATTTCGCTTTAGTTGTTTTTTAGTTATTTGTTCTTAGTTTGCTTTCATTATAGATCGACTTACATGAGAGGAGGGGAGAAGGGGAAGTAGTATTTGAGTGTTGGGATAGGTATTGGGGAGGAGTAAAGTGCGGATGAATGTATATATATGTATTTGTACAGAGGCTTGTGGCTTTTTTGTGCAAATTAATTTTGGAAGTCTCTCTCTCTCTCTTTCTCTCCCACCCCTCTATTTTTCTCTTACAACCATCTTACACCCTCTGTCTTCCTTCTCCATCTCATGCGCACACAGCCACACATGTTGGTTGTTCCTATAGTATAATATAGCATTGCATAGTATAAACGCCGCATTCCTATTTGTTCTAGTTTCCACTAGATTTGTTTTTTCTAGTAGTGATTGGACTCTAATTCATCCTAGGACATGTGGGAATTAAAAACAACAACACACCACTATAGTACGATTCGGAAGCACACTGGTTTTGGACCATTCTTGTTGTGACATATAATTATAATAAAGAATGGGTGCTGACTATGGCTATCACTTATCAGTAAGCTTACTTGTTCGCTGACCATCCAAACCCCCAAAACAAACAAAATAACGCAAACAAACAAACAAAATCCCGCAGAATTTTATTATTCACGAGACAAGCAAACAAAGCATTCATATGCAACTCTTATATCCAATGACATAAGTCGCACGATCTTATTATATGTACACTATTTGTTCTGCTTACACCAGAAATGGTCTAGAAGGTATTCCTGTGTTGTTTTGCTGACCATTCTGGTTAAGAATTCTATAAACACCATTACAACACTGTGGTAGCACGGCGGCAGGATAGCAAAGACTATAAATATATATATTGAGGATAGGCAGAATGATGTTCAATTTGAGAAAATTCACCACACGCCGCGATTTATCGCGAAATTGTGCTAAAAGTATATAGTTGAAAGTTCGGGGTTTTACGTGAGCAACAGTAACCAATAATGCACTAAAACGGGAAACTCCTAAAGACAGTAAATGTAATGGTATACAGGTAAAAGTGTGCCACTTGCATATATTGTTATCGCTGTCGTGCGTGTAGGTTAATAATAAATGTGCACACGAGCGGGGACATAATAGGCCTACTTCGAGATAGGACAACATTATCATAATGTTCTAACATAATGCACATTCTAAGCTTACATTAGCATGTTAGATACAATTGCATCTAACATGCCAACTTACACTGTACAATGCAGAATGTAAGCTTACAATATGAGATGTTGTCACTACGCAGTCAGTACTTTCAGGACCAAGATTCAGAAGAAGAAGATTGAATATTCAGGGCCGGATTATAGGGGAGGTCCCAGGGAGCACCGAACTCCACCTCTCCTCTCCGGCAAAAAAATTAATTGAAATAAATAAATTAATGTTAAAAAAAAAGAAAAAAAAACCCACACAAACGACAACAACGACGATATACACCCTCATGTTTCTCTTCTCTCCACTACCCCCTTCAAACCTCCAATGCCGTTATGGCATATACCCTTTTAACTCATTTTTATTGGCCGGAGTTCTCATGTTTTGAACAAAATTTCGGTAAAACTTCAGTCCCTTGTGCATAGGCATGTGTTTAATGACGTCATATTCAATACATTCTGTAGTAATTTGGATTTTGAATAGCTTAGCGTAGTTTTGGTAGCCAGTTAGCCTATTGACCAGTGATGTAGGCTTGCCATGACTGACATAGATCTTTTACTCTCTGATACATGCCATCTCCCATCCCATTTTATAAAATTTTATCTCTCAGGATGGGTGAGGAATGACCGAAAATGATTAGGCTTGGAATATTTTTTATAGCAAAATGCAAAAGTGACTGTAGACCTCGTAGGCCCTAATGGTTTGTCGTTGAGCCAATAGAAGCAGAACGTGGAGTTGTTTTGATTTCACAATGCACACATCTGTAAGCCTACGAGTAATTTTATTTATTTATTTATTTATTTATTTATTTATTTATTTATTTATTTATTTATTTATTATTATTATTATTATTATTATTATTATTATTATTATTATTATTATTATTATTATTATTATTATTATTATTATTATTATATAAACGGAAAACGGGAAAGATAGTCTGCGATCCATCACACCCAGCCAACGGTCTCTTCGAGCTTCTGCCCTCTTGCCGTCGGCTCCGTGCTTTGAGAGCCAGAACTTCTCGTTTCAGAAGCAGTTTCTTCCCAGATGCTGTCCTCAGTAGTCTACATCACCAACCATGGAATGATCTGTGTAAACTGGATACTCACAACCATTGCTTGATTTGTACCCTTGTGCAATAGTAATATGCTATTCAATACATATTCGTGTGTGTGTGTGTGTGTGTGTGTGTGTGTGTGTGTGTGTGTGACTCCATAACTTGTGATATATGCCTGATGTATGTTTAACACTGTGTTTACCTATCCTTTAGTTCTGTATACATGTTGAATGCCAATGAAGTGTATGACACGATGAATGCATGTGAAACTGTGCCAGAAAGGATGTATTTTATTGTCGCCATGCCACACCAAAATCCTTCTAACGTTTTTACTTGGTAAAAAAATATTCTTATGTCTTATGTTATGTCTTGTATTTATTTTTTGTTTTATTATCAGTCTTGTAGAAGCAGAAGATCAGGTTAGGTCTCCTTTCTTGTAAAGCGGGGTCACATGTGCTAGTTTCCAGTTAGTAGGGTAGGTATTTTCTATTAGGTATCTTCTTCTTCTTCTTCTTCTTCTTCTTCTTCTTCTTCTTCTTCTTCTTCTTCTTCTTCTTCTTCTTCTTCTTCTTCTTCTTCTCCTCCTCCTCCTCCTCCTCCTCCTCCTCTTCTTCTTCTCTTCTTCAATTCTGCTTGTTATGCATTCTTCTTCTCCTCTTCCTGCCTTTTAATAACTAAGCTGTTGCTTATATTGCTAAATTCTAGTTTCTTCTTCTTCTTCTTCTTCTTCTTCTTCTTCTTCTTCTTCTTCTTCTTCTTCTTCTTCTTCTTCTTCTTCTTCTTCTTCTTCTTCTTCTTCTAATTATTCTGAAACTTAACTATATCGAGCTGAAGAAAAAGATAAGGAAAATGATAAGTCTGTGGTCCACATTTCATTTAGGATAGTGAGTAGTCTAAATTTAAAACGTTCGGGCAGACATTTGTATTCAGTTCATCCGATTAACGATCGAGATAATGATGATTTGACATAGTTGGTTGTGTCGGCCATACGCACGAAAAAGCCGTGTTCGGTGCTGGGATTGTCGTGTTGCATTGAAGAATACGGACAACACTGGAATGTCAATTTGAAATATAATAGTGCAGTCACCATGATTCATGTCGTGTTACTGCTAGCTTCCATCTTGTCCGTGAGTAATCTTCATATTGGGTGGTTCGGAATAACGTTCAAGCGCTCATGTAATTTAGATGTTTCGGTGTGCGAGTTGGGTTTGCCTTGAAATATCTGGTTTTATGCCCAATTTGTATGGAAATAGAGCAAACAGTAATTGGTACTAGTTTAATTTATTAATTTGTGTACCAGTTTGGCTTGGGCATACAAGCAGATATTGCCATTTTTATTGGGTGGGTTTATCAGTCTGTGTCAATAAGCTCCTGCTGGTTTTCGGCTGGTTCTGCTCCCCGTGGGGGTGCCGGGGGTTTCAGTATAAATAGTATCCCCACTTTCTGGAAATTTAGTGCTTTAAATTCCCTGTCACTGTCTTTCTCCTTTGTTCTTTCGCATTCCTACTCTGTTCTATCTATCTACTGTACTATCTTCTTCTTCGCTAGACCAGTCACCTACCTTTTTTATTGAAAACTCTTCCGGGACAAAACTCCTCATTTGTGTGTGAGGTCTGTTGGATCAGCTTGGGAATATTGGATACTTTCTGCCAAATGGTCACTGGGTCTTCCTATGATGTTATTATTTGGCAATGTAGGCATTTTATATGTATGTGTTTTGTTGATATTGTATAATGATATTTGTATTCTGTTTTGTTTTTGTAAACGGGGGTTCGATAAATTAGAGTATAGCCTCAGCGTCCCCTGCCTGGGATGTCTTTATTGTAAAGTGACCGGCTGATAGATTGCCTTCAGTGTTACTACTAGGGTTGTTTCGGCAGATCTTTTATGCGGATCAGGGGTGAGTCCTCTTTCACTTTTCTGGTCCTGCTTTGGCTCGGAAGAGTTCGCTGGACCTAAAGCAATAACCATGTAATGTAATGTTCAGTTGGTTCTCTTCGTTGTTATTCGCTGGGTTTACCCTTCAAATGGCGTGGTGTTGTATGCGGAGATTGCTCATGGTGTACGCAGTGTACTGGAATGTCAGGTGATAACTTTGAAGCCTGTATATGACGGCCTACTAGCGCCAAAACCGAGAGTTACCATTATCCCGAGATAATTGAAATTAACACGTGTTTTGCGTAATTTACAGAGATACCGGTCATCCACAGTGTTAATTAATAATTAACAGTATTTGCCAAGCCTTCCTAGCGCCAAAACCTGATAATTACAAATATCATGAGATAATTACAAATAGGTCTATCATAGAAAAATTAGAATTATTAAGGGATAATTACAATTATCATAGAAAAATTACAAATATCTTTGCATGATCATGTTTAATTTTCAGTTTGGGCTCTAGCAATCCGTCTGGAAATGGGCCCAAACCGAAAATTGTAATTTTCACCTGAAAATTACAATTTTTACATGTTAATTGTAAATATGTAGTTGATATTTGTAATTATCACATGATATTTGTAATTATTAATCAGTCTTTAATTTAATGTCTGTTCACACATTTAGGTGATATTAGACTTTGAAAACGTAACTTTTCAAACATTTTAACTATTTTACTATTATCACCGATACCTGTAAATGCACGTTTTGGCGCAAGTAAGCCGCCATAGTCAGAATTAAGCATGATGACGTAAAATTGTAATTATGAAGTAAAAATTATAATTATTATGTGATAATGACAATTTTCGGTTTTGACGCATTTCCAGGCGGATTGCTAGAACATGATCACGCGAACATATTTATAATTTTCACAAAATTTGCTAGAAACCGATATTTTAAAAAGTGTTTATTTTCGTAGTGCTGTTCTGTGCTGTCTCTGTTTCACCCAAATAAAGATGAAAATTGAAAATAGGGAACGAAAGGCCATTCTTTGAACTTTGTGCAAGCAAAAATTATCTAGATCGGTTTAACCGGTTACAACGCAAGTGAGGGTGTTTAGGAAACAAAATGTATTGACCTCAGCGACCTTAACCTTTAAGATAGTGCAAATATATATGATGAGCGTTAGTTCAAGTGTATTCACAGTAAATACAATCCAACTCGGATTTAAAATAGTTTTTAATAGAATTGAATTTTAAAAAAAAAACAGATTATGTTTTAAAAAGAACAGAAATGTAAAATGCTGCACCACTGCTCATTTTGGGAGCCGATGAAGTGAAATCGTTTTTAATAGAATTGAAAAAAATTAAACAGAATGTGAAATACTGCACCACTGCTCATTTTGGAAGCTGATGAAGTAGATGTTAACACCATGGCCCCCAATCGGCTGTGACAGATGCCGCCACTGAGATGCTTGGTAAGCACCGGCCAAAGAAGTACTGACCAACTGCCCAACCAACGGACTACCACAGCATTATTGGCAATGTGTTGATCTAGTCTATTTTATACCAAAAATCGTCAAAATCGGTTTAGCAGTCACTGAATATCTATCTAATTGAATTAAACACGTTTAGCGAATAATTGATCCCATCGCTCTTAACCTTTACTATAGAGCAAAACTAATGCGACGGCAAAGGAGGCTTCAGGGCCTCTATCCCAGGTCATGTTCTAAAAGACTTTTAGTCAAAATCTGTCCACTAGGTCCGACGGGCCGACCGACAAACAGACTTTTGGCTTGTTCTGATTCCCGACTATTTAAGAAAATAAATATCCTAATTTAAGAGAACATTAACCCATTCTTATCGAAGATAAGACATAGGAGGTAGGCGTACTACAGGAATGCTTGTATGTGAATGAATGAGTCTGTGTGTGTGTGTGTGTGTGTGTGTGTGTGTGTGCGCTTGTATGTGTGTGTGTGCGCTTGTATGTGTGTTTGTGTGTGTACATAGACACGTTAACTTACAGGTACACACAAGCACACTCGTCTTCACGAACAAACTGAAGTACACATACACACATACATTCGCACGCACAAACATAAAAAATATTAAAAAAAAAAACCACACACACATTTGGATAACATTATTACAACTGTGTTAGGTCCATTTCTCTTCTCCAGCTACTCTTTACAGTTAGGTCGGGAGTGTTTGTGTGGTTTTCATCGTACCTGAAGGACCGTTCTCACAGAGTTCTTTTGGTCTCCTCTTTTTCAAGTGCAGCAGCTCTAGCTTCTGGTGTCTCACAGGGATCAATGTTAGGTTCACTTCTCTTCTCCAGCTACACTTCACAGTTAGGTCGAGTAATAGAGCAGTACAAGATTGATCGTCAATCGTTGGCAGATGACACACAGTTGGCAACAAGTTTCTCACCTGATCCCGTGATTGCAAAAGAGGCCATTAAAAGACTAAAGTCTTGCTGTGCAGCTGTGAAGTCTCGGATGGTAAAAAATCGCCTGAAATTAAATGGTGACAAAACAGAGGCGTTGCTGTTAGGCCTGAAATTAAATGGCGACAAAACAGAGGCGTTGCTGTTAGGCCTGAAATTAAATGGCGACAAAACAGAGGCGTTGCTGTTAGGCCTGAAATTAAATGGCGACAAAACAGAGGCGTTGCTTTTGGGTTCTGAGAAGAACCGTCAAAAGATGGGCATCAACAGCGTCCAGGTAGGGGAGGCTACTGTTTCATTCAGTGACACAGACCGGAATTTGGGTCTCATTCTTGATTCTGAGTTGACAATGTCCAAGCATGTAAAAGAAGTAGTTAGAAGCTGTTATTTTTAGCTTTGGATTCTCGTAAAATTGCGTCCGATGTTGACCCAAGCAGCCGCAAATGCAGTCCTAGCAACTGTCATGTCCAAAGTGGACTACTGTAACAGCACTTTTTGGGGTCTCCCTACCATTCTGACAAATTACAAAAGATCCAAAACACGGCCGCCAGGTTAGTCACACGCACAAAGCCCACAGACCACATTATTCCGGTACTTTACTCTCTGCACTGTAACAAACAAACAAAATCCAATGTATTGACCATAAGACCCTGTCAATTGCTTTCGCATGTGTGCACGAGCCTACTCCAAGATACATGACTGTCTGAGTTGGTTCCTCTGTACGTCAGCTTCGTTCTTCTTCCCAGTCCCGCTTTCGCCTGCCATCCTCTGAGGAGACAAACAAAAAGAGATCTGGTGCCCGATCCCTACAGAATGCAGTCACCAAGTAATGGAATACGCTACCTGAGACTGTCAAAAGGGCAGACTGTGCCGAGTCGTTCAGGAGAAGAGTGAAGGCTCATTTGTTTACATTGTAGTAACTTAGTGAACCAAGCACCTCTCTCACGTCTGCTGTCCACCTCCATACTCACCCAACTCCATTCCCACACCGGACTTATCTTTCTTGTCGTTTTTTGGGTTATTTTTTGTTATTTATTATTTATCCTTATCGCGCAATGAGCATTCGACAATGAATGGATACACGCGCTTTATGGACATCGTCATCATCATCATCATCATCATCATCATCATCATCATCATCATCATCATCATCATCATCATCATCATCATCATCATCATCATCATCGCAAACAAACCCGTTAACTGAACAAGGTTGTAAAGAACTCAGCCCAGTTCGTCAATCTCCCACACTGTTCTAGAGCCGATCATAACACTGGTTGACAGTGCAATGAACTGCAGTGTAAAACGAAACTTGACGTGCACTAGCCCCAAAGAACCGAACACCCAAACTGATTTTTGTTGGGAATCCGGCAGTATTTAGAGCATTACACAAAGGCATGTACAGCTACACTACTTCTGAAATGTAAGGTTACCGCGGAGGTTTATGAAAGAATCATACGGTGTGGTCGCAAGATCTACAATTCAAATGTTAGGTTCACACATACACACGCGCGCACTCACACACACCCTCTCACACACCCTCTCATACGCACACACACCTAAACACACCCTCCCACCCACCCACACACACACACGCGCAAGCAGAATCAGAAACACCTTTCTCAGTTAGAGAATTAGTGGAAACGAATCTGTGAATAATTATAATGGGTATTAGTGTTTATTGAGTACTTACGCTGAAAAGTATATTAGCCCACCTATGAAGAAGATCTTTGATATTGTTATTTGATTGACTATTGATATAATGATTAATTGTTTTTTTCCATTAATTGACTAACTTGATTTTTCATTGATTTATTGTTGGACTGATTGATTATTTGTTTAATTATTTTATTGGGCGATTTATTGTTGGATTTATTTATTATTGTGTGCGTTCGTTAAAATCGCAACAAGACTCTTCTCTGCCAAAAAAAGAAGAAAATCCTGAATCAAAGCAATAAAAGTTAATGAAGAGTTCATGATGATGATAATGACGACGACGACGATGATGATGATGATGACGACGATGATGATGACGACGATGAAGACGACGACGACGATGATGATGATGATTGCGACGACGACGACGACGACGACGATGATGATGATGATGGTGATGATGATGATGATGATGATGATGATGATGATGATGAAGATGATGATGATGATGATGATGATGATGATGATGATGATGATGATGATGACTGTCAGCCTATTTTCTCCGTTGGTGTTGTTAAATAGGTGACTATTTCCTTCATACAAGGAGTGATGGGGTTTTAGGGCTTGTAGTGCGTGTGCGAGGGTCCTTTCTCCCCCTAAAATAAACTAAAAAAAAACTCAACTAATAAAATGAAATGTCAAAAATACCATTGAGCATTTATTTAGTAAAGTTATAAATCACCCCTGAATCAAGAAAAAAAAAAAGAATGAAAGAAAAGAAAACATAAAATGGTTCATCACATAAACAAAAGAACGAATCTCAATGGCAAAACACCAGCATACATGTAAAAATAATCTCTCATCTTTTGTGTTTGTTCTAATTAACCACACATATATAATAAGACACAAAAGTAATTAAAAAAACACACATATGTCCCCCCTTTTGGCCCTGGTAGTCCGTTATACACTGTAATGTATAACTAGTTCACAAAACCTTCACTGTCACTGAATAAAAAGTCTTGTTGCACAGTTCTTCTTGGGCATAATCTTAAATTGAAACACTTCACCACAGTTCCGTTATGCACAGATTTTAAAGAAAGGTTATATACAGTCACAGGATATTATAATCCGCACCGTTTATATATAATAAATATTTAAAAAAAATTATGAATGAACTGTTTTCTCAAAAGTTAGGTAAAATTCACTTATTTCCACTAAAACTTAAATAAATGTAATAACAAACATTCCGTTTTCTCCTCTTTCTCCTTTCTCACCCCTCTCTCCCTTCTCTCTCTTCAACTCTCGCCGCACTCGGTGACCCTTCCACTCGTTACGTCATGGTCTCCGCTGCCCTCTCAGCCTAGCGCCCTGTCGGTGACGCAAAGGTCGTCCTATCAACGGACAATATCAGCAACCACGACCTCTGCTGCCAAACCACTCCGTTGCCTCCAGTGTAGAATACAAGTCCAATCGACTTGTGATAAAAGATGCCTCTTGAAACACAACATGGGCAGATCCGAAGACGTCCCACATACGGGTGAGAGCTTAAATCAGCCTCCCCAAACCCCCTAGCCTCCCGCGCCATTGCACTTCTATAGCATACGATCCGCAGCTCAATGTTCCTCCGCCTGCTCCCCCCGCCACCTCCCTCGATCTTACGTGCCCCAGGTCCCGACACAAGATGCTTATCCTACGTGCCCCAGTTCCGACACAAGATGCTTATCCTACGTGCCCCAGTTCCCGACACAAGATGCTTATCCTACGTGCCCCAGGTCCCGACACAAGATGCTTATCCTACGTGCCCCAGGTCCCGACACAAGATGCTTATCCTACGTGCCCCAATTCCGACACAAGATGCTTATCCTACGTGCCCCAGGTCCCGACACAAGATGCTTATCCCTACGTGCCCCAGTTCCGACACAAGATGCTTATCCTACGTGCCCCAGGTCCCGACACAAGATGCTTATCCTACGTGCCCCAATTCCGACACAAGATGCTTATCCTACGTGCCCCAGGTCCCGACACAAGATGCTTATCCTACGTGCCCCAGGTCCCGACACAAGATGCTTATCCTACGTGCCCCAATTCCGACACAAGATGCTTATCCTACGTGCCCCAGGTCCCGACACAAGATGCTTATCCCTACGTGCCCCAGTTCCGACACAAGATGTTTATCCTACGTGCCCCAGGTCCCGACACAAGATGCTTATCCTACGTGCCCCAATTCCGACACAAGATGCTTATCCTACTGCCCCAGGTCCCGACACAAGATGCTTATCCCATTCTTTTAGATTAGAGTCCCCGGACACAGATGCCTAAAGGGGACCGATGCTTATCCCGGCCAAATCTTAGAGTATATGATAATAAAACCAACAACAACACCACCTGGGTCGTAGGCTTTAAAAGTGTCGTTTTATTACACCAAAACCTTCATCAGTTGTTGTTGTTGTTGTTGCATCAAGTTTTATTCATCAGATTAACATAAGTTGTACTGATAAAGTAAGACCCAAGGACTTAGAGTATATACTCGCAAACCTGCGCTTCCGATTGGTCCACTACGCCAGTAAGTTTCCATCATGGTCGTAGCACGTGCCAACTGTTCTTCAACTTTTGTTCTGGTACCGCTGTCCGTGCGACCCTGTCCTCTCCGTGACTCAAAAACATTTGGCCCCAGCCCCCATGATGATGATGAAAATTATGATGATGATGATGACGACGACAACGACGACGACGATGATGATGATGATGATGATGATGATGATGATGATGATGATGATGATGATGATGATTAAACAAGTGATTCATTTTGTGTGTAGGTTTTTGTTCAAGAGTCTGTGGCAGCGGTCGGAGATTTCAGTCAAGTGGCAGGCAGCTATGAGTACTATTACCATACTAGATATGTAAGTTAATTTATTACTTTATTCCATCCATCCATCCATCTATCCATTTATCAATCCATCTTCCATTTATCCATCCAGCCAGCCATTCATTAATTCGTTTGTAGTTAATGTGCTAATTCATTGATTTATTTCTTCATCCATTCATTACGTCATTCATGCTGAATGTTTATATTCCTCCGATGGTAGACTGGTGTTTTGAGGATGATGATGATGGTGGTGATGATGATGATGATGATGATGATGACGATGACAGTGATGATGATGATGAAGACGATGACGACGACGATGACGACGACGATGACGACTTTAATGATTGTTTCAGAACCTGCTGCTGATAGTCAATAACAGTAGTTGTTATTACTATGAAATACCTAACGATCCTCTTTTGGCCCATGAACTCAACAACAATGCTGTCTCTTCAAAGGTTCGTATCCTCAAATATAATATTACAGCCACACACCATATTTGCTTTACAACAACAAACCTCACTGTGATGTTGGTTTCTAGACATCATTTGGCTTGTAACCCCTGAAGAAGATCAAAGAAACCCCAAAGATAAGAGACTATATAAGTTAAGTCACCGGACACCTTCACCTTAGCGGGGCCGGGTAGCTCAGTTGGTAAGAGCGTCTTGCTAGTAACCGAAAGGTCGCTGGTTCGAATCCCGGATTGGTCAACGTGTGATCATATTATTTTCCCCTTTACCAACAACTGGCCCGCTGGTGTCAGTATAAATCGGTCCAGTAGTCACCTATATGCGAAAGTGTCGTGTGACTATAATCTACAAACAAACACACACACCTTCACCTTCACTTGGGGCCGGGTAGCTCAGTTGGTAAGAGCGTCTTGCTAGTAACCGAAAGGTCGCTGGTTCGAATCCCGGATTGGTCAACGTGTGATCATATTATTTTCCCCTTTACCAACAACTGGCCCGCTGGTGTCAGTATAAATCGGTCCAGTAGTCACCTATATGCGAAAGTGTCGTGTGACTATAATCTACAAACAAACAAACCTTCGCTGGTTACCAGTCAAAAAGAGAATCGACAACAAAGTTCTCTCCCTCTGTTTCAAGTGCGTTAAAGAGCAGACCTTGTCATCATGTTTTCGTGAAATTAATCCATGTCATAATCTACCAAGATCAATTCGCTCATCCTCTCAGTCGAAACTATCAACTCCTTGCGTCGATACCAATCTAGAAATGGCTTGGGCCGGAGGGGTTTCTCTCACTGTAGTCCCAAATTCTGGAACATTCTTCCACAGGAACTGAGAAAAAATATAGACAAAGTAGACTGGTTCAAAAAACACATGAAGACTCATCTTTCAAGCAAAATCAGGTGACACGTGTTTTTAGTCCTGTGCACCCGTCCCCAGAAAGTATGTGTTTTGAATTCATTTCAATCTTTTCATCGTATTTTCAGTAATTCTACAGCCTCCATCAGTTTAGTGCTGTTGACTGGTGAATGAAACAAAACCACTCTGTATTTGTTAGTTTAAGTGGTGTTTCAACGCGATGTTAGTTAAGGTGGAGTTACATTATCTCCCTATTCTGTCACTAATTTCCGTTAAAGTAAGGTCATTATTCCGTCTGACAAGAGGGCAACTTGTTATTGGTGCAAAACGCCTGTGGGAAGCTTTTTGCCGCCCCCATTTTCTGTGCCCTTTGCCCTAAGTAGTTTTTAATTTGTCAGATCAGATATATCGAGTGTAAAAAAAAAAAGGAATCTCTCTCTCTCTCTCTCTCTCTCTCTCTCTCTCTCTCTCTCTCTCTCTCTCTCTCTCTCTCTCTCTCTCTCTCTCTCTCTCTCTCTCTCTCTCTCTCTCTCTCTCTCCTCTCTCTTCATTCATTTATACCTTCATTTCTCGTATTCTGTTTGCGCAGCTGCAACAGATCATCACCGACACGATAAAAGGAACAAGCCAGTACCAGACGGTCCCGTCAACTTTAGAAGAGATGAGAAGCAAGTACGAAGACAGACTGGCGGACTATCATTGTCTGGACAAAGCCATCTTCTCCGTCGATATTCCCCATGGAGGTAACCCCCCCCCCCCCCAAAAAAAAAAAGAAAAAAAAAAAGTTTGTTTAAAGTTCATTTAAAAAAGTAATCTTATTTATATTTTCAGCTCAAGAGCTGCTCAAGGCGCTGGTTTATATAGAATCTAACTCAAGCCACCAAAAGCGCCCACTTGCAGTCTTCGAGCTCATTGTCTGGCGCCCAGGCAACAGAGCACAATCTTGGGCGATCGGGCGTTGGGGAGAAGGGACCTAGTGCTTCCTGGGTGTATTTGTGTGACCGACACTCACCCGTCTAAGACATCAGCGTCAGGATCTTTAAAGTCGGTGCAAGGGAACTGATGCAGGCGCAGACTAGAAGACCTCGGTTTAGACTTTTATCCGAAGGAGTTGAGGTTCGGTGTTTGAGGGCGCAGTGTCTGAGGGTCACGATATTATTATTTTTTTATTTCCTGGCGTTCC
The DNA here is from genome assembly GCA_036898135.1 of Oncomelania hupensis. Lineage (NCBI taxonomy): Eukaryota > Metazoa > Mollusca > Gastropoda > Littorinimorpha > Pomatiopsidae > Oncomelania > Oncomelania hupensis. The sequence goes on from CM072526.1 coordinate 22,908,884, forward strand.
AAACCGTCAACGAGCTTGGAACCACTGGCCGTACGTGCTGCAATGTTATTGCTTGACGTTCAATGCTTCAATTGTTCTGCCGTTGCGTACACCATTGGGTCAGTTGCGCGCTCCAGATCCATCAACCAGCCCCAAATCTTCTCGCATCTTCTTTGGTATCACCTTGCTTATGTTTATTTACTTTCAATTTCTTCTTCTTCTTCTTCTTTTTCTTCTTCTTCTTCTTCTTCTTCTTCTTCTTCTTCTTCTTCTTCTTCTTCTTCTTCTTCTTCTTCTTCTTCTTCTTCTTCTTCTTCTTCTTCTTCTTCAGTTCCCCTTCTTCAGTTCCCCCCCCCTCTCCCCTCCAACTATTTCTTTTATCATTTTTCTCGCCCATTTTCTCTTCCTCCGGCTTCTTTACTTCCTTTCTCTTCTTCCAGCTTTGACGACTACCACTACCACTACCACCACTACCACAACTACTACCACCACCACCACCACCACCACAACTACACCACCTCCAATACCGTGCTTCGACAACGTAGGAAACGGACTTTCCTGTGCGTTCATTCCAGGAGTGTGTGAGAGCCAATACGGCCAACAGATTCTGTGTCGACGATTCTGTGGAACCTGTCGTAAGTCTCCTTTATGCTGCGAAAAGTTAGAATTAATGCAAATAGCCACAAAGGTCGAGTCTTAAGAACACCAAAAGTCGTTGGCTAGCAAGTAGTCAACAATAGATTTTGCCAATTCGACAGAGAGAGCTTTTCCGAATAATGGGTGACAATGTACAAAGGAAGAAAGCACCGAGTGTTCACGAGAAAGATTTTCCGTCAGAGTTGACAGTATCACAGCGCCAAATACTTTGAAGGTAAGGGGAACATCTGATGAAGTCTCCAAAGGTGGAAACAGCTGTCACACGCTTTGCTCTCCAACAACAGGGGTCCTCCGATATAGAGTGGAGGACAGTAGTCCACAAAGCCTGTCACCTTCCCTTCACAGTACAATGCAGTGTGATACTGTCCATTGTGACGAGGAATCTTCGTTGAAAACACTGAAGTTATTAGTTCCTCTCTGCAAAACTTAGCCGCGTCGTCACAGTCATCATATTGTGTTCTTAAAGCTTTGGTCGCTTGCAGCTGATGCAAGGCAAAGGATGCACCAGCCCCCATCCCCTCCCCTCTTTTACCCTCACCCCTGCTCCCAGAAAAGTTTTAGACTTATACTAGAAGTAATTCAAAATAAACTAGCCAAGCCCTCGCCTGGCACGACAAGAGTAATGACCCAGGTTCAAAATCCCGCGGTGGAGAAAGATAATATGAACCATTGTTCACTGTCCATCTTAGCAGTATGGCTGCTCTGGAGGTACAGTGTTGATTCATGTCCCTATCCCCTTGTTTCTTTCCATGGTTCTATCACCTGTCTGCCATATCGCCAATGGTGGGCGTAGAGGTTAAACTACAATGCTCATTCATTTAACATAAATTCTATTTCAGAACGTGTAATAACAGGAACATGAAACGCTTCGTTGTTTTAATAACATTTGAATGAATTATCTCTGTCTAATATACGTAGATCCTGATTTGTGGATGTTGAAGTACTTAAAATAATTGTATAAAAAACACCGGGTTGTGTGAAGCAATAAGTAATTAATTTTTACCACAAACTTCCAAATCATTTATAGCTAGCGAAGGAATTTTAAAACAGCGGTTCTTGAGAAGTGCAAACTAGTTTTGAGGGGTTAAAAATTGTCAAATCAGTTATGGCTAGCACATTAATTTTAAAAGAAGTTTTTAGAAAGTGCTAAATTAGTTTTAAATGATATAAATATTATTACTTGTTGTCTATGATTTTTAACTTGACGGTGATGTGCAGTACACGTGTTTAAAAAAACATTTGATAAAATACGTTTGTCTCAAGAGGTATGAATGTTTTATGCCTGCGTTCTAGCTCATTTTTAGTTTCGTATTTGCAGAGCCCATTGGAAATGAAGTATTACCCAGTTCCGGCCCAACAGCGGCAGCTGGTGAGTGTGTGGATCATTTGATTGGTTTGTACACCTGCGCCTTCCTGCCCGACGTCTGTGAGGACCCTGTGGCTTCTATGGTATGCCAGTACTTCTGTGGACGCTGTCGTAAGTAAACAGGATGGAAGAGGAAATCGGAGGAGGTGGAGGAGGAGGATGAGAAGAAGAAGAAGAAGATGATGATGATATGATGATGATGATGATGATGATGATGATGATGATGATGATGATGATGAAGAAGAAGAAGAAGAAGAAGAAGAAGATGATGATGATGATGATAGTGATGATGATGATGATGATGATGATGATGATAATGTAGATGATGATGATGATGAGGATAATCTAGATGGTGATGATGATGATGATGATGATGATGTGAAAATGTGGATATTTAAGATGGTTCGTGGGGTGATGATGAACTACTTTACTTCTGGATAAGCTCCTCTTTAATTGTCCTTAATGTTATTTTGGTTTGACGACAGCGACAACGACGACAGCATCAAGTTCAACACCGTGCATCAACAACGTCATCTACGACTTCGCCTGCAGTTCTATTCCTAAGTACAATACAATACAATACAATACAATACAATACAATACAATACAATACAATACAATACAATACAATACAATACAGTACAGTACAGTACAATACAATACAATACAATACAATACAATACAATACAATACAGTACAGTACAAAACAATACAATACAATACAATACAGTACAATACAATACAATACAATACAATACAATACAGGAAAACACATCAAAATAGAACACAGTGCAAAACAAATATAATGTTGATGATGATGATGAGGAGGAGGAATAAGAGGAGGAGAAGGAGGATGACAACGATATTGATGATGATGAAGATGATGCCGCTGTTGATGCTGCTGCTGATGATGACGACGACGACGATGATGATGATGATGATGATGATGATGATGATGATGATGATGATGATGATGATGATGATGATGATGATGATGATGATGACGACGATGATGATTGATGATGACGACAACAACGACGACGATGATGATGATGATGATGAT